>JAIOJX010000003.1:166876272-167013772 GCA_022376925.1 Tragulus kanchil | reverse complement strand
GCTCCCCAGCGCACGCTGGCGGGACCCCGGGCACCGGCGCAGCCAGCAGAAAGGCAGGGAAACCGGTGGCGCACACTGAGAAAAGTCGCCGAGAAGCAGAGGCGAGCCAGTGACACACACAGGCGTCGGAGAAGAGGCCGGTGCCAACGAAGAGCGGCGAGGTTGGCCTGAGACAAAGGTCTCCACTTGGCGGTGCGGCGCTGGCCCGGCGGGCTCGGCGGAGCCCCCACGGCCAGCCTGAGCTGCCCGAGGAAGAGCGCTCCTCAAACCGCCGAGCCTAACTTCTCTCCCCGTGCCCGCCGGCAACGGTGCGGGCCACCTGAATGCGGTGGGTCAGGGTCTCACCGCACAGGCCTCGGGGCACAACGCTGGACGAAACCACTTCGGCTCATCACGGGTCCATCTGAGGCTCCAAATCAGCATCTGTGAATTTTCCACTGCACGTGAGAACTAGAACATTACGTTCCAGATTTTAATTTAGCCCAATCGTGTGTCTCTAGCTAAGAATGATTACATTCTTACATTTTCTGATTCTTTTATTTTCATCAGCTCCAGACAACGATCTGTTTGACTAAACTGTTTGGCCTTCACCACTTCTCCAGAGGCATGAGACACCTACGAGGAGCAGTGCACACTGAGACCTCAGGCTGGGCCCTCCCTCCAGCGACCTCAAGGACTGGGGCTCAGCACCAGAGCAGTCAAATTAAGCTGCCTCAGCCCTTAGGGGTCAACAGCACTGCAAATGTGCCAGCAGCAAACGTCAGTGGCTGGCGGAGCACGGGAGCTCCGGGTACAGAGAGACCCTCTTCAGCCTGGGGAGGCCCCAGCTTCCCTGGGGTGCTGAGATGGTGCCCCACCACCGACATGGTCTTTGGGGTCCCCTGGCCACTTCAGACAGAGCATCTGATTTTTACTGGTTTTACACAGTAGTATTCTTTGTCAGATTCCTAATTCCTAATTGAAAGAAAGAAATCAAAAATTGACTGAAACTTAGAATATGTTCATATATTGCTACTACTATGAGTACTAATAAATAAAAAAGCATTGGCTAGTTCTTTTGTTAGAAATTTTCCTAATCTTCAAAATCTGATTATCACCCAAACAGTATTTCTTTTTTTTTTTTTAATTTTTTATTTTTTTAAATTTATTTATTATTTATTTTTGTACATGTATGTTCCCAGATCATTCATATGCATATCCCTTGACCCTCCAAACAGTATTTCTTAAAAAAAAATAAAATAAAACATATAAAATTTTAAAGACCAGATATCCAGTAATGAGACTGCCACTTTCCAGTTGCCAAAAACATATGGCATAGCCATTGTTATTTAATTGTAAATGGGAACTGAGAAAAAGACATTCTCAATATTACAATGCATCGTGAGAATGAAAGGAGAAATTAGTTTTAATTAGATTCAAAGAAAATTTGGGTCTAATTTTTAAAAAATTTATACATATTCCGCTGAAGCTGCTATTTCCCATAATCCTTTTCTCCACCAGATTAGCATAAAAAAGGAGACAGAGATATGGTTTAAACCTTAGCAACTAAAACTTTCTTTAATATGTTTTATCTAAAAAAGTACTCATTAAATTACAAATGCTGTGTTTATATATTATATGCCTTCTTTGGTACCGTCTAACTATAAATTCAGGTCCATGTCACCATAACCCTGAAGAATGAGAACATGTGTCCTGGGCTCCCAGATGAGAAGACAATAAATCCACAATGACTCAGAAAGAATGCACTTGAGCTTGACGCCATTAAGAGGCAGGACCACAGACAGTTACGTACACTATTTTGCAATATCTTTATTAAAATGTGACTATTAATCTATTTTAAGAAAAGTCCATCTTAAAAAGGGAAATGCAGCAGAACGTCAGTGGCTCCGGTTACAGAGAGACCCTCTTCAGCCTGGGGAGGCCCCAGCTTCCCTGGGGTGCTGAGATGGTGCCCCACCACCGACATGGTCTTTGGGGTCCCCTGGCCACTTCAGACAGAGCATCTGATTTTTACTGGTTTTACACAGTAGTATTCTTTGTCAGATTCCTAATTCCTAATTGAAAGAAAGAAATCAAAAATTGACTGAAACTTAGAATATGTTCATATATTGCTACTACTATGAGTACTAATAAATAAAAAAGCATTGGCTAGTTCTTTTGTTAGAAATTTTCCTAATCTTCAAAATCTGATTATCACCCAAACAGTATTTCTTTTTTTTTTTTTAATTTTTTATTTTTTTAAATTTATTTATTATTTATTTTTGTACATGTATGTTCCCAGATCATTCATATGCATATCCCTTGACCCTCCAAACAGTATTTCTTAAAAAAAAATAAAATAAAACATATAAAATTTTAAAGACCAGATATCCAGTAATGAGACTGCCACTTTCCAGTTGCCAAAAACATATGGCATAGCCATTGTTATTTAATTGTAAATGGGAACTGAGAAAAAGACATTCTCAATATTACAATGCATCGTGAGAATGAAAGGAGAAATTAGTTTTAATTAGATTCAAAGAAAATTTGGGTCTAATTTTTAAAAAATTTATACATATTCCGCTGAAGCTGCTATTTCCCATAATCCTTTTCTCCACCAGATTAGCATAAAAAAGGAGACAGAGATATGGTTTAAACCTTAGCAACTAAAACTTTCTTTAATATGTTTTTATCTAAAAAAAAAGTACTCATTAAATTACAAATGCTGTGTTTATATATTATATGCCTTCTTTGGTACTCGTCTAACTATAAATTCAGGTCCATGTCACCATAACCCTGAAGAATGAGAACATGTGTCCTGGGCTCCCAGATGAGAAGACAATAAATCCACAATGACTCAGAAAGAATGCACTTGAGCTTGACGCCATTAAGAGGCAGGACCACAGACAGTTACGTACACTATTTTGCAATATCTTTATTAAAATGTGACTATTAATCATATGTTACACCAGTTAAGAAAAAGTCCATCTTAAAAAAGGGAAATTTTGATGAGGACTTTAGTATCTTAAATCTATCACTATTCACTGAAGATCAATCACCTTCTGGAAAGCTAGGACTGAGAAGGACTCAAGAAATTATCTGTGTGTACCTAGGGCACACACCCACCTTTTTAAAAAAATAATAAAGAGATGGGGCTTCCCTGGTAGCTCAGTGGTGACGAGTTCGCCTGCCAATGCAAGAGATACGGGTTTGATCCCTGATCCGCGAAGATCCCACATGCTGCGGAGCAACTAAGCCCATGGGCCACAACTATGGAGCCTGTGCCCGAGAGCCTCGGAGCCGCAACTAGGGAGCCCGTGTGCCTCAACTACTGCAGCCTGTGTGCCCCAGAGCCCGAGCTCCACAACAAGGGACGTCACTGCAACAGGAAGCCTGCTCACACCCACTAGAGAGTAGCCCCCACTCCTTGCAACTAGAGAAGAACCAGCAGTGAAAACCCAGAATAGCCAAAAACAACTAACTAAATAAAATAAATAAAAAATAAAAGGTTATACTCCATTTATAATAAAAAAGAAGAAGAATAAATAGAAACAAAATAGAATGTGCTAAATTGTACATCTCAGGAGAAAGAAGAGATTACATAGAACGGAAATCCAGGGCAGGATTATCACAATGAGATAAAAATCTAGGCTTTGATAATTAGGCTGGCTTAGGCCCAGAAGGCGTGGAGACATGGATTTCAGTGGACACTGAGTGGAAACAGAGATATGGTTTAAACCTTAGCAACTAAAACTTTCTTTAATATGTTTTTATCTAAAAAAAAAGTACTCATTAAATTACAAATGCTGTGTTTATATATTATATGCCTTCTTTGGTACTCGTCTAACTATAAATTCAGGTCCATGTCACCATAACCCTGAAGAATGAGAACATGTGTCCTGGGCTCCCAGATGAGAAGACAATAAATCCACAATGACTCAGAAAGAATGCACTTGAGCTTGACGCCATTAAGAGGCAGGACCACAGACAGTTACGTACACTATTTTGCAATATCTTTATTAAAATGTGACTATTAATCATATGTTACACCAGTTAAGAAAAAGTCCATCTTAAAAAAGGGAAATTTTGATGAGGACTTTAGTATCTTAAATCTATCACTATTCACTGAAGATCAATCACCTTCTGGAAAGCTAGGACTGAGAAGGACTCAAGAAATTATCTGTGTGTACCTAGGGCACACACCCACCTTTTTAAAAAAATAATAAAGAGATGGGGCTTCCCTGGTAGCTCAGTGGTGACGAGTTCGCCTGCCAATGCAAGAGATACGGGTTTGATCCCTGATCCGCGAAGATCCCACATGCTGCGGAGCAACTAAGCCCATGGGCCACAACTATGGAGCCTGTGCCCGAGAGCCTCGGAGCCGCAACTAGGGAGCCCGTGTGCCTCAACTACTGCAGCCTGTGTGCCCCAGAGCCCGAGCTCCACAACAAGGGACGTCACTGCAACAGGAAGCCTGCTCACACCCACTAGAGAGTAGCCCCCACTCCTTGCAACTAGAGAAGAACCAGCAGTGAAAACCCAGAATAGCCAAAAACAACTAACTAAATAAAATAAATAAAAAATAAAAGGTTATACTCCATTTATAATAAAAAAGAAGAAGAATAAATAGAAACAAAATAGAATGTGCTAAATTGTACATCTCAGGAGAAAGAAGAGATTACATAGAACGGAAATCCAGGGCAGGATTATCACAATGAGATAAAAATCTAGGCTTTGATAATTAGGCTGGCTTAGGCCCAGAAGGCGTGGAGACATGGATTTCAGTGGACACTGAGTGGAAACAGTGAACCAAGTATATGAGATGCGTTTCCTATTATCCTGACCCAATTTCCATCCCCCCACATACTACACAAGGCTATGTATAGGGAATCACCATCCATTAAAAAAAAAGCATCAACTGGATTATATTAAAATTCAATGGAAATCATTTATTCTCTGAAAAGCAGATTTTGATACTAAGATGACATGCTAGAAATAGTTCTAAACAGAATCAGGTCTGACTCAGATGAAATTGCCAATATTTGACAGATTTTAACCTAAGAATTGATTTCACATGATTCAAGCACAGGCAGTCAGGGCACTGTGACGGCTCTGAAGGGAGGGAGGCACCGCTGAACCAGAAGGTAGCCACCGGCAGGCCACGAGGGAGGGCCACAGATCGACCGAGCCAAGGACCGAAAACCAGAGACCGAGGGGGACATTCTGGAGACGACCCTGGGTAAACCCTCGGTTTCCTCCATCAGCGCTCTGGGGCATAATGAAATGTAAACCTCTTGTTTTTCGTCTGTTAAAATGGATCACCATACTGCTTTGATCCAACTTTATCAGAATTATTTCAGAAAGCTTGTAAGTTTCCTGAAAATTCCTCAGGAAAAATTTTAAACGTGGACTTTTATAAGCAACCACCGAGACATCATGAATATAAAGAAAGTCTCACAAGAAGTCAGTGCTGTATAATGAAACTGTATGAAAGTTGGTAATTAAGCATAATTGAAGGCTGCAGTGAACATACAGGCCTTTGTTCTCTTTAATTCCAGTGCTGACTGGGAATTAAAGATAAGAGCTTAAGGCATATTTTAGTCAGAGTCCAGATGTATAAGCCTCATGTTCTAAGAGCAATTTAAGTGAAAGAAAAGGAAAGAATGGCCAAAAACCCTCGAGACGCCTGCCAAGGGAAAGCACCTTGACTCCCGGTACTTAACATGGCTGATGGATCACAGAGGGGATGCCTTACTCGCTGCCTTCAAGGAGAGTCGAAAGAGCAGGTATTCTCACCTCCACGGTCTGACTGAGCTACTGAAGGGGGTGGTGGGTGTGCTCGGTTGCTCGGTCGTGTCCGACTCTTCTGTGACCGCATGGACTGCAGCCAATCAGGCTCCAGGGTCCATGGGATTTCACAGGCAAGAATACTGCAGTGGGCTGCCGTTTCCTTCTCCAAAGGATCTTCCTGACCCAGGGATCAAACCCACGTCTTCTGCATCAGCACGTACTAAGGGGCTCTTTCCCACTGAGTCACTATGTATGTGTATAGCCTTTATTCAGCAAGGATCCATAGGAACAGGATGAAAAACGCAAGACCACGTAGAGATAGAATAAACAAGAAACAAACTCATAGAAGACAGAGGCCTCATACTGAAGCTTGGGAACAGACTGTATCTAACAAAACACAGGCCCGCCTTGGAGACACTGTGGGTTTCATTGCCAATCACCACAATAAAGTAAATATTACAATAAAGGGATGAATTTTTTGGTTTCCCAGTGTGTGAAAACATTAGGTTACACTACATTATAGTGTGTTAAGTGTGTGATAGCATTACATCTAAAAAATACAACCTTCATACCTTAATTAAGAATACTTTATTGCAAAAAACCGCTAACCATCATCTGAGCCTTCATATCATAGTAACAGCACCAAAGATCACACTGATCAGAGGTCACCATAACAAATATAACTATAATAATCGTTCACAATCTCCTGAGAATTACCAGAACGTGACAAAGAAACAGGAAGTAAGCAAATGTTACTGGAAAAGTGGAGCTGACAGAGGGGGTCGCTGGGTTGCCACAAACCTTCTGTTTTTAAGAAAGAGCAGTCTTTGTGAAGCACAAGGAAAAAAGGTCTGCTTGTGAAACTGACGAGTACGGGGCTTACCTGCAGGCACACCCTGCAGTGTGGACGGGGAGGAGCGAGCGGCACTGAGGGCGCAGAGGGCCAAGGCCAGCGGGCGAGGGTCTCCAGCAAACGCGTCTGTGTTGTGACCAGAGAATCCAGTGGCCCACACCTTCTTGGGTCTGAACTCCACGCCCAGGACTCGCTGGCTTCCCCTTCTGTGTGGAGCAAGACGTGATGCTGGCACAGGCTCTTTCCAGTCGGATTCCAACTCACTCTCCCAGGCTCACCAGGCCCTTCCATCATCAGCCTGAAGGAACCACTGGACCTGTGGTCACCTCCGGAACAGCGCGAAGCCGGGGTCTTCCCTGTCCATCTTCTGCCCTCTCCCTCCCCCAGTCCCAGGGGCCGGAAGCAGGAGCAGCCAAGCTCCCACACACCCCGCAGGGGGCTCACTTAGAAGGCAGCCCCTCAGAAAGGCTTGTCCTAAAGCAATGCCCGGCCAGACACTCTCAGGAAGAGCGCCCTGCTGTGTTTCACCAGCACCTCCCACCTGAAAAAATTCTCCCTTTCCTTTCCACGTGCATTATTCCTGCATCCTTAGCCTCAGTCCGGCAACCCCACATAGAAGGGACCTGAGACCAGAGAGCATGTGATCTGCCAACTCAGCCTCGGAACGCAACAGCAGTGGTTGCAGTAAATGCTTTCATCTGAGACTGAGCGAATCAATTCATGAGTAAACTAGACGTCTTCATTAGCATCCCCAGAACACCCCTTAGGCAGGACTAACTGTTCCTTCCTCTAACCATTCTTTTGTATCACTGTGTAGCCTTTCTTTTTACATATTATGGATAACTGCATAACCTACAGTGTCTTCTGAAGAACAAGAATCGTGTAAGACTCATGTCTATTTAAATGCTCAAGAGTAAAACCCACAGAGATGAGCGCTCAACAGAATGCTAGATGAAAATTAAAGAATGCATAACAGCCCTATGTTTCTGCAGCACATACATGCCTCTGCCACCTAGGCTTCCTCTCCTGCTAACAGGAGAACATCTCCCAGAGGAGCAGACATGGTGTTTCCTCAGCACAGCTGAGATCCTGCAACAGCAGCAGCTGCTTCTGACCGAGCGGAGAGCAAAGACCCTGGTATAAAAGCTAAGCAACCCTTCTTCTTTGGTGGGGGAGAGCATACCATGCCTGCTCAGCACGCCCCAGGAGCAAGGATTCCCTAAAATAGCAGACACTCTTGAAAAGGAAAAGGCACCATACAAAGTGCACGATATGTGCAAGGACGGTTTGTAGAGTCTCGTCCCAGGGCAGTGCGCTGCTGGTCACGATGCCCGCAAACCACAGGGCTGGAGACACACGTCCCCCCAGACAAATGCTTGACCCTACCACACAAAAATCCCCATTGCAAAACTTCCCTTGAATTATGTGAACTTTGATTTATGTGGGGTTGTTAAAATATACCACTCACATAAAATGGGAATTTCCCATAAGGGGAAAAAAAAAAAGATGAAACTAGAAATAACAGTAGTAAATAAAACACATTCCATGAAGTCCACCCTACTTTCTGGAGATGAATTACAATCTTGGCGCTGAGCTTCCTAGCAGTAAACATAAGAGGAAAACTCAATTATATACAGGACTTGCTAGTACTTAAGACCAAAATGACAAGTTGTTTCAGAAAGGCACACTTTTTGGAAAGACCAGAAAGAAAGTGCCCCCACAATTTCTCTAGCAAGACAGGACTACCACCTAGAGCAAGATCCTTACAATAAACAGTAGCACCTTGAGCAAGATCTTTACAATAAACACAGGAGTTTTATAAGGCGGCTTCATAAAGCTCCTTGAGATTGAAGTCATTACATAAAAACTAAGTACAAGATCAGTCAAAATGTTATCGGAGGAAGAAAGCACAAACCATGAGGCGAAGGACAGCAGCTCTCCTGGCAAAGAGACAGCACTGAAAGCACACGGACAAACGAGTGGAAGAACATTCCCTCAGAACCTCCGGCTCCTCTAGACCAACAGAGGCACAGCCTCCCGAGGCGCCACACGGCTTTGGATCCGCCACCGGGCGCAGGAGGAGGGCTCGCGTGGCTTCCTGGAAACTGCGGCACCCAAGGGAGTTCTGAGCTGGCACAGGGGGTCTCCTGTCCCCTTACAGATGAGTCCTGAGAACCATCTGCAACGAGGCCCAAACAACTGCCCGAGAAGCCGGTCGGAAAATTCCACAAATAGATGAGGAGCGGAGACCCCGACATTCTCACCGGCGAGGCTTCCTCTTGCTCTCACGCTCACCTCAAAAACTGAGCACCTGCAGCTACTGAAGCCTGTGCGCCCTGCACCGTGTGCCCTGCGCCAAGAGCAGCCCCAGCAGGAAGCGCACGCACACGGAAGACCCGGAGCACCCAAACAGAACAAAGAGACAAAACGCAGAGAATAGAACGGAAGGTGTCAGTGTATTTATGAAGGTATATATAAATGTATGAAGTATGAGAGTTAGAAGATACCCATTTCAGTAAGAAAGCACCTGTCCCAATGCCACCACAGAACATCTGAGCTCCCCATTCAGCTCAGAAGCACTGCCAAGTACTAAGAAGATAACTTTGGTGGAAAGTCTACCAGCTTATGAACCACCCTACTTTCTGGAGATGAATTACAATCTTGGCGCTGAGCTTCCTAGCAGTAAACATAAGAGGAAAACTCAATTATATACAGGACTTGCTAGTACTTAAGACCAAAATGACAAGTTGTTTCAGAAAGGCACACTTTTTGGAAAGACCAGAAAGAAAGTGCCCCCACAATTTCTCTAGCAAGACAGGACTACCACCTAGAGCAAGATCCTTACAATAAACAGTAGCACCTTGAGCAAGATCTTTACAATAAACACAGGAGTTTTATAAGGCGGCTTCATAAAGCTCCTTGAGATTGAAGTCATTACATAAAAACTAAGTACAAGATCAGTCAAAATGTTATCGGAGGAAGAAAGCACAAACCATGAGGCGAAGGACAGCAGCTCTCCTGGCAAAGAGACAGCACTGAAAGCACACGGACAAACGAGTGGAAGAACATTCCCTCAGAACCTCCGGCTCCTCTAGACCAACAGAGGCACAGCCTCCCGAGGCGCCACACGGCTTTGGATCCGCCACCGGCGCAGGAGGAGGGCTCGCGTGGCTTCCTGGAAACTGCGGCACCCAAGGGAGTTCTGAGCTGGCACAGGGGGTCTCCTGTCCCCTTACAGATGAGTCCTGAGAACCATCTGCAACGAGGCCCAAACAACTGCCCGAGAAGCCGGTCGGAAAATTCCACAAATAGATGAGGAGCGGAGACCCCGACATTCTCACCGGCGAGGCTTCCTCTTGCTCTCACGCTCACCTCAAAAACTGAGCACCTGCAGCTACTGAAGCCTGTGCGCCCTGCACCGTGTGCCCTGCGCCAAGAGCAGCCCCAGCAGGAAGCGCACGCACACGGAAGACCCGGAGCACCCAAACAGAACAAAGAGACAAAACGCAGAGAATAGAACGGAAGGTGTCAGTGTATTTATGAAGGTATATATAAATGTATGAAGTATGAGAGTTAGAAGATACCCATTTCAGTAAGAAAGCACCTGTCCCAATGCCACCACAGAACATCTGAGCTCCCCATTCAGCTCAGAAGCACTGCCAAGTACTAAGAAGATAACTTTGGTGGAAAGTCTATACTCATCTGCTTATGAACCTCAATAAATGTCAGATTAAGTTAGTAAAACTGGAAGAAACTTTTTTAAAAATAACAACCCTGAGTGAATGATGTGACTTCTATCTATCTTCCCACATGGAAGTAATTATTTAGCAGGGTTATCTGTCTATTCCATCTAGCTGTCTTAAATAAAATGATATTAAACGATCATAGGATATTATTTATACACTAGATGCTGTCTACAGAGGAATAGAAAAAGGGCGTCCTCCACTCACACAGAAGCAAGAGTAAGTAACTAAAATAGAACCACCTCCCAGTCGTTAAAATAAGCAATCTGAGATAGAATGAACTGAAATGTTTTTCCTCCATTTTGGCCCAACAGACTTATTTCGTGTGTGTATGTGTGTGTTTAAAGCAGAGAGGAGCCCATAGACACTTCAGTTTTCCAAAACTGGGCCACACACACACAAAAAGAAAGATCACTAAGCATTAAAAGAACTGAGGAGCAGACCCATCAGCAGCTGTGGCTGAAGAGCCGCTCCCAGCTACAGACACCGCGTGACCGAGGAGCGCCCACCCGAGCCAGAGCCGAGCTCGTGACGGACAAGCGCTCCAAGGAGCACCCTCAGAGACGAGAGGAAGGGCATGCAGCACAGAACGCAGCCTCTCCACGCATCAGAGAAAAGAAGCTGCCTGTTTCAGTGGTAAGATCGAGAACAGAAGGTGCCTTACAGAAATTTCCGCGGAATAAATAGTAAATAAAATAATAAAAGAAAGAAATAATAAAAGAAAATATAAGCACTAACAGCTTCACCAAAAGGCAAGTAACTTATTTTAAATAGACAATAAAGTGATAACACAGGGAATTAATCCCACATTATGAAGAGAATCTTTTCTAATAGGAAAAATGTGTCTTCCTAAATATGTGTAATTCAGAGTTTTCATAAAACATGTTATTCTCTCATTTAGAAGTGACCTAAGTTTCTCATCAACCTGTAATGTCACTGGCAAAGCTTCAGGGTCAACTGTGTCCCAATGCCACCACAGAACATCTGAGCTCCCATTCAGCTCAGAAGCACTGCCAAGTACTAAGAAGATAACTTTGGTGGAAAGTCTATACTCATCTGCTTATGAACCTCAATAAATGTCAGATTAAGTTAGTAAAACTGGAAGAAACTTTTTTAAAAATAACAACCCTGAGTGAATGATGTGACTTCTATCTATCTTCCCACATGGAAGTAATTATTTAGCAGGGTTATCTGTCTATTCCATCTAGCTGTCTTAAATAAAATGATATTAAACGATCATAGGATATTATTTATACACTAGATGCTGTCTACAGAGGAATAGAAAAAGGGCGTCCTCCACTCACACAGAAGCAAGAGTAAGTAACTAAAATAGAACCACCTCCCAGTCGTTAAAATAAGCAATCTGAGATAGAATGAACTGAAATGTTTTTCCTCCATTTTGGCCCAACAGACTTATTTCGTGTGTGTATGTGTGTGTTTAAAGCAGAGAGGAGCCCATAGACACTTCAGTTTTCCAAAACTGGGCCACACACACACAAAAAGAAAGATCACTAAGCATTAAAAGAACTGAGGAGCAGACCCATCAGCAGCTGTGGCTGAAGAGCCGCTCCCAGCTACAGACACCGCGTGACCGAGGAGCGCCCACCCGAGCCAGAGCCGAGCTCGTGACGGACAAGCGCTCCAAGGAGCACCCTCAGAGACGAGAGGAAGGGCATGCAGCACAGAACGCAGCCTCTCCACGCATCAGAGAAAAGAAGCTGCCTGTTTCAGTGGTAAGATCGAGAACAGAAGGTGCCTTACAGAAATTTCCGCGGAATAAATAGTAAATAAAATAATAAAAGAAAGAAATAATAAAAGAAAATATAAGCACTAACAGCTTCACCAAAAGGCAAGTAACTTATTTTAAATAGACAATAAAGTGATAACACAGGGAATTAATCCCACATTATGAAGAGAATCTTTTCTAATAGGAAAAATGTGTCTTCCTAAATATGTGTAATTCAGAGTTTTCATAAAACATGTTATTCTCTCATTTAGAAGTGACCTAAGTTTCTCATCAACCTGTAATGTCACTGGCAAAGCTTCAGGGTCAACTGTGTGTGTACATGTACATATATTTTCTTCAGGAAATGTTTGGGTTCTGGATGATATTTTCATGCTTCAGTTAAAAGGGTGAGGAGCTTCCCTGGTGGTCCAGTGGGTAAAGGGTCCGCCTTGCAGTGCAAGAGGCACCAGTTCAATCCCTGGCCAGGGAGGTTCCACACGCCACTGAGCGGCTGGACCAGTGGGTCCAATTATGAGCCAGAGCTCTGGAGCGCATGCGCCCAGAGCCGGTGCTCTGCAGTGAGAGAGGCCACTGCGATGGGAGGCCCACACAGGCCAAAGAATAAAGATGCATGAAAATAAATAAATATAAAAACCAATAAAAAAGGCCCAAAATTTTTTTTAAATTATAAAGAAAAAGGGTGAGCCTCTAGTCTACACTGAAAGACACAAAACAATGATGACTCTTTTATACAGGTTTAACATGCAGCTATGAAAATTACAGACACCCCACACATCACTCCAGGACAGTCCCACATCTGCCCTGCAGTGACGACTCACCACGAGTTCGAGCCAGTGCCAGGGCCGCCAGTACGTCTCCCACACCCGAACCAGCCAGGAACTGCCCCTCCGTACAGATGCGGCGGGGGTGGGAGGGGGTGGACTTTAGTACCAACAAGCTCAAAGATACTGTTAAAAGAAAGATGCCTAATCACAAGATTCAAACTCCTCACGAAGCAAAGAAGTCAGGAAGAATTTCAGGGTTCAGCAATTTGAAAGAGAGAAATCCATTCACCTGAACAAAAACACCGGCCAGCCCTGAGCCCGCCTCTGGGACCTGAGCATACTCCGGAGCTAGGCAAGCAATCAGGCACAATCTGAGACAGACCGCTCACAGACTCCTCCAAAATAGGCTTCACTGAAAAAATATTATGATTTCAATCTGGATATTCATGAGTAACTTGAAAAAATAGAAACATTATTTAGCTCTTAGATTCTCTGAGGTCCGCATCCAGTTTAAAAGTCTGTACTGGTAAAGCTGGTCTGAGGAGCACACGTCTTCCTGAGATCCTGCTAGTGTAAACGCTGTCCCAGAACCAAAGAACTACACTATCACCTCAGAAACTCCCAGTGAGCTGCTTCCCCTCCTCCTCCCTCCACAGTCATTCAAAGCCCAGCAGATGCCCAAGTGCTGAACTAAAAACGCTCTTTCTTCCTATCGTAACATGCACCTGGCTTTCACATAAGACATATTTATTACAGTCTTTTCAATTGTGAATATTGTGGATAAACTCATTTTCTAGATTACCATTAGCGAATTCAAAGAGTCATAAAGCTACTCCAGCCTACTATATTATAAAGAGAATTACTTATTTAAAACAGAATTCTTTAGAGTGAATTCACAAATTAGTCAGTTTATTATTTCGGAATGTGAACCGAATGTGGCTGTATTTAGTTGTTTCTGTTTAAGTGTCCAAGACTGCTAACATACAGTCCTATGCCACCTAAATAAATAAATATAAAACCAAAAAGGCCAAAATTTTTTTTAAATTATAAAGAAAAAGGGTGAGCCTCTAGTCTACACTGAAAGACACAAAACAATGATGACTCTTTTATACAGGTTTAACATGCAGCTATGAAAATTACAGACACCCCACACATCACTCCAGGACAGTCCCACATCTGCCCTGCAGTGACGACTCACCACGAGTTCGAGCCAGTGCCAGGGCCGCCAGTACGTCTCCCACACCCGAACCAGCCAGGAACTGCCCCTCCGTACAGATGCGGCGGGGGTGGGAGGGGGTGGACTTTAGTACCAACAAGCTCAAAGATACTGTTAAAAGAAAGATGCCTAATCACAAGATTCAAACTCCTCACGAAGCAAAGAAGTCAGGAAGAATTTCAGGGTTCAGCAATTTGAAAGAGAGAAATCCATTCACCTGAACAAAAACACCGGCCAGCCCTGAGCCCGCCTCTGGGACCTGAGCATACTCCGGAGCTAGGCAAGCAATCAGGCACAATCTGAGACAGACCGCTCACAGACTCCTCCAAAATAGGCTTCACTGAAAAAATATTATGATTTCAATCTGGATATTCATGAGTAACTTGAAAAAATAGAAACATTATTTAGCTCTTAGATTCTCTGAGGTCCGCATCCAGTTTAAAAGTCTGTACTGGTAAAGCTGGTCTGAGGAGCACACGTCTTCCTGAGATCCTGCTAGTGTAAACGCTGTCCCAGAACCAAAGAACTACACTATCACCTCAGAAACTCCCAGTGAGCTGCTTCCCCTCCTCCTCCCTCCACAGTCATTCAAAGCCCAGCAGATGCCCAAGTGCTGAACTAAAAACGCTCTTTCTTCCTATCGTAACATGCACCTGGCTTTCACATAAGACATATTTATTACAGTCTTTTCAATTGTGAATATTGTGGATAAACTCATTTTCTAGATTACCATTAGCGAATTCAAAGAGTCATAAAGCTACTCCAGCCTACTATATTATAAAGAGAATTACTTATTTAAAACAGAATTCTTTAGAGTGAATTCACAAATTAGTCAGTTTATTATTTCGGAATGTGAACCGAATGTGGCTGTATTTAGTTGTTTCTGTTTAAGTGTCCAAGACTGCTAACATACAGTCCTATGCCACCTAAATAAGTCCATGCAGATTTAGGAATAAACAAGTGCACTCTTTCACAAACCATCACTTCAGGTGCTTCCCGGAGTCAAAAAATGTAGAGTTGAAATTATTTACTTTTCTGTTGCTAATGACAGTCATGCTGACAAAATTTATTAGTTCATCAAACTACGCTGCAGGAACCTGAATTGATTCGTAATAAATTATCATTTTTGCATATATCAGTCAAAGCACAAGGCCTAAGTACTTGAAAACAAAATGCATTATTAATTTAATTGTCACAGCCTATTTAGCTAACTTCTATGACTATTTGACATAATATGCAATGCGTAAAAGGGGAGAATCAAATTCAAAACATAAAAAGAATAAACTGATTACATTGTCCTAGAGAAATTAAAATGTAGCAAGCTTGCAAAACTCTAGCAAGGCATTAATGTTTTAAATAGGTAAGAAAAAATGTTTAACTGAATTTTGAGAACAGTTCTGCCCAAAGTGACGGCTGAACATGCTGATAAAGACTTTCTTTGTTTCCTAACACCATGAAAAGGCATCAGGTCTCTCTCCAAGGAGTAGAGGAAGGTGGGCTGGAAGGGAGGAGCTTCTGGTATGTATCATGCTAGATTTTGCTACTTACATCTTAGTCTTCTCCAGCTATGGATGTCTACTGGAAAATTACCCTGTGGCTCAGGCCCTGGCATTCCAACTCAGTATTTCTATGTAAGAAGAAGGAGTGCTCTATCAATAAACAGATACTATAAAACAAGAGGTTCTCACTCACAAGGGGTTTTCAGCAGGAAAAGCAACTCAGTCCAAAAGAGAATTAACCCAGCAGATGCCCAAGTGCTGAACTAAAACGCTCTTTCTTCCTATCGTAACATGCAGTTAATAGACATATTTATTACGTTTAGGAATATTGTGGATAAACTCATTTTCTAGATTACCATTAGCGAATTCAAAGAGTCATAAAGCTACTCCAGCCTACTATATTATAAAGAGAATTACTTATTTAAAACAGAATTCTTTAGAGTGAATTCACAAATTAGTCAGTTTATTATTTCGGAATGTGAACCGAATGTGGCTGTATTTAGTTGTTTCTGTTTAAGTGTCCAAGACTGCTAACATACAGTCCTATGCCACCTAAATAAGTCCATGCAGATTTAGGAATAAACAAGTGCACTCTTTCACAAACCATCACTTCAGGTGCTTCCCGGAGTCAAAAAATGTAGAGTTGAAATTATTTACTTTTCTGTTGCTAATGACAGTCATGCTGACAAAATTTATTAGTTCATCAAACTACGCTGCAGGAACCTGAATTGATTCGTAATAAATTATCATTTTTGCATATATCAGTCAAAGCACAAGGCCTAAGTACTTGAAAACAAAATGCATTATTAATTTAATTGTCACAGCCTATTTAGCTAACTTCTATGACTATTTGACATAATATGCAATGCGTAAAAGGGGAGAATCAAATTCAAAACATAAAAAGAATAAACTGATTACATTGTCCTAGAGAAATTAAAATGTAGCAAGCTTGCAAAACTCTAGCAAGGCATTAATGTTTTAAATAGGTAAGAAAAAATGTTTAACTGAATTTTGAGAACAGTTCTGCCCAAAGTGACGGCTGAACATGCTGATAAAGACTTTCTTTGTTTCCTAACACCATGAAAAGGCATCAGGTCTCTCTCCAAGGAGTAGAGGAAGGTGGGCTGGAAGGGAGGAGCTTCTGGTATGTATCATGCTAGATTTTGCTACTTACATCTTAGTCTTCTCCAGCTATGGATGTCTACTGGAAAATTACCCTGTGGCTCAGGCCCTGGCATTCCAACTCAGTATTTCTATGTAAGAAGAAGGAGTGCTCTATCAATAAACAGATACTATAAAACAAGAGGTTCTCACTCACAAGGGGTTTTCAGCAGGAAAAGCAACTCAGTCCAATTCTGAGCTTAGATGAACTCTGCAGTCAGACTACTTGGCCGGTAATAACCTGGAAGATGAGGAATGCTTTCCCGCATGAGATTCACCTCCTGACTTCAAGACGAAAGTCCACTAAATGTTGAGAAAAAGCTTATCACACCTCAAATGAGAGAAAGACAAGCAATCCTTCTCTTGCATCTTTTTAGCCTCTCTTTTTGTATCAGGGGCTGCAAAGAGAGGAAGTTAACAGAGAGCTATCCTGAAATGCACAGCAAGAGGTAAATGGAAAAACCAAAGAGCAGAGCCGGAATGTTCCAACTCCCAGGATCACATACAGAAGGCACCTACTACTTTTAAGGGGCCTGCAGGATAAATACACGTACAGGTGATGAATTTTTCATTAATATGAAATAATATGCACAGACATATTCAAAGTGTTTAAATTCTTAAATCAAAAGCAAAAATGACACATTTGAGTTCAAAATATACACTAGTTACAGATCGGGGAAATATTTCATGTTTATTTACTCTGTGATCTAGATTGTTTTCGTTCAAACGTGTTTTGTGAACGAAACACCCTAAGCACCTGTATGGAAAGATTTCCAACATGACATAATCCAATCAACATGCAGAAGAGAACTAGAACCGGAATCAGAAAGACAACAATTCTAACACTAAACTATTTATGAGATATCAAATAAACTGTTGCATATCCCTAAATCTGTCTTTTCGCTCTGTAGTGTTAGAAGGATAGCGCACCACTAACGTGGGTATATAATGATTAACGAGATAATCAAGTGAAAGCAACGAGAACACAGTAACCACAAATACTTTGCTTCTTAAATTCTCACAAAACGTACCTGTGGCAATTCAAAAATAACAATTTAAATACTACAAGATTTTTTCAAATTTCAAGAATAATGCATCCAGGATCTCTCCAACATATAAATGCTGTCTCAAGTTAAATATAATGTGACGAAGAAAACCATGAGAAACCAAAAGGCAGAAAGTCGGCATAAGTAACATCCCAATATTCTGACATAGCAGTCCTGTCCAAACCAAACTGCTGAGAAAAACAATATGCCACCAATAGAAAGGTCCAGTTAAATTCCTTGTGAACATGGAAACTACTGACGAGTATTTAAGACTTTTAAATTTAGTAAGTATTTCCAAATATGCAGAAGAAGCTGTAGGCTACAGCAGGACAGGACAAACAGCATCATGACTGGCATTTTAAAGCAGTACTAAGAACAAAAGTTTCCAGGAATGTCTGCCAGAAATAATGTCAGGTCTCTGCAGGAGGCAACAGTGCTAGGCACTAAGGCGCTGCAGAGAGCTATCCTGAAATGCACAGCAAGAGGTAAATGGAAAAACCAAAGAGCAGAGCCGGAATGTTCCAACTCCCAGGATCACATACAGAAGGCACCTACTACTTTTAAGGGGCCTGCAGGATAAATACACGTACAGGTGATGAATTTTTCATTAATATGAAATAATATGCACAGACATATTCAAAGTGTTTAAATTCTTAAATCAAAAGCAAAAATGACACATTTGAGTTCAAAATATACACTAGTTACAGATCGGGGAAATATTTCATGTTTATTTACTCTGTGATCTAGATTGTTTTCGTTCAAACGTGTTTTGTGAACGAAACACCCTAAGCACCTGTATGGAAAGATTTCCAACATGACATAATCCAATCAACATGCAGAAGAGAACTAGAACCGGAATCAGAAAGACAACAATTCTAACACTAAACTATTTATGAGATATCAAATAAACTGTTGCATATCCCTAAATCTGTCTTTTCGCTCTGTAGTGTTAGAAGGATAGCGCACCACTAACGTGGGTATATAATGATTAACGAGATAATCAAGTGAAAGCAACGAGAACACAGTAACCACAAATACTTTGCTTCTTAAATTCTCACAAAAGCGACCTGTGGCAATTCAAAAATAACAATTTAAATACTACAAGATTTTTTCAAATTTCAAGAATAATGCATCCAGGATCTCTCCAACATATAAATGCTGTCTCAAGTTAAATATAATGTGACGAAGAAAACCATGAGAAACCAAAAGGCAGAAAGTCGGCATAAGTAACATCCCAATATTCTGACATAGCAGTCCTGTCCAAACCAAACTGCTGAGAAAAACAATATGCCACCAATAGAAAGGTCCAGTTAAATTCCTTGTGAACATGGAAACTACTGACGAGTATTTAAGACTTTTAAATTTAGTAAGTATTTCCAAATATGCAGAAGAAGCTGTAGGCTACAGCAGGACAGGACAAACAGCATCATGACTGGCATTTTAAAGCAGTACTAAGAACAAAAGTTTCCAGGAATGTCTGCAGAATTTCAGAGACCATCCTGGGGGATCCAGGGCAAGTCGGAAACCTACCAGGTCTCTGCAGGAGGCAACAGTGCTCACAGAGCACTAAGGGCGCTGCACCTTTCAGAGATTTAAAGTTTCAGAAGTAGCCAGGCTCACCTGGGAGCTGACACTGCTACATTTCAGCTCACCTAATATAATTAAGTCTATGTGATGCAGCTAATTATGATACAGTAGCAAGAAGAAAGGAAATCTGGCAGTTGATGACATCGTAATTGTAGTGTTATTTTTCATGACATGGCAACCGTAGTATTATTTGGGGGATGACACAAGACGTATTTCTTGTTCATATCAGCCATGTTTAATTCTACAATGAGAATTCAAAAATGTCACTTTAAAACCTCAAAATAAAAATACACAAAGTCCAAAGGAAAGTGGATATCTTTTTTTTTACGTATTTATTTTAGCTCACTCTAGTGCACTCACAGGGGCCAACTCCCTCCAAGTTAACTCTTCTACTGCTTCAAGGTTGTTCCACAAATTCACAAAATCAAATCCTTCAAATCTTTTCAAACAGGCTTAGGTCAGAGTTCAAAAATTAAAATGCTACATGAAAGTTTTATGGGAGAATGGCATCATACATGGTATTCAACCCCAGAGTACCACTCGTGTGAAACAGTCCACCGACTGGATGAAACTCTGGGAGTCACCCAACTCACTCAATAAAACCTCAAATGAAAATATACTTATCTCTAAAAATTTTTAAATGGATGAAAATTACCTTTCTTTGGGTGTGCCAACTCCATGTTTGCCCAGTAGATGGGTATTTAAGTGTTTCTTCATAACAAAAGCAACCCTGAAAAAAAAAAAAAGACAAAAAGTTATTATAGAACTAAAACATAAGTCTCTACTAGAAATAGGTGCAAAATTTATAAAAACAGACATACTGCTATATACACACATGTATACACACACACACATTATATATAGTTGTAACATAAAAATACACATTACAACAGCACTAAATTCTAAGCAGAAAGCTTGTATACAGATGAATATATTGCAAAACCAGAAGGCCAGAAGAGGGAACTGCATTTCACTTCACGGGGCCATTTTCTCATTTGAGTTCACGAACAAGGACCAGGCAAAGACTCTGAGCTCTTCTGTCATGGTCTCCACTATCAGTCAGTGAAAACGATGCAGCGACAGCTCAGCGTCACATGTCCCGCCCTCGTTGACCCCGTACTTCAATCACGCAGTGAGTTTGAGAAAATGTCATTTTATTAAATATTCAAGGGACTATAAAAGAGAAAATGAATAGCCTTCATGAAACTTGCTTAAAAATACAGTAATGATTTGAAGAGAGGTTTTTAAAAATGGTATAGATGTTTACCGTGTCTGCAACACATGCGAAAACATGTACTTAAGTGCCCAGAAGATATCAATAACTAAGACAGAAAGTATTACCTGACATGCTATCTTATTTTACACACAAATCAGACCACTTAATTCAATTTTGCTGACTTAAATATGAAATGGACAGGAATCAGCAGCCACCGCATAGAACACCCTTCCTCCACAGAGTGCAGCACAGCACAACTGAATTATGTCATGTGATTATTTAAAGCAACTTAGAGCTCGCTCAGAAGCATCCAACTAAAAGGGCTCTCTTGATAGGTGAAAAAATAAAAATTTACTGTTGTAACTTTCAGTGCAAAAGGGCTTGCAAACATTTTTGCTAATTATGTATTACAGCTGTCCTTCATAAAGTTAATTACTAATAGCTGAAAGGCAACAGGAGTATTTGCATATGTACATGAAAGGCATGACATATGCAAAAATATGATTTTAATTAGCATTCTATGATATGAAGGGCTACAAATCAAACTGGCATGTTATAAGATTTTTAACATTAATCACAGTATTCATCTGGACATGTTTGCACAGACGGGCAACACGAGACTGTAAAGTACTGTGGCCTTACAGAAGAGACGTGCGTCAAAAGTCAAGACTGAAACACTTTCTACAAATGTGAGCGCTGCTTTTCATCTCTGGTCTGTTTTGGTTATTTTCATGTTATCTTAGGGAACCTCAGTTTTGAGGCTAAAATGATGTTTGTATTTTTTTAATGACTGTGAATTCATTATTCAAGTAATACATTTGTATACACTGAAAATAATATTCATTCTTTTCTATATATTAATAACAACTAGGGACAACACATGCTTTATAATTATAAATAACCAATCACACCATCAATCCATAAAGTGGAAAAATAATTAATACATACAAAGGATCAAATTGTGGTGATATTAAATACTCAGAAAAAATAACAGTACTAGATATCTATCTTTGTTTCTGTTTGATTTGAACAAAACAAATAATATTTTTCATTTCCTTAAAAAAAGACCGTAATCACAACAGTCCATTCAAATCATAACTCCCCTACTGCCCTCTATTTTCCTATAATTAAAAAAACATAAAGCTAATAGCAAAGGGCAAAGGTTAAGAACCCAGAGTTGCAAAGCACAGCTTATTTATACGACCAAGTATAATTTAAGAGATCTGAGCTTAGAAAGCACAGCGCAGTTTTAAAAAGAAAAAATTTTATTAATTAAAATGTTTCAGGTTTAAGAAGTAACACAAAACCATGACACTGCACGGGGAACAAATGACATTGCCCAGAGGAGGAAGGCGCCTTCTTCCAACATTCTGACAGGATTGCTGAATGTCTATGACCATGTGATTATTTAAAGCAACTTAGAGCTCGCTCAGAAGCATCCAACTAAAAGGGCTCTCTTGATAGGTGAAAAAATAAAAATTTACTGTTGTAACTTTCAGTGCAAAAGGGCTTGCAAACATTTTTGCTAATTATGTATTACAGCTGTCCTTCATAAAGTTAATTACTAATAGCTGAAAGGCAACAGGAGTATTTGCATATGTACATGAAAGGCATGACATATGCAAAAATATGATTTTAATTAGCATTCTATGATATGAAGGGCTACAAATCAAACTGGCATGTTATAAGATTTTTAACATTAATCACAGTATTCATCTGGACATGTTTGCACAGACGGGCAACACGAGACTGTAAAGTACTGTGGCCTTACAGAAGAGACGTGCGTCAAAAGTCAAGACTGAAACACTTTCTACAAATGTGAGCGCTGCTTTTCATCTCTGGTCTGTTTTGGTTATTTTCATGTTATCTTAGGGAACCTCAGTTTTGAGGCTAAAATGATGTTTGTATTTTTTTAATGACTGTGAATTCATTATTCAAGTAATACATTTGTATACACTGAAAATAATATTCATTCTTTTCTATATATTAATAACAACTAGGGACAACACATGCTTTATAATTATAAATAACCAATCACACCATCAATCCATAAAGTGGAAAAATAATTAATACATACAAAGGATCAAATTGTGGTGATATTAAATACTCAGAAAAAATAACAGTACTAGATATCTATCTTTGTTTCTGTTTGATTTGAACAAAACAAATAATATTTTTCATTTCCTTAAAAAAAGACCGTAATCACAACAGTCCATTCAAATCATAACTCCCCTACTGCCCTCTATTTTCCTATAATTAAAAAAACATAAAGCTAATAGCAAAGGGCAAAGGTTAAGAACCCAGAGTTGCAAAGCACAGCTTATTTATACGACCAAGTATAATTTAAGAGATCTGAGCTTAGAAAGCACAGCGCAGTTTTAAAAAGAAAAAATTTTATTAATTAAAATGTTTCAGGTTTAAGAAGTAACACAAAACCATGACACTGCACGGGGAACAAATGACATTGCCCAGAGGAGGAAGGCGCCTTCTTCCAACATTCTGACAGGATGTGCTGAATGTCTATGACCATATACATCGAGGGATACAATCTTTTATTACCACAGGGAAGAATTTACAGTACTAAAACACAGTTCAACTATAGTCAAATGCAAAATATGTATTCATCCAAAATCTGCTGTTAAGCGAATATCAATTCTTTTAATTTGGTCTACAGAGTGACGAGTGTAAGCGTCTCAGGGTCTTCCTCAGTAAAACACTGTAACTCAAGATGGACTAAACTCACCAACGTCCATAAATAATAATATCGGCAGTAATTTGAGAGTACTGACCACAGCCTATGCTTCATTGCCGTCATAAGAGTATTAATATTTTAACATAATAATCGTCTTGAAAGATTTATAACCTAGATACCAGCAGAAAGAAAACAAAAACAATCGTGAATCAGAAAAGCTATCCAACGGAAATGCCTTGCTCCCAGTGAGCGCGCCTGACTTTACACTTTCATTCTGACACCATTCTTTCTGACTCTTTGTGATCCCATGGACTGTAGCCCACCAGGCTCCTCTGTCTCTAGAATTCCCCAGGCAAGAATACTGGAGTGGGTTGACATCCCCTTCTCTAGGGAACTTCCCAAGCAGGAATCAAACTCACAACGCTTGCATCTCCTACTCTGGCAGGTGGACTCTCTACCACGGAGCCACCTGGGAAGCTCTTTCCTGTCATTCACTGGTGACTCCTATGTGCCAGCCACAGGCAGGCTGTGTGTGTAGGAGGCAAAATCAGAGAGTCAAAGTCGTGTCTCCACGCAGCTTCCTCCTCAAACCTGCAGCTTCTCACCTGGACAAACCAGCACTCAGCCTGCCTCACTCACACAGTGAGGCCGCTCACCACGGGGGCGCATACCAATCCGGGGGTGCACACACGACTGTGTACCAAAAAGGAAGGGCTCTAGACAAGCACAATCTAGGCAACTGCGGTGTAGGTGATGAAGCAAAGGGACGTTCCTACCTCGGAAACTGTAAAAGCCAGTGAGGAAACAGAAGACAAGAATCAGACCCACCATACAGAGCGTCTTAGAGAGTGAAAGTGGAGGGAGAAACAAGCAAAACAGAGAAGGAGGAGCTGAAACCTCAGCCGGGGCTGAGCTCAGCGCTTTACCATGGGGAGCCTAGGGTCGTGCTGTGTGTGTGAAGAGGGGGAGCTGGGTGCCCCACCAAGTCAGCAGCAAAGGCCACAGAAGGGCGGGGCGAGATGGCAGCAGAGGGAACGGGGAAGGGGCCCGAGCTCCTGGGCCACACAGCCGGGGCTGGCACTTGGAGGAGAAGGAAAGCGTCTAAGGGGGAGGGACCCGTGGCACACACATTTAGCAGAGTCCTCCAGCTGCTCTGCTTGGAATGGACTGGGGTGGGGAGTGGGCAGAAAGAGGGGGTGAAGCAGCAGGTGCCTGCAGGACTCCAGGCAAAGACGACCGCGGTCTGGACCGAGGGCCGGCATGAGAGAAGAGATCTGGTCAAATTCCAGACACGCGGTCTCAGTCAGAGCCATCCAGATCTCCACAGGGACAGGACCTGGGGTCTGGAAGAAAGGAACCAAAGACGACATCAGAGACTTTGGCCTGAGGAAAACTGAGCTGGGTGGAAGGAGAGGATCAGCCTGGGACTAGTTCAACGAGGAACCCACGCACATCCAGACAGCTCTAGCAGAAGGCTGATCCACGGCTGGAGTTCAAGGGCAAGATTCATCCCTTCTAGGGAACTTCCCAAGCAGGAATCAAACTCACAACGCTTGAAAGGGTGGACTCTACCACGGAGCCACCTGGGAAGCTCTTTCCTGTCATTCACTGGTGACTCCTATGTGCCAGCCACAGGCAGGCTGTGTGTGTAGGAGGCAAAATCAGAGAGTCAAAGTCGTGTCTCCACGCAGCTTCCTCCTCAAACCTGCAGCTTCTCACCTGGACAAACCAGCACTCAGCCTGCCTCACTCACACAGTGAGGCCGCTCACCACGGGGGCGCATACCAATCCGGGGGTGCACACACGACTGTGTACCAAAAAGGAAGGGCTCTAGACAAGCACAATCTAGGCAACTGCGGTGTAGGTGATGAAGCAAAGGGACGTTCCTACCTCGGAAACTGTAAAAGCCAGTGAGGAAACAGAAGACAAGAATCAGACCCACCATACAGAGCGTCTTAGAGAGTGAAAGTGGAGGGAGAAACAAGCAAAACAGAGAAGGAGGAGCTGAAACCTCAGCCGGGGCTGAGCTCAGCGCTTTACCATGGGGAGCCTAGGGTCGTGCTGTGTGTGTGAAGAGGGGGAGCTGGGTGCCCCACCAAGTCAGCAGCAAAGGCCACAGAAGGGCGGGGCGAGATGGCAGCAGAGGGAACGGGGAAGGGGCCCGAGCTCCTGGGCCACACAGCCGGGGCTGGCACTTGGAGGAGAAGGAAAGCGTCTAAGGGGGAGGGACCCGTGGCACACACATTTAGCAGAGTCCTCCAGCTGCTCTGCTTGGAATGGACTGGGGTGGGGAGTGGGCAGAAAGAGGGGGTGAAGCAGCAGGTGCCTGCAGGACTCCAGGCAAAGACGACCGCGGTCTGGACCGAGGGCCGGCATGAGAGAAGAGATCTGGTCAAATTCCAGACACGCGGTCTCAGTCAGAGCCATCCAGATCTCCACAGGGACAGGACCTGGGGTCTGGAAGAAAGGAACCAAAGACGACATCAGAGACTTTGGCCTGAGGAAAACTGAGCTGGGTGGAAGGAGAGGATCAGCCTGGGACTAGTTCAACGAGGAACCCACGCACATCCAGACAGCTCTAGCAGAAGGCTGATCCACGGGGCTGGAGTTCAAGGGCAAGATTCATGCTAGAAGCATACACTCTGCAGCTCTCCATCTGGCCAGGGCCTGACGATCTACAGGAACACCTTTAAACAATAAAAAGTAGGGCTGTTTAAAGTATGACTGATTTCCAGGTATCTGTAATTACCCGAAACAGCATCATTTGAAATTGTTTTTTGGTGTCAACAGAAGAGCACAAGAATGGCTTTGCATACTAGTTATGGATTTCTATTTTTCAGCGCAAAAATTTCCAATGTGAACTTCAAATTTTAAAATCATTTTTCTTAAACTGTATGGAGATAAAATAAAAACCTCTTCATTGAGTCCCTCAGATTTTCTCATTGTAGTATCTCTCCACTGGTGAGTCATGAATGATGATCCGACTTATCTTTAAAGAAAATACAATACAAAACCATGACTGGAGCAGAGAGGACACAAAAAGTAGGAGAACCCCAGAGCCAGGAAGCCGAAAAAGATAACATGAGCATGAAGCAAGAAACAGGATGTACATTTTAAAACAAGGGTAAGCGTGAACCAAGAATTCTTATCACTCCCATCTACAATTTGAAAGGTTTCCCTCTGCCTTAAAATCAGCGGTACTGGTCAATGAGAGGAATCTAGTTTTCTCTCAGTACAAAAATCAGAACAAGCTAATCAACTTAATTTTTATCACTGTACATATATTCACAAGCAGCAGTCAGTTCACACGATAAAATCCATACGGCTGAAAAAGAAAGTATAAACAGAACATTAAGTGATAATTCTCCAAAGAACGATCGTGATCCATTTCCCCACATAAGTTTAAGATGCACAGAAACATATTATCAATAATGTGATTTGATTTTTGGAGCAAATGTCACTAGTAATCAAAAATATGTAGTCATTTTTGCCATTTTGCTTGATATGTCTTTTCTTTATGATTAATAAGGTTTAAGTTTTAATAGTATAGGCATATTAGACAGGTGAATTAGAGATGTTCAGTACTGCAGTAAGTGTGCATTTCTCCCAGTGGCTTGTGAAAGATGTCCGCATCCTCATCTTAGGTCTGGCACAGAAACGGAATTAAAGCTGCTAAACATACGGATTTAAAACAGAAAACAATCCTGTATTCTCCAAGTGGACTCCATGTGTCCTTAGAAGCAGAAGAGGTAGCCAGGAGAAAGGAGCTCAGGAAGAGGCGCGACCACGAGAACAAAATCAGAGATGCCCAGTCGCTGACTTGGAAGACGAAGAGCTTGATGAGGAACTGAGGCACGCGGGGTCTCTGCCGGCTGACACCGCGGGAACGTCCTGCTTCCTAAGAGCCAGCTCCCAGAGCGCGCAGTGCCGAGGCTCACCCGTCTCGGTAACGACAGGGTGCACTGTGGAGTGGCACTGTCCTAATCTACTATTCCTCCCACACTTACTAGCTGGAGTTCCTCCGTAAAGAACCTCAGGTTCTGCCCTTGCCTCGGTCTAGTCTGTTCTCCTGGCTTTCAGTCAAGAGCACTGGAAATGGAACCCTGGGTCTCCACTTCGATGCCAGGCTCTACAATCGGTGATCACCACCATGCTCTTTAGTTGTTACGTCACCGACCCCAGCCATGGAAGCCCTAAAAACTGACGTCTATGTCCTTCAGACACCACCTGTCCTGGCATCCAGGCTCTTCCTCATTTTTCTAGTGGAAGACGTTCCAGGCTCACCGCCTCCTCTCCCAGCTGGAGACCTGGATCAGCCAGGGCTCCTTACTACAGGGAGTGGTATTCAGAAAGCGAGGCCTGAATGCAAACTATGATGGTGGCTGTGGAGTATTGCTGAGTCCGAGCCCTTTCAACAAACACATAAACAAATAGGTGGTGGACAGAAAAGGAAATCAAGAGGATCTCAAATCGTTTCAGTAACGTAGAAAAACCTGAAGTTCACTTAGGTCACACTTAGTCCATGAGCACTCATTGTAACAAACAGTCGTATCTTTTCCTTATCCTAAAATACTCTGGAACATATCTTCAAGTGGTATACAAGCACATTCCTGTAAACAAATCACAGGTCATCTACACAAGCAACGCCTCCTGTTCCTCTCTTAAACTCTTAATTACTTGCTTCTGGTGCTCCTTCTTCTCAACCACCTCCAGACACTTCCATTTCCTCATGACTGTCGGTGGTGGCTCCCCCCTCATCTTCTTGGGGTGATGCTTCTACTCACAGACCACCTTAGTTCAGAAGTACACATCAGTTTCTGGGCTTCAGCACATAAGCCCTACGTGAACGACTCTAAAACACGTATCTTCATCCAGGGCCTTTCCAAGGGTCATCTTTTCTTGCCTGAATTGCCACAAAATCGTTAAAGCCAACACTCAGTCATGATCTTCCCTAAGAGGCTGTCCCCTAACTCTACCAACCTTACCAACTTCCCATTTAAGAATCCTCCGCTCGTGTGCCGTGTCATTGGCTGCGTCTCTAGAGCTGCTCCCTCTCGAGACAGAGCTTCTCTCTCTACTCGGGTTAGCCTAGACCAGACTATTCTATTCAAGTGCTGTAGCTTCAAGGTGCTCTCCATTTCAGTTCACCCCGTATGCCATCATCACACAATCTTCCTATAAATATGTTCATACTACAGCTCAGC
The DNA here is from genome assembly GCA_022376925.1 of Tragulus kanchil. Classification (NCBI taxonomy): domain Eukaryota; kingdom Metazoa; phylum Chordata; class Mammalia; order Artiodactyla; family Tragulidae; genus Tragulus; species Tragulus kanchil. The sequence goes on along the minus strand of JAIOJX010000003.1, from coordinate 166,985,275 downwards.
TCATAACCATCTTATGCTTCCTTCCTGAGTTGAAGAAAGCACCAAACCATAAGCCAACACATATTAGTCTTCAGTAGTCATGCTGAACCCGCTTTCCTACTTCTAGATTCTCTTTTTTTTTTTTTTAACATTTATTTATTTATTTATTTTGGCAGGGGTGGGGAGGGAGTGGGGTGGGCAGGCCACTTCCACTGGTCTTTCATTTGTCTAGTTTCATCCATCTTTGTTCTTTGGCCCGTGTGGGCCTCCCATCACGGTGGCGTCTGTTGTCGCAGAGCACCGGCTCCGGGCGCATGCACTCCAGAGCTCCGGCTCGGTGATTGGACACTTTGGTCCAGCCGCTCCGCGGCACGTGGGATCTTCCCAGGCCAGGGATCAAACCGGCGCCCCTTGCACTGCAAGGTGGTGTCCTTACCCACTGGACCACCAGGGAAGCCCCCTACTTCTGGATTCTTGAGAAGGAAACTTAAATAAAGGCAAAAAAATTAGAAAATTAAAAAATCAAAATTCTGACAAAAAAATGGAAACACTCTTGCAGTGATATGATTAGAATATTATGTAACAATAAGAAGTACAGAACATTTCTCAGGAGATATTGGATTTAAATGGACAAAAGTATTTAGTTTTAGGTTATTTATATTCTTTGTGTTTCTAGAATAAGTAAATTTTTTTAAAGCAAAATGGTGTTTCACACTTTATACAGCATTTTTACGTTTCCTCAACAGCTCCGCATTACTGAGTTGAGTGAGTGGTGGAGGCGTCACAGGCTCAAGCCAAGAGGAGAGGGAATCGAGGCTCACAGAAGACAAGTGACTCTGACTTTCTCAAGAAAATGTGGCTACGGAGCCAAAAATGTGAAGGCAGGATTCATGCAGGTGACTTTTCCATGGAGCTCTTCTCCCATTCCACATCCTGAGTAATGAAAGAGCATACCCTCATGGAAAACAAGAAAAAAAGAAAAAGGATAGACTACAGAAATAACAGTGTTCACAAATAAAATCGTTAAGAGTATATTCAGCACTGTTATAAATGAGCATGAAGCTTCCTAAAAAGTGAAAAATCAAGTAGCTGATAAAGGACAGATTTTTTAAATTCATTGAGATTAGAAAAGTGCTCATAATATTTAAAAAGAAAATATGTATCATATAATGAGGGCACAAACTAAAACTCAATGACCTGTGAAGAAGGTCAGACAAAAATAAATATGTACGATCAGTTAACAAGTATAATTATGCTTGGAAATAAATATGAAGATGCTGATCATTATTAAAACAATAGTCAATTGAGATAAATTATATTGTCTTAATATAAACAAAATTAAGATAAAATAAAATATTATACCCTTAAAGTGTCAGAAATCAAGATCATGCTAATATTAGTGTGACAATGTAAAATACACTGCACAATATTTTAAGGACCTAAATGAAGTACTAAATCTTCATTTACATAATAAATAAAATGAAATACATTATATATCATCGTCGACATATTTGTAAGCAGCTTCCAATTATGGTGTTTAACCATGACTTCCTGGATCAATTTTTCTCACCCGTTTATCTTACCTGTAGATGAACACATTCACTTACAGAGAAAAACCTGAAGTTCAAATGAACTCAAATCTGTCAAAAAGAATTTACCATGCAAATACAGGAAAAAATCTATAGTTCCATGATAACTGTTTACTCCAAAATTCAACACTTAACAGGTATTAAATAACACCTGAAAACTACATTTCTCAAACTCTTCCACCAAATCAATGCTAGGCTAGACCAAGTATGTCTTTCACTGTTTATCAACTCTCTCAGAATGCTACTGCCTTTTTGGTTATAATCACAGAGAATCAACCCATTCCAAATATGAGATGTTTACAATTCTGTTTTACATAAAGAGACTCCCTTCGAAAACAAATCATCAACATTCCCTAATTTAAAATTGCAAGAATCTGTTTATATTTTTAAATTACAGCAGTTATTTTCCTGAATGTCTCTGCTTCTCCATGAAAATAAATGCTACTATGTTTATTGAAAAGTCCCCAGAAAGTAACAAAACTTAGAAACCTTCTGGCTGTTTCCAAGAAACAACAACTTCTCTAAGTGCCTGCACCTCTCCCAAGAGGAAGCCCCGGTGCCCCAAGCCTGCAGTGAGCCAGCAGAGCCTGTGAAACGTTAGACTCAGCGACCAGGAGCCAGGTTCCTGAGAAACTGTGAAGCCAGAGCACAAGCACACTCACTCACGCACACACTCACTCACAAACACACACACACACTCACACACACCAGCTCCTGCACAAAGGCGCCAGGGAGATTTCAGCAGGCTCTCACTCCTCTATGTCTAGACTTGACCTGGTGAAGTACTGCAAGAATTAGTACTGTCAGAACTACAAATATTATACCCCAAAGATCTTACTATTACACGGAAGGCTTCCAAGTATTAGCTACATTCTTACTCATAATGAAAGCAATCACATATTTGGGTATTTTTTTTGTGTGCTGTTTATTCTACCTGTTTGTTTGTAGAGATGGAGACTGCAAATCTCTTTTCTGAACTTAATTAACCCTTCAAACCATCTAATTGATGGATGCAAAACATCAATATACATATACTTTAATATACCTTAGGTGACTATGTTAAGCGATCCCCGAGGCGGCGCCGCTAGTGAAGGGCAGGACAGGCATGTGGGACAGGCTGGCTGGTCAGAGCCCACACACTGTATTTGATCACTGAACCATTCTGTGATTCTTTATCTTATAAATTATAATTCGGGTATTTGGCTTTATTTCAGGCATCTGATGTAATTTTTTAAAAAACTAAAAGTCACCTGTCAAAATAAGTAAGGAAATTCATAATGAAAGGTATTCTATTTCTGAGTTCAATAAACAACACATGTAAGCAGGATACTTTTTTTTTAACTGGAGCAGGGTCGCTTTGGTTAGTTTCTGCTATATAACAAAGTGAGTCAGCAGAAGATTTTTAAAACAATCAAATCGAAAGTCAAAACCCTGGTCTCGTCTAGACTCTGAAATTAACAGTGACTTGACCTAGATTCAATTCACAACAAAGAAATATAAAGCAAAGTGAAATCATTGATACCTAAACTGCCAAGGAAAAAAAAAGAAAGACAGAATGAATTTAGTAAACAACTGTATTAGTGATAAAACTATGGAGGAAAGACTTCCATAACCAAAGAAATGATACCTAGAAGAGGAAGCAAAAGCACACAAGGGTAGACATGTTTGATTGGTCACAGTGTGATAAGAAAGGAAGAAAGGAGGAAGAATAGGACAGAAGACACTGACCATAAGCTACACACACAGAGAACTTTCCAGAAGAGCCCTCAACACCTCCCCTCCTCAACAACCGGCCCTCCTGCCACAGTAAGACACTAGCTCGGGAAAGGAAGCTGCTAATACACTCAACAGAAATCCCAGGAAACGCGGCACCCGGGGAAAGCGCAGTGGGAGGCCGGGGGCTGGGGTGGGCGGGGTGGCACCAGACCGGGGCTGCGTCCAGCCTCGCGGGGACAGACGAGGCCGCCGTCCTCCCCTCAGGCTGCTGGGGGGCGAGGCAGCAGGAAGCGAGCCCGGCGAGCCTCAGGAACCCTCGGCTGGCGCCTACAGTGGCAGTGATGACACAACAGGAGGGAGGGAGGAGCCGGCCCAAGCCTCACAAGGTGAACCCTGCGCCCCGGGCGTCCTCCCAGAAGAAGACCTCCTCCTCACAGGCCAGGAAGGAGTGACCAACAAGAACTAAGAACACAGGCCATTTCGGAGACTGAAAACTACATGCCAATAGGGTCATAAATGTTTGCCAGGGGTTATCAGATGGCATTACTACCTCAATTTCCAAATAAATAGTTGAGGTAAAATGGAATTAAATACAGCAAAGGAAATATTTCTATAAACAGTATACAGAAGTCTACAGTAAAGTGCCTATAGCAAAGAAGTGCAGTAAGCCTCAATAAATGACTGCTATTAATAAATTAAGATTCTCTTCCTACCCAAGCATATAATTCTGGTATTGTCTTTATTGATTAAATGTGCAGGAGCTATAATACATGAAGGTGTTTATGTCAAGGAATAAAACAGCAGTCAATAAATTCACCAAAAAGGGAATTTCCATGTTCACACGTAATTTGTCTTCAAATCTCTTTTGGGACAAATTTCTTGCAGTGTGAACTGCAACACAAGAACATGAAAGGCAGCCACATCAATGAGGGGTGTGACCAGCCCCTCCAATCCTGCCTCAGAAGAAACTGGAAATGGCTGCGCCCACAGGGACCAGCAAACGGTTGCCTCAAAGCCTCTCACACAATCTAACACTCAGTAAGAAATATGCTTTGGTAATTGCCATTAGAGGGGCTACCAGGGTGAAGTGCTGAATTCTCCAAAAGCGCTATTTCTAAGACATACTACAGACACTCCTGGTGTCATGGCAGTTTGGAGTTGGGGACTTTTAAACTGACTACTTTCAAAATATTACTTGGTAAACAAGAATATCCTAGTTGCGATTTATGTGAAAATGAACTGAAACTAGCCATACCAATTTAGTACATCTATCCAAATCCATGCTTATTGAGCTATTTATAAACAAGAGTCCCAAACTGAGACTCCAAAACAATACGACCCACTTCTGAATTCATCTGACATGAACACACCATCACGAGATGCACAGATAAAGGTAATCTGTACCTTACATCAAGAGTCGCATGTAGTTAAGTTAAATATCTTTTAAGGAACATAACTCAACAACACTTAGAACACAATAGCATGTATTTAATAATAAAATTTTATAGAACAGAACTTGATCTTTATTTAATGATTCAGCAGGCATACCAAAAGCACAGAGTGCTCCAGGGAAATAATCAGCACCGTCAGTTACTGCTGCAGTGGAGAGACGCACAGTGTCGATCTGTGAAAGCTCTGGCTGGCTTATTTTCCTGTAACAATTTATAGTAAAATCAACTAAGTGAACACCTGAAGTAAGAAACACTCAGGAACTTTTGAAACAATAATAAATTCAGGATTGTTTCTTTTCCATTTCTTAATTCTCTTATCTAAAATAAGGCATGTTAACAACGTCAGCTTTTTCAGGTGCAGCCGGCAAAGAGAAAGTGTGAATTAGAAAGAAGCGTGAATATCCCCAAGGACCGAAGCTGGCCTGCGCGTCCTCCTCAGGGCACGGGTCACGGCTGCTTGTCGACTGGACTGCGCCCCACGTTAAGCAGAAGCAGAGCACACTTCCCGCCGTGGAGGAGATTCCCTGCAGACGGACACGCGGTGTACAGGTGCACAGACTGACGGGGTGGAGGCCAGGGGCCAGGCAGCACGGCAGCGCTCACAGGCCAGACTCCGCTTCCCAGAGCTCCACTCCCAAGACATACCCGGCTAGGGACCACCGGGAGAGAGTGTGGTGAGCAGTGGGGGCTCACAGGTACTGTCATTTATCACCGGGATGGTGTGATTGTCATAAAGCAACAAGAAGCTCTCGGGGAACCCCTAGTCCAACTGCGCAATTTAAGCAACTGAGGAAGAGACCAGGTACTGCAGAAACCCACCACCACGAACCCCCTCCTGGACCACAGTGTCAGAGGCAACGAAAACCACCAAGGAATCCTTTCTGTCCCAGGGGCTCCAGCCCCCGCTTGTGTGGTTCCATCTTGCTCTGTTCTCCCTAATCCACATCCTCTTTACAGCTCAACTGCCCACCCCGTAGATTTCAAGATTATATCAGATGCAACGACAACACTTTACAGAGACTGGTCAAAAAGGTCTCACCAGAAAAGCGGATCCTGCAGGGGCGCTGTGCGACAGCCTGGAGGGGTGGGATGGGGGGATACACATATGACTAATCTGGGATCATACATATCTGTAAACAACAAAACTCTGTAAAAGTAAAAAGTAAAATAAAAATTAAAAAAAAAAAAAGGTCTCACCAAAGAGTAAGTCCAAATCCCTGTAACGAATCCTTAAGCTTCATTCACTACACACACACACACACACACACACACACAGACACACACACACACGCACACACGGTAGTCTCTGTGCACATCACAGTTACTCCAGATGCCTGACTGATTCAGAGCTACAAGACCACATCCGCGCGGTCTGAGGTTTCTGTGTAAATGTACAGACCGTGTCATGTTAACTTTTATTTGCTGTGTAGAGTGGTTTAAACCAGTTCTACGAGGTTAAGTTTGTGTTTTCAAATAAAGAATGTAAGTATTTTCAAAAAAAAAAAAAAACACACAACAGAGAGACAGGGGTTTACCCTTCCCCGGGGAACTAAAAAAATCAACCACACGCATGGAATAACAATTTCTAAGACACAGGACATCAGACTCAGAAAGTGATCTGAGAGGGCCGACTGTGAGACAGGGTCAGGACGTGGAGGGAGGCAGCCAGGGAGGAGCAGCCCCCGATCCGAGACAGAACGCAGCCCCGTGAAGACCAGGCGGCTGGAACCGCGAGGACGGAACGAGAGGAGAGATCCGCACGCAGACAGAACCTAAGGTCTGCACGTGGAAGGCAGGGAGCATTCACCTAATTCTTGAGCAAGCTGCTGTGTCAGGACGACACACGAGGGTAACATAAGAACACACAGAAGCGATCAGGAGAAACAGCACAGGCCAGTGCTCACACAGGGCCAGCCCGTGCAGAAAGGCTGAGCTCAGCAGTAGGGAAGAATGACACCCAACTAATGCAGAGCAAACAAAACCCAAAACAAGCGGAGAGAAGGCAAGAAAAACTAGAGTGGAAACAATGAAGAAAAACAGCCAAAATCAACAAACTCGAAAGTTGCTTATTTGAGAAGACCATCAAAACTGACAAACCCGGGCTTCCCCTGGTGGTCCAGTGGATAAGGACACAGCCTTGCAGTGCAAGGGGCGCCGGTTCGATCCCTGGCCTGGGAAGATCCCACGTGCCGCGGAGCGGCTGGACTGATGTGTCCAATCACCGAGCCGGAGCTCTGGAGCGCATGCGCGCAGAATTGGCGCTCTGCGACAACAGACGCCACCGCGATGGGAGGCCCGAAGGAGCCAAAGAACAAAGATGGATGAAAACAGAGAAATGAAAGACCAATAGAAGTGGCCCGCCCACTCCCCTCCCTCCCCAACCCGACCCCCGCCCAAAAATAAATAAATAAATAAATCTTTAAAAAAAAAAAAAAAACTGACAAACCCAAGATCATCCACAAAAAAATCCTGCAATGAGTATCGTATCTAAGGGTGAACAAATGGATGCCACCAATCTGAGCTTAGGAACAAAATAGGGATTCATGTTCTCATCACTTCTATTCGACACTGTACAAGATGTCTCAGCCAGGGAACTTGGGCAAATAAAAAGAGACAAAAAGTAATCCAGATTGAAAAGAAAGAAGGACAAATATTCTTCACTGACATGGCCATATATATAGATGATCCTAAAAACATCCACCAAAAGACTAATGAAACTAACAAATAACTATAGCAATGTTGCAGGATACATTATCAATATGCAACAAGTCAATGGTATTCTATACACTAATGATAAAGAAAAGTAAAATTATGAAACATTTTAAATATGTGGGAATAATTTCAACCAAAAAAGTGTAAGATATACACTTAAAAGTTGTCAAATATCATTAAAGAAAACTAAGGAAAAGGAAACAAGCAGATAGCCCATGTTCATGGATTAAAACACACTATATTATAGTCAAAACATATAGTGAACACATGACCCAGCAATTCTGCTCCTAAGTATACACCTCAGTGAATTGAAAAACCCATGTCCACATAAAACGTGTGCATGCCTATTCAGAACAGCAATGGCCGAAAAGGGGAACTAGCCCAGATTCCCGCAATACGACAGATGGCTAGAGAAAAGGTGCTGTGGTCATACCCTGCAATATCACTCAGCCATGAAAAGAGAGGACGTACCAGCACCTGCCATAACATGGCTGAGTCTTGGCACAGAAGGCTTCATATTATATGAGTCAACGTATACAAAACGCCTAGAAGAAGCAAACCCGTACAGACACACACGAGACCACATGCGGATGAATCAAACTGAACAGCAGATGATCTCTCAGCTCACAGAGAACACAGCACACCGCTCATTTAGATATTCATTCTGATATTTTCACAAATTACATATCAATAAAAAGAGAAAAGCAAAAAATTGACTAGAATATCATTCTGTATCTTAATGGGACAAATATATTGTTTAATAATTAAGCAGGTGAGATTTAGTAATGCCTAAAAGAATTCTGGATACTTTCAAAGAAAGAGTAAAAAAAAAGGTAACTGGAATTCTCTGTGAGGGGCAGTTTCTGGCAGAAGGAAGCTATGAGAAAAGGTAAACCCGCCTGAGAACATCTGGACCGTGACTAGACTACAGAGTGGCTGCAGGCAAAGAGAGGCAGGAAACCCATTTCACAGACAAACTACAAGGGAACTAGAAAAATGATAGTATGGATTTTAAACAATATTTGATTCGTTTCTTGTTTTTTGTAAGAACAGAGCTGTAAATAGAAAATATGCTTTAGAAAACAATTCTATTGGAAATAAAAGTCTGCTTACAGGAAAAAAAATTCAAAACCAGTGAACCAGGCAGAATACCCAAATGAAAAATCAAAATAAGAAATTTAGTCAATCAATTAAAGTCAATGGTATTCTATACACTAATGATAAAGAAAAGTAAAATTATGAAACATTTTAAATATGTGGGAATAATTTCAACCAAAAAAGTGTAAGATATACACTTAAAAGTTGTCAAATATCATTAAAGAAAACTAAGGAAAAGGAAACAAGCAGATAGCCCATGTTCATGGATTAAAACACACTATATTATAGTCAAAACATATAGTGAACACATGACCCAGCAATTCTGCTCCTAAGTATACACCTCAGTGAATTGAAAAACCCATGTCCACATAAAACGTGTGCATGCCTATTCAGAACAGCAATGGCCGAAAAGGGGAACTAGCCCAGATTCCCGCAATACGACAGATGGCTAGAGAAAAGGTGCTGTGGTCATACCCTGCAATATCACTCAGCCATGAAAAGAGAGGACGTACCAGCACCTGCCATAACATGGCTGAGTCTTGGCACAGAAGGCTTCATATTATATGAGTCAACGTATACAAAACGCCTAGAAGAAGCAAACCCGTACAGACACACACGAGACCACATGCGGATGAATCAAACAGAACAGCAGTTGATCTCTCAGCTCACAGAGAACACAGCACACCGCTCATTTAGATATTCATTCTGATATTTTCACAAATTACATATCAATAAAAAGAGAAAAGCAAAAAATTGACTAGAATATCATTCTGTATCTTAATGGGACAAATATATTGTTTAATAATTAAGCAGGTGAGATTTAGTAATGCCTAAAAGAATTCTGGATACTTTCAAAGAAAGAGTAAAAAAAAAGGTAACTGGAATTCTCTGTGAGGGGCAGTTTCTGGCAGAAGGAAGCTATGAGAAAAGGTAAACCCGCCTGAGAACATCTGGACCGTGACTAGACTACAGAGTGGCTGCAGGCAAAGAGAGGCAGGAAACCCATTTCACAGACAAACTACAAGGGAACTAGAAAAATGATAGTATGGATTTTAAACAATATTTGATTCGTTTCTTGTTTTTTTTTGTAAGAACAGAGCTGTAAATAGAAAATATGCTTTAGAAAACAATTCTATTGGAAATAAAAAGTCTGCTTACAGGAAAAAAAAAAAAAATTCAAAACCAGTGAACACACCTAGCACCTAGCACTCAGGCTTAAAAAGTACAATTCTTCATTAAAAGATTCTAGCGCTCCTGGCCCAAAAAAAAAAAAAAAATGACCTGATCCCAGGCCTGGGATATCTTATTTTGCCAGAAGTGAGAAAATGCTCAAAGAATGATTGGTTAAAACAAAAGAATGCAGAAGACCATGTGAACATGCAACCGCTGACCAACCTGGGGTGTGTGAGCCTCAAACACAACAATCATGGAAATGATTCACAAGTTTGAAAAAATCCACGTGTTGACATATTAAAACAATCCCCTCCAAAACATAAATTTTTAAAAAATCTCTACCAACTAATAAATATAGGAGTGACAGGCGTGCTACAAAATAGCCAGGACCAACCTTCCAAGGCTGAACCGCCCGTTGCGCCTCTTCTCAGTAAGCACAAACAGAACTGACCATATATCAACAACACGTTCCTCCACTGAACGAATGCTGTCCTCAGTTTGCTTTAGAAAATTCCAAAAGAAAGGTGGCAGCATTTTATACTTTATAGAGTTGGCAGTAAGATATTTTGTTTCTCCAGTTGCTTATTCTCAAACTAATTTAATTTACATTCCCTACAGAATTAAAGAAAAAATGATGGCTCCTATTATTTAGAGATTTTAGTCCCTAAATAAGACATTAAAACTTGGGCCTGGGGCTTCCCTGGTGGTCCATTGGGAGAGACCGCCTTGCAGTGCAAGGGTGACGGTTCGATCCCTGGCCTGGGAATATCGATCGCTGGCATCCTTCAAAGAAAGAGTAAAAAAAAAGGTAACTGGAATTCTCTGTGAGGGGCAGTTTCTGGCAGAAGGAAGCTATGAGAAAAGGTAAACCCGCCTGAGAACATCTGGACCGTGACTAGACTACAGAGTGGCTGCAGGCAAAGAGAGGCAGGAAACCCATTTCACAGACAAACTACAAGGGAACTAGAAAAATGATAGTATGGATTTTAAACAATATTTGATTCGTTTCTTGTTTTTTTTTGTAAGAACAGAGCTGTAAATAGAAAATATGCTTTAGAAAACAATTCTATTGGAAATAAAAAGTCTGCTTACAGGAAAAAAAAAAAAAATTCAAAACCAGTGAACACACCTAGCACCTAGCACTCAGGCTTAAAAAGTACAATTCTTCATTAAAAGATTCTAGCGCTCCTGGCCCAAAAAAAAAAAAAAAATGACCTGATCCCAGGCCTGGGATATCTTATTTTGCCAGAAGTGAGAAAATGCTCAAAGAATGATTGGTTAAAACAAAAGAATGCAGAAGACCATGTGAACATGCAACCGCTGACCAACCTGGGGTGTGTGAGCCTCAAACACAACAATCATGGAAATGATTCACAAGTTTGAAAAAATCCACGTGTTGACATATTAAAACAATCCCCTCCAAAACATAAATTTTTAAAAAATCTCTACCAACTAATAAATATAGGAGTGACAGACGTGCTACAAAATAGCCAGGACCAACCTTCCAAGGCTGAACCGCCCGTTGCGCCTCTTCTCAGTAAGCACAAACAGAACTGACCATATATCAACAACACGTTCCTCCACTGAACGAATGCTGTCCTCAGTTTGCTTTAGAAAATTCCAAAAGAAAGGTGGCAGCATTTTATACTTTATAGAGTTGGCAGTAAGATATTTTGTTTCTCCAGTTGCTTATTCTCAAACTAATTTAATTTACATTCCCTACAGAATTAAAGAAAAAATGATGGCTCCTATTATTTAGAGATTTTAGTCCCTAAATAAGACATTAAAACTTGGGCCTGGGGCTTCCCTGGTGGTCCATTGGGTAAGGAGACCGCCTTGCAGTGCAAGGGGTGACGGTTCGATCCCTGGCCTGGGAAGATCCCACGTGCCACGGAGCGGCTGGACTGATGTGTCCAACTACCGAGCTGGAGCTCTGGAGCGCATGTGCCCAGAGCCAGTGCTCTGCGATGAGAGAGGTCACTGCGATGGGAGGCCCACACGGGCTGAAGAACAAAGATGGATGGAAATAAATAAATGAAAGACCAATAGAAGAGGCTAAAAATATACATATATGTATAGATAAAACTTGGGCTGTTACACTCTCAAGCACGACAACATGCACCAACCATCACAAGCTTGCTTGCTACCAGAACAGCCCTATGGTTTACTCCCTAAACGAAATCACTCAGAACATGAATCCTGAAATGTACGGCACCTCAAGACCCATGACAAATCTGCAGACATCTCTGCTTTGTGTCTTCTGATTTCTTTCACTTCAGGTCCTTTTTTTTCTTTCAGAGGACAGCGAGGAAAGGATGAAAACCAAAAGGACAAGTGGCTGACAGAATCGCTACTGACAAGGCAAACACGCCGCAGCACAAAAGAGGCGCCGCACTTGGGCAAGAACGACACCGTTAGTAAAAAGTTCAAGTAGATTCTTGGAATCCTAAAAGCCATGCTCAACAGGACTCGATAAAGCAGCGCATTTTGGCAAAAAGGTGAGGGGCACAGTGGAGGTAAGCTACCATCACGTTAGGAAAGGCAGGACCAGAGCAGCAGACCAGAGAGGCGGGCGAGGCAGGGCTTGCATCTGCGGGCTCGAATGCTCTCCACTAGGCAGGATACTCTGCAAAGCCAAATGACTGAGATGGAAGCTATTCTGCATGGTCCAGTGGCGAGGGCTAACAAATGAGGGTTCTGGGGGCTGCATGTGGGGCCCCCGCCTCCCCTGCCGCCCCTAATGGCAGCAGCCACCTGCTGTTTTATTGTCACAGCTGGAGCTGGTTCGCACGCCGCGGTGCCGAGCTCTGCCCAGGAGCACCCGGCGCTCTCCCCGCCTCATTACTTTGATGAACTTTTTATGGTCAGCACCCATGAAGCCCTCATCTAGGACTGCGCAACACAGACGGGCTTCGGGGAGTCCTTCCGGGGACACGGGGTGATTCCAGAGTGACAGGAGAGCTCTGTCCCTGTCAGCTGGTGCGGAAGGATGGCACAGCACCTCTGACACCAGGACACGACCGGCCACGACAGGGAGAGACACCGTGAAACCCTCCCGCTTCACCCTGCTCTCGCCTCGTCACGGTGATGGCACGATCGTAAGCTGCTGCCATAGCGAAGCTTGTTAATGGTACAGGCTCTTCGAGAAAACCTAATGTACTGTTTATGATTACCACCATCAAGCTAAAATTCTTTTCAATTTCTATAGATTGGAAGTCAGAGGAAAATTTTTTACCCTTAGCTTTTAAAATAAAAAGGGATAAAACAGAAACAGAATCAGAACTTAATTTGTATCAATAAGCTATTTTAAAATAAAACGTCGTGTTTTTAATATTTTGTAGTAAAACAAAAAATGCAGCAATGATACATCAGCTGATTTTAAACTGCCATGGGTAATTCTGATGAAAGAAAATCTGTTTGAATTTGGTATCTTGAATACCAAAACATTTCACAAACTTTTTCAGATATTTGCTAGCCAGAACATACACAGAAGTCACTGAAGAATTTTTTTTTTTTTTTTGACCCATGAAGAAAGGAGCAATTTTCAGCTCCTTTTGTCCAAATCAGATAAACATCCACTTAATGGCTAACTTTCCCTTTGTTGTTGTTGTTAAATAACTTAAAAACATCCAAAAAATAGACGCAGCCATTCACACAATGCTGAAAGTGAAAGTGTCAGCCACTCCGTCATGCCATGCCATGGAGCACAGGGAGCCAGGCTCCTCTGCCCGTGGAATTCTCCAGGCGAGAATACGGGAGTGGGTCGCCATTGCCTTCTCCAGGGGATCTTCCCAATCTGGAGACCGAAGCCAGGTGTCCCGAATCACAGGAGATTCTTTACCCTCTGAGCCACCAGGGAAGCCCTGCTAGGAGGGGGTTTTCATTCCCCTCAATAGGGGAACAGTCATGATTCTCCACAAGTGCGTAAGGGCTTCCCTTGTGGTTCAGCAGTAGAGAATGCACCTGCCATGCAGGAGACCGGGTTTCCATAGCTGGGTCGGAAGAGTCCCTGGAGAAGGAGCCACTTCAGTACTCTTGCCTGAAAAATCTCATGGACAAAGGAGCCTGGTGGGCTCCACACAGCCCACGGGGTCGCACGGAGTTGGACACAACTTAGCGATTAAATAAGGGCTGTGGACTGAACGTGCGTCCTGTGTTGAGACCTCGACCGCAGTGCGTGTTAGGAGGAGGAAGCTAAGCAGAGACTGGGTGGTGAGGCTGGAGCCCGGTGAGGGGATGAGTGTCCTCAGAAGACACTGAAGAGCTCCCTTGTCCCCCGCACCACATGGGGACACAAGGACACGGCCGTCGGACCACCAGGAAGCAGATGTGTACATCTGAATGAACACTGCAGGATGAATGCTAACATTTCTGAACTTGATTCCAGGTACGGCGTAGAAACTGTAGATCGAGCAAGCACATCTGCGAGCACCAGAGCCTTGGACTCCCACCCTCTGGAACCACGAGAAGGAAGCATCCGCTGTGGAGAAGCTGCCCACAGGGTCCAGTATAGCCACCCAATGGACCAGAGCATGAGAGCGACGCTTTTTGCACACGTTTCTCTACAAAATACTTGACAGCAGCCAAAGAGCACACACGAGTGCTGGGGAAGAAAGAGGTGTGTGTGACAAGCCGTGCGCTCTCCTTAGCTCCTCTCCCTGCCCACGCTGAAAAGTAACCAACTGGAAAACCGTTTCATCATGCTTCTACCTGATGTTATAGCTTTACCACACATGCACATATCGTTAAGTAATTTAATAAAAGTAATATTATAACTGTTACATAAGAATGCAATTTTTACAATGTTAATATAAAACAATAATATATTGCTTTAGTTTGGCTTATTTTTGAGCTTTTCAAAACTGGTCTATTGTGGTACTAATGAACATTTGGGTTCATCTCAAGTTTTGTAATTATTGGACAAAATTAAAGGTTTTTTTAATAGTTTCTTCTGCAGCAAAAATTTCTTTGTGAAATTCATCAACTTCCAAGTGTTCTGGTCTTGCCCTGTTCTCATTTTCTCCCCAAAGAAAACTTCCTGAAATTCTAAATATAAAAACAGTAAATGTTTCCATTACTCAAAAATTAAAAATGTATTTATAAACAATGGGCCGCATACCTACAACCAGTCAAATTAAATAGTATTACCTAAGCCTCATCTGAGCCCTTCACAGCCGAGGGCTCTGCCCGTCACAGAGACAGCGCTGAACACACAGAGAGGAGAGACCACCGCAGACCAAAGAGCAGCGTGTGCTCCGACTAAGAGCAGCGGCCTTCATGCTTGGGAGAAATAGACCCTCACCACTGCTCTGCTGGACACCATAACACCCAGAGCCCACGGTAACACACAAAGGATGACCGCGGACACTTCCCCAGGGAACCTGGATAAAGGAATTCGAGCAGAGATGTTAACAACACACCACCACCACCAGGAGGGCCAAGAATCCATCCACCAAACCACACTTTTCCCTCAAAATTCAAGCCCAAAATCCAAAACTTAAAAGAGAGTACCTGTTCTGTGAACATATCCTGCCTCTCCTGTACAACCCCATTTCTACTTTCAAAAAGAGAAATCTAATATTCAAACTTCCACTGTCATAACCTTAATTAATAATAATAATGCAATTCTCTTGTGGCACGTGTCCACCGAATAGCCTTAGACACAGTATGTTCTAATTGGTCAGCTATTACAACAGTGGGTATTCAGAACACAACTTTTGTCTTAACATTTTAGCTTAGAAGGAATGGATAAAACATAACACTAAAAATAGAAGAGTTAACCTTTACTATTTCCTTAGTACTCTAAGGTAAGAAAATCAGCGATGTGAATTCCGTGATGCCAGCCCTGGAGATACAAAGATGAAAGAAACACCCCAAACCCCAGGGAAGCTCTGAGCTGCCGCAGGGCACTGAGAACATAACAAGTGGGCACATTTCCCAAAGCAGATGACGAGCCAGGCGACCAGTGAAAGAGGAGACGTTGGGAGGAACACTGACTTCATCAACGATTCTCAGGTTAATCTGTTGCCTGAAGGTCAGGAAAACCGGTGTTTAGTCAGAGGCTAAAGACCAAACTCCAGGACATGAAGTGGCTCAAGAGCCGAAATCGCAATCGACTAACCAAAGGGCCCGAGGCGGCACGGGACGACTGGCGCCCAGAGCCGCCGTGGGCGCTGTGCCGCTGCTGAATTCAGATCTGAAGACAGACAGACGCCTCCAGAACATCCGATCCCAAAGTGAAAAGCACCACCAAATGCCTGCCCCATGACCTCTGAACACATCACAATTTCAAAACTGTTAAAATATGAAAAAAACATCTCTTAGAAGCAGGAAGCAGGTAACAAATCATAATATGCCTACTGTTTTACAGGCAACAGACGCAATATATAAACATCTAAGAAAACAAAATGTCCCAGATTAAGGCAGAGGGGTGTGGTAAAAGTTCTTTCACAACATTTTAGATTGCAAGAGGCTATTTCCACTAAAAATACCTGTACGAATACCAATTAGGGAGCTTCACAGTCTTCAAACTGTGACAACTCATTAGGATTTTATCACGACTTATTCTAAAAGGGTTATTATATACTTCAAATAGACCTTACGATGGTCCTTATCTGATTGAGTAATTTAAAAGCTCACAGAGAATCTCTCATTTTATAAATATGAACGACGCACATTATCATCCTGTTACCTTCCATTTATCTAAGGAAGAACCAAAACATTAAAGGAGAATTGAGATCTCACACAGTCACAAACGCACACACACACACACACACATCCGACAGGGCTTCCCCAGCAGTTCAGCAGGTAAAAGAACCTGCCTGCCAATGCAAGAGACCTGGGAGACGCAGTTCAATCCCCAGGTTGGTAAGATCCCCTGGAGAAGGGAATGGGGGAATGGCTACCCACTCCAGCCTTCTTGCCTGCGAAATCCCATGGACAGAGGAGCCGGGTGGGCTACACACACCAAGGTCACAAACAAGATAAATCTTAACCAACCACATTCTTGCCGCTTCTAGTTGAGGAGTAAGGAGAAATGAGAATTAGTGCTATACTGTTTTGTTTTGTTTGTTAATTTTAATACACTTTATCTGGTCATTATCCGTCACTTCCATAGTTTCAACAACAATTCTTAAGCATTTTCTTACTTATGTCCACATACAACAGGCATAACCTACTTGAAGCTTGAATCTCTAATTCCAGTCATAAACTTGACGTCCAACTACCGACTATTAGTACGTATCCCCAGCTGAATGAGGACCCACATCCCAAGCCGCCCTTCCCTATGGCCAGGAGCCTGCTCCGCTCCGGGATCCTTCCTCGCTCGCCAGCCTTCCTGGGTTCCTCACTAAGTGGTTTTGAACAACTGAAATACGGGTCCTGAGTGGCCTTGACGTCCATAGCCACTCTAAACTCAGTCATTAGTAAAAAGTGTTTTTCCCCACTGAAGCAGGAAGCAGGTAACAAATCATAATATGCCTACTGTTTTACAGGCAACAGACGCAATATATAAACATCTAAGAAAACAAAATGTCCCAGATTAAGGCAGAGGGGTGTGGTAAAAGTTCTTTCACAACATTTTAGATTGCAAGAGGCTATTTCCACTAAAAATACCTGTACGAATACCAATTAGGGAGCTTCACAGTCTTCAAACTGTGACAACTCATTAGGATTTTATCACGACTTATTCTAAAAGGGTTATTATATACTTCAAATAGACCTTACGATGGTCCTTATCTGATTGAGTAATTTAAAAGCTCACAGAGAATCTCTCATTTTATAAATATGAACGACGCACATTATCATCCTGTTACCTTCCATTTATCTAAGGAAGAACCAAAACATTAAAGGAGAATTGAGATCTCACACAGTCACAAACGCACACACACACACACACATCCGACAGGGCTTCCCCAGCAGTTCAGCAGGTAAAAGAACCTGCCTGCCAATGCAAGAGACCTGGGAGACGCAGTTCAATCCCCAGGTTGGTAAGATCCCCTGGAGAAGGGAATGGGGGAATGGCTACCCACTCCAGCCTTCTTGCCTGCGAAATCCCATGGACAGAGGAGCCGGGTGGGCTACACACACCAAGGTCACAAACAAGATAAATCTTAACCAACCACATTCTTGCCGCTTCTAGTTGAGGAGTAAGGAGAAATGAGAATTAGTGCTATACTGTTTTGTTTTGTTTGTTAATTTTAATACACTTTATCTGGTCATTATCCGTCACTTCCATAGTTTCAACAACAATTCTTAAGCATTTTCTTACTTATGTCCACATACAACAGGCATAACCTACTTGAAGCTTGAATCTCTAATTCCAGTCATAAACTTGACGTCCAACTACCGACTATTAGTACGTATCCCCAGCTGAATGAGGACCCACATCCCAAGCCGCCCTTCCCTATGGCCAGGGAGCCTGCTCCGTCTCCGGGATCCTTCCTCGTCTCGCCAGCCTTCCTGGGTTCCTCACTAAGTGGTTTTTGAACAACTGAAATACGGGTCCTGAGTGGCCTTGACGTCCATAGCCACTCTAAACTCAGTCATTAACTGAACTGAAAACACACCACAGATAAAGTGAGATACTACTTTTTATCCAAACCATAGCACATACAGAAAAAGAGGCTGACCAGACCAGACGCTGAGGTGACACAGGTGGGGCCGCCCTGTGCCCGAGTAGCAAACTCTGCGGCTGTGAGGACAGAGACTGAGTTATTGTAGCCACGTGGTACCAGTGACAAAGAAACACACACACAAACAAGAATCATTAAATACTCTACCAACTCCTAAAATAGTATGAGCCTACCAAAACATGGTAATTTTCATTTCTGAGTTCTGATTTCACTGTAAGGAAAACAGCGAAGGGCAGACTTGTGTGCTTTATTAGCAAGGATTCAAAACAAAAAAGCATGATTTAGGCTATTTCTGAAAAATATTAGGTTGAACTAAATAGAAAAAAGGCAGTCAAAACCAGCGATTGTTTGTGTCTTAGCCTCATTGAGGGGCTGGTCTCATCTCTCTTCAAATTCGTTGTCACTATATATTTAGGAAGGCAAACATTTAACAGTTCTTTCAGGCTGTAAGTTCTAAATGGTGCTCTTTTCATAGTTAATAAACTTAAGTATCACACTGAGGAGGAGAACGAAGACTCCCTGCACAGCAGCCCTCTAGGGAAAGTCTGCTCTCTGTCAATACTGTCCATTCTCTCTATTTTATGAAGTCTTCCAAACTTCACCTCTGCTAAACCAACCACAGAGCACAGGAAACATGAAGAATCAAAAGCAATGCTTCATTTACCATACACAGCTAAGGAGCTCAAAATATTCATACCTAGATGCAACCCAGAATGTGATTTACTGTTAAAAATACTCCGGGAATTATTCTCACTGTAACCTCAGCTTTCCCAACTGATGCAAAATTCCAGACAAGAGCCCCACTGCTAGTCCTCTGTCACCGCCTCGCGCGGGCTTCCCTGCCACGGCTGCAGGAGGTGGTGCCTGTAAGCGCAGCCCGCAGCTCCCTCCGCGCCGGTTCCGGTTCCGACAGCCCGCCCGCAGCGCCGCCCGCGCGGATCCTGGAGAGGGGAAAGCCAGGGTCCTTCCTCGGCCTGCTCCGCTCCGGGATCCTTCCTCGCCTCGCCAGCCTTCCTGGGTTCCTCACTAAGTGGTTTTTGAACAACTGAAATACGGGTCCTGAGTGGCCTTGACGTCCATAGCCACTCTAAACTCAGTCATTAACTGAACTGAAAACACACCACAGATAAAGTGAGATACTACTTTTTATCCAAACCATAGCACATACAGAAAAAGAGGCTGACCAGACCAGACGCTGAGGTGACACAGGTGGGGCCGCCCTGTGCCCGAGTAGCAAACTCTGCGGCTGTGAGGACAGAGACTGAGTTATTGTAGCCACGTGGTACCAGTGACAAAGAAACACACACACAAACAAGAATCATTAAATACTCTACCAACTCCTAAAATAGTATGAGCCTACCAAAACATGGTAATTTTCATTTCTGAGTTCTGATTTCACTGTAAGGAAAACAGCGAAGGGCAGACTTGTGTGCTTTATTAGCAAGGATTCAAAACAAAAAAGCATGATTTAGGCTATTTCTGAAAAATATTAGGTTGAACTAAATAGAAAAAAGGCAGTCAAAACCAGCGATTGTTTGTGTCTTAGCCTCATTGGGGGGCTGGTCTCATCTCTCTTCAAATTCGTTGTCACTATATATTTAGGAAGGCAAACATTTAACAGTTCTTTCAGGCTGTAAGTTCTAAATGGTGCTCTTTTCATAGTTAATAAACTTAAGTATCACACTGAGGAGGAGAACGAAGACTCCCTGCACAGCAGCCCTCTAGGGAAAGTCTGCTCTCTGTCAATACTGTCCATTCTCTCTATTTTATGAAGTCTTCCAAACTTCACCTCTGCTAAACCAACCACAGAGCACAGGAAACATGAAGAATCAAAAGCAATGCTTCATTTACCATACACAGCTAAGGAGCTCAAAATATTCATACCTAGATGCAACCCAGAATGTGATTTACTGTTAAAAATACTCCGGGAATTATTCTCACTGTAACCTCAGCTTTCCCAACTGATGCAAAATTCCAGACAAGAGCCCCACTGCTAGTCCTCTGTCACCGCTTCCTCGCGCCGGGCTTCCCCTGCCACGGCTGCAGGAGGTGGTGCCTGTAAGGCGCAGCCCGCAGCTCCCTCCGCGCGGCCGGTTCCGGTTCCGACAGCCCGCCCGCAGCGCCGCCGGCCCGCGCGGATCCTGGAGAGGAGGCCGCCACGCCAGCGCCACGGGCCGTCTCCACGGGGGCAAAGCCCGACGTGGGCATGCGAAACAACCGAGGGAGGCTGTTCCCGTTTGAGAGAAATGGATCCAACATGCGAAATCAACACAATATAGTTCGGGCGAATACCAGATATAAATTAATAAACGTAAAGTCAAGCCCTAGTCCAAGAACGTACCTTCCACTTTGAGGTCCTACTAACGAGATCACACAGTATATCTAGATTTGGACAAATTAAAACAAAAGAAAACCAGATGAATTAATCAGGATACTGTTTTACTCGGATAAAAACCATGAAAAAAATACTAAATAATCCAGAATGCTTATACTGATTGGCTGACATGATTTATCACCTGTTTAAAAGGCCCATGGGAAGCCAAGTTATTATTAAAAGGCTGACTCACCAAGGATGCCGACTAAAGCGAGGTCTCCTTACGACGGTGATAAGGCTGCCCAAAATGACGGACTCCTGCCCTACACCACCCGTAAACGCCTTTACAGTTCTTGCTTTTTGGCTTAAACTATTAAGCTTATAGCTATTTCTCATTAAATTCAAGTCCAGGTGAGATAAAGTCGTCACTTTAATTAAATTCCAAATGCTGTTCTAGGCTAATCTAGAAGTGCACACATGCCTGTTCAAATCATCTGTTGCACACATGTAGGTTTACTGCAGTGTGTATTTGCATATAATGTTATAGACATACTTTATATATGTATGTACACATACTCATGTATACATCGGTATTTATACACAGAAAATTTTTCCAGAAAGTCTTAATCATAGTCATATACCAAAATTACAAAGGAAGGATATCTTGAGATCCAAGTAATATAAAAAGTCTGTGGGAAATATTAGGGGCTTTTATAGTATAACTTGACTAAGAGATATGTAACTCAAGACATCAAATATTTAACTTAAGTTCAGAATAATTCACATTTTTCTTTTTTTTTTTTTTTTGGCCACTTCTATTGATCTTTCATTCATTTATCTTTGTTCTCTGGCCTGTGTTAGACTCTCATCGCAGTGGCCTTTCTCGTCGCAGAGCACTGGCTCTCGGCGCATGCGCTCCAGAGCTCCGGCTCCGTAGTCGGCACACTGGTCCAGCCGCTCCACAGCACATGGGATCGTCCCAGGTCAGGGATCGAACTGGCACCTCCTGCGCTGCAAGACAGTGTCCTTGCCCACTGGACCACCAGGGAAGCCCCACATTTCTTTTTGAATCTCCTTAAAGTGATTTACAATTTCTATGACATACCCGAAATTAGGTTTAGAAATTCTAGTGTTTATCTTCCAGTGCTCATTCAGAAGTACAAATTCTACCTTATTTAATTCATATAGAGAGAACTGAACAGAAAACGATGCCTGAATTCTTAATTGAATAGTGAACATAAAGAAAGACACTAAGCTCATCCAAGACATGATTACCACTGTATACTTCTGATTTTCAATCCATTGTCAAATTTTATATTGTACTGTAACTCTTATCTTCCTAACTTCAACTAATATTTACAAAAGCAAAATCCAATACAAAAAATGGTCATAGTCTAAAATGAATTTGTTTTATAAAGCTAACACTGTATTTTTAATAAATATTTAAATGCTCTCAGAGAGAAGGGCATACGGCGAAAGATCCTCTCCGTATATATATGGATGCCGCACGCTACATCACTTCAGTCGTGTCTGAATCTTTGCAACCCCATGACCTGTGGCTCATCAGGCTTCTCTGTTCATGGGATTTCCCAGGCAAGAATACTAGAGTGGGCTGCCGTGCCCTTCTCCAGGGGATCTTCCCAGCCCAGGGACACAGCCTGCATCTCCTGCACTGGCAGGCGATTCTTTACCACTAGCACCGCCTGGTATGTCCTCATATGTATCTATATCTTTATCTATGTATAGTCAGTATTACAAATGACTATACTTAATTTTACTATAATTGCTTTAAATCTAGAATATATAATAACACCACCCTAAGAATTTAAACAACAGCATTACTCCAAATCATAATATAAAAGCACTCCCTGTGATCCTTTGAAAGCATACACCTAAACGTGTCTGCGCAGACATCTCCATATGCGCCCGTGCACACACACACACACACACACACCTGTGGTTCTTTGTGGAAAGTATATACCTCGAGGTACACGTGAGGGATACAGGAGACAGTATGGTAGTCGCCGATGGTAGTAACCAACAATAAATTAATCATTCATCTTTAGAGATAACAAACAATCATGATTGCTTAATACATATGTACATATAAATGTATAATTATGTATTGATTAGTTTAGCTTTTAGCAAAACACAAGAGTATACTGTATTTCTCCAGAGTAAGATAGTATTTTTTTAAATTATACCAACAGACCATTAGCATTGAGTGAATTTATTTTCCCCAACAGTGCTAAAAATATGCAAAGTTTCCCGTTCTTCAGAGCTGCCTAGTAAATGATTAACACCAGCTCTGCTCATTATCTCGCTTAACAAAACTTCCCTAAAAACAAATAGATCAACAATGCCTCCAACATTCCTGAATAAATAAGTTACAGACCTATTCAGTGGCAGCAATGGTATTTTAAAAAGCTGGTGCAAGCTCCTTGTACAATTTCATTACAAAACCACATTTGATGAAAGAAAAACTGTCCACGTTTTCCTCCTCCGAGTAGTTTGACTCAGAGGCTTCTGAGGATGAGGAGGCGTTACGAGAGCAGCATCTCTAGGCAGCGTTCACCCCGTGCTCCGCCGGCGAGCCGTCGCTGCTGCTGAGGAGCTGGTCCTTCCCAGAAAGACGCTTCCGGGCGCCCAGAGTGTCCCACTCACACTGAGACACGAGGACATCGGCGGCTAACAGGAGCCATCGCTACACGGCCAGAGACCGAACAAGAGGACATTCGTGTAATGGCAAACAAAATTCTTGACTCTAAAAATACATATTTAGGTAGGGTTGCAGAGAATTATCCTTATTTTATTTTTATATAACCCCTACAACTCTTGCACGAAACAAATGCCATGAAAACTGGAAAAGGCATCCTGTGTATGCTGGTTTCCAGTAAAAATAGACATTATATAACAGCTGTACCTACACTTGGTATTTCTATTTAAGTCTCGGTAAAGAAATAGTACTAATCAAGCATAAGCGTTAAGAGAAAAAAATTAATGAAGTAATGAAATTGCATTATTTTAAAGTGAAAATCAATGTATTCTAGGATTCAGTAAAGCTCACTAGGTAGTAAGTCTACAACATACTAAAGACTGTAAGCTAAAATCTAAAATTAAAGCTCCAATGAGTTAACCTATATTTTATTCAAACAACCACTAAAAAAACATTTTTTTTTATGACTGACAAAAGTTATACTAGAAGATCTCATGTAGAAAAGACTTTATCATTACTCTAACCTTACCAGTAAAAAGAGTTTTCAAAATAATCCAACTTAAAATATTTTTGCTATTTCAAAAGCACACACACATAAAATATTTCAGTTCAAAATACAATATGCTCCTCTACTGCCATAACCTAAAAGATTTTTCTTGGAATTAAAAAAAAAAAGGCATGTAAATTAAGGTGACTGAAACATGCTTTCATCTAGCAGAGTAATATGGTAGCTATTCATCACCTGAAGTCATAAAACACTAGGTCCCGTCCTTAGCATATTCTAATGAAGCCTATCATGCAAATGAGAGTGACCTTTTCCTTGCATTCTGCAAGTTCACATTTATTCCAGGAGTACATAGAGTTTGCCAATACAAACTAGCCAAAGACTGGTAATTACTGTAATCAATTAGTAGTTAGTGTCGTTCTGCTCATTTTCAGCTAATGTCAACTAAGCCATTTTTGAGAGAGCCACCCCTGACAACAGCTTCTCTGTTGTTTTTAAAATGGGGAAAAGAAGAAAATAAAAAGACAAAAACACTCTGACTTTCGAAAATGGCCGCAAGGTTTGCTCCCTTCACGCACAAGTGAAGATTCAAGACAAGGCCCTAAAGTTGGTAAGAGACAAAGACACCCGTGTAAAGTTGGGTATCCTTAAAATGACATTGAAGTTTCCTGCCTCTACAATTAAACATTAATATTTAAATATTTAAATGAAGGACGCTCCCCCGCGCTGCAGTTCAGACTTGGTGGGGCCTACACTTGCAAACAAATGCCATGAAAACTGGAAAAGGCATCCTGTGTATGCTGGTTTCCAGTAAAAATAGACATTATATAACAGCTGTACCTACACTTGGTATTTCTATTTAAGTCTCGGTAAAGAAATAGTACTAATCAAGCATAAGCGTTAAGAGAAAAAAATTAATGAAGTAATGAAATTGCATTATTTTAAAGTGAAAATCAATGTATTCTAGGATTCAGTAAAGCTCACTAGGTAGTAAGTCTACAACATACTAAAGACTGTAAGCTAAAATCTAAAATTAAAGCTCCAATGAGTTAACCTATATTTTATTCAAACAACCACTAAAAAAACATTTTTTTTTATGACTGACAAAAGTTATACTAGAAGATCTCATGTAGAAAAGACTTTATCATTACTCTAACCTTACCAGTAAAAAGAGTTTTCAAAATAATCCAACTTAAAATATTTTTGCTATTTCAAAAAGCACACACACATAAAATATTTCAGTTCAAAATACAATATGCTCCTCTACTGCCATAACCTAAAAGATTTTTCTTGGAATTAAAAAAAAAAAGGCATGTAAATTAAGGTGACTGAAACATGCTTTCATCTAGCAGAGTAATATGGTAGCTATTCATCACCTGAAGTCATAAAACACTAGGTCCCGTCCTTAGCATATTCTAATGAAGCCTATCATGCAAATGAGAGTGACCTTTTCCTTGCATTCTGCAAGTTCACATTTATTCCAGGAGTACATAGAGTTTGCCAATACAAACTAGCCAAAGACTGGTAATTACTGTAATCAATTAGTAGTTAGTGTCGTTCTGCTCATTTTCAGCTAATGTCAACTAAGCCATTTTTGAGAGAGCCACCCCTGACAACAGCTTCTCTGTTGTTTTTAAAATGGGGAAAAGAAGAAAATAAAAAGACAAAAACACTCTGACTTTCCAAAATGGCCGCAAGGTTGCCTCCCTTCACGCACAAGTGAAGATTCAAGACAAGGCCCTAAAGTTGGTAAGAGACAAAGACACCCGTGTAAAGTTGGGTATCCTTAAAATGACATTGAAGTTTCCTGCCTCTACAATTAAACATTAATATTTAAATATTTAAATGAAGGACGCTCCCCCGCGCTGCAGTTCAGACTTGGTGGGGCTTGAGCACTCTTTGCAACGGCTGAGTAAACAGGCCGTACCCTCTGCTCAGGGACAGTCCACTCTGCCGACAGTTATGGATAGGAAGCATTACGGCGGCCGGTAATTAAAGGAAAAACTAATACTGTCTCAGAGATGGGGAAGTTTGTAAAGGAAAATCATTTATCATGGCTTACAGTTCTCACAACTGAAATGAATAAGCTTCTTTTTTAGCACATATCCATTTGAAGCCAGTGTATTTACTAAAATAAAATGAGGCCCACTGGCCCATCTTAACTGCACCAGCTCATGAGAACAGAAGAGAAACATAACAGGTGATAGGGAATCTTTTACATGGATTACACCACATAAAACCTTAGAATTTAAGAACTTGGCCTCGAAAAAAATAGCAATTTACATTAAAGGCTGTTGCATCACAAGACTATCAGACAATTCCGGCTGTTTTCTAAATTTATCAAAAGAGCTGAAAGGGAAACATCTTTGAGGTTGCTACTTGCTAAAGAGAAATGTTAATTTCATATCAACTAATGTCCTATCAGCAGACCTGGCCAACATGTGAAGGACAATACATTCAATACTCACTTATGAAAATTTATGAGCAAAAAAACCAGACCATTCCTATGCTAGGAAGAAAATGAATCTGTACTATCTCAGAAGTTATCAGAAAAGAAAAAAATACTAACAATGTTAAGATGAGAAATTTCACTGAGATTCCTGAATTCAAACCAACAGCAGAACTAAATGCCAACCTTGTTTGTACATGTCAAGCTGAGACACCCAAAGTCATGTTTTCCTTGAATCTGTACAATCCAGGACCTTTTATAAAATAAACTCTGTGCCAACTAAGGAATTCCTGATTTTAAACAAAGAGAACTTACCTGGAAGGAGTATTACAAGGGTAAATCAATACAAATGTAAAGAATATACTGACACATGTGTGTGTGTGTGTGTGTGCTTTTATTCTCTCCAAAAGGTAAGTAATTGAAAACCAAAATGATAAACATGTTTTTAAAAAGCACAAAATCATACCCATATACCAAGTGAGGACATTCAGTTTCTTAATTTCCTGGTGCTTAAACTATCATTGTTAGATGTCAGAGACTATCTAAAACTGGCGGTCTCTTTGGAAAAGGTGAACACATCTATAAAAGATTAAGGGCCATGGAAAAGGGAACTATCACACTGATGATAATTTTGTTTTAATCTGTAAGTGTGCATAGAAACACCTTTCCAAAACAAAAAGCCCACAAGTGGCAGAATAAAACTGGCGCGTGGAAAGGTCACAGGTGTCCACAAGTGTCTCCTGACCACCCTCAAAGGTCAGCCTTGTCAAGGCCCTGTGAGCTGGGGGCCCTGGTCCTGAAGGTCCGTTTCTCGGGTGGGAGGAGGGGAGGAAGGCAGTCGAGGGGCAGTGGGGATGACGGGGGAGACCTACTGGCTGGCGTCTGGGCCTGCCGGAACCAGTCGGCTCATGGGGTTTCAGACGTGTGGATCCTGACACAGAGCGCCACGGCGGGAGGACAGTGCCTTCCAGTGCTGTCCGAACAATCACGCCATGGGGCCGGATGGCCACCGAGAGGGGACAGGAGCAGACGCGAGGGGCGAAGCAGCCAGGAAATCTGAACAGCCTAAGGCTGCGCACAAACACGACGCCAGGCAGGGAGCAAGGAGGCATCGCCTGACTTGTCGCCAAGAAAAGGCGAACGTGAACTGCTTCCCCAGAGACCCGGGCCCCGGACACGGCTGCTCCGGCCCAAGCCGAGGTCTTCACGGTAAACACTTCCGACAACTGGCGGCCCGAGTCCCGTTAGGACACTAATTGTCCATGAAAGCTGACCCGCAGCGAAGCAGCACCGCTCAGTTCCCATAGCCCGGGCTCGGGCGTGTGAACGCAATTGCAGGCGACAAAAGACATTCACGTGTCACAGCGGGGCCCACACGCCGCGGCAGCGCCCAGCACCCTGGGAGAGGGCTGCTCAGACCCGGACTTCCCGGCGGAGACAGCCAGGCTCCAGCACCACACCTCCATCTTCCCATCTTCTTAGCCTGGCTGCTGTTATTCTACCGACGAGAAGCAGATCAAATAAAGGGGTAATATTTTCTTAATGATCCAAGTGAGGACATTCAGTTTCTTAATTTCCTGGTGCTTAAACTATCATTGTTAGATGTCAGAGACTATCTAAAACTGGCGGTCTCTTTGGAAAAGGTGAACACATCTATAAAAGATTAAGGGCCATGGAAAAGGGAACTATCACACTGATGATAATTTTGTTTTAATCTGTAAGTGTGCATAGAAACACCTTTCCAAAACAAAAAGCCCACAAGTGGCAGAATAAAACTGGCGCGTGGAAAGGTCACAGGTGTCCACAAGTGTCTCCTGACCACCCTCAAAGGTCAGCCTTGTCAAGGCCCTGTGAGCTGGGGGCCCTGGTCCTGAAGGTCCGTTTCTCGGGTGGGAGGAGGGGAGGAAGGCAGTCGAGGGGCAGTGGGGATGACGGGGGAGACCTACTGGCTGGCGTCTGGGCCTGCCGGAACCAGTCGGCTCATGGGGTTTCAGACGTGTGGATCCTGACACAGAGCGCCACGGCGGGAGGACAGTGCCTTCCAGTGCTGTCCGAACAATCACGCCATGGGGCCGGATGGCCACCGAGAGGGGACAGGAGCAGACGCGAGGGGCGAAGCAGCCAGGAAATCTGAACAGCCTAAGGCTGCGCACAAACACGACGCCAGGCAGGGAGCAAGGAGGCATCGCCTGACTTGTCGCCAAGAAAAGGCGAACGTGAACTGCTTCCCCAGAGACCCGGGCCCCGGACACGGCTGCTCCGGCCCAAGCCGAGGTCTTCACGGTAAACACTTCCGACAACTGGCGGCCCGAGTCCCGTTAGGACACTAATTGTCCATGAAAGCTGACCCGCAGCGAAGCAGCACCGCTCAGTTCCCATAGCCCGGGCTCGGGCGTGTGAACGCAATTGCAGGCGACAAAAGACATTCACGTGTCACAGCGGGGCCCACACGCCGCGGCAGCGCCCAGCACCCTGGGAGAGGGCTGCTCAGACCCGGACTTCCCGGCGGAGACAGCCAGGCTCCAGCACCACACCTCCATCTTCCCATCTTCTTAGCCTGGCTGCTGTTATTCTACCGACGAGAAGCAGATCAAATAAAGGGGTAATATTTTCTTTACATTAGATGTGGATCCTTTATAAATAAGAAATCTTGTAACAAAAAAAAAACCCTAAAGAATTAACATTAAGTTTCTGTTCATACATAGTCCATGAATGATTTAATGCTGCTAAAGTGTTTCAATTCGTTAAGAGTGCTTAGTATAAAAAAGCAGTTTGGGCGAGTATTACATATTGTAATTTACAATTATTGCAGCATTTCAATTTTTCCATAAGCTAATGAAGTGCATAAAGCACCTCTCTAATGTAGTAATTTAAAACTACGTCAGGCAACTTTAAATTACCTTGCTTATTATATCTTATAAAAAAGTCACAGAGATAAAAACTAGTATTTTAATTGATAATTTAACACTTAAACATTTTTTACTTGAAGCAGAAAAATGTGTTGAATGAAACCATAAGCGTATGGGCAACTCCTATATTTAAATCAAAGTAGAGTAAATCTTATTTAACTTTGGAACTGTTTCAATGTTTGGGTTGCTCTACATATAAAAAATACAGACAACTAAATTGATTTTAAACTGAACTCATTTAGTCAGTGGATTTCAAAGTCACCAATTTTTATATTTTGTAGCTTTCTAAACATAATAGATGGCAAACACGAGGATATTGTAAGAAATTGGAAATATGATAAAAAAAAAAAAAAACCAAGCAGAGAAGAGCAAACACTATAAAGGCAAATTAAACCACCAGACACATTTGTTTTTTATTTATTTTTCGGGCTTCCCTGGTGGCTTAGGGGTGAAGAGATGACCTGTCACTGCAGGAGACACGGTCCTGTCCCCAGAGACCCGGGCCGACGTGCTCCGGCCCAAGCCGAGGTCTTCACGGTAAACACTTCCGACAACTGGCGGCCCGAGTCCCGTTAGGACACTAATTGTCCATGAAAGCTGACCGCAGCGAAGCAGCACCGCTCAGTTCCCATAGCCCGGGCTCGGGCGTGTGAACGCAATTGCAGGCGACAAAAGACATTCACGTGTCACAGCGGGGCCCACACGCCGCGGCAGCGCCCAGCACCCTGGGAGAGGGCTGCTCAGACCCGGACTTCCCGGCGGAGACAGCCAGGCTCCAGCACCACACCTCCATCTTCCCATCTTCTTAGCC
Source organism: Tragulus kanchil (assembly GCA_022376925.1). Classification (NCBI taxonomy): domain Eukaryota; kingdom Metazoa; phylum Chordata; class Mammalia; order Artiodactyla; family Tragulidae; genus Tragulus; species Tragulus kanchil. The sequence goes on along the minus strand of JAIOJX010000003.1, from coordinate 166,955,220 downwards.
TGGCTGCTGTTATTCTACCGACGAGAAGCAGATCAAATAAAGGGGTAATATTTTCTTTACATTAGATGTGGATCCTTTATAAATAAGAAATCTTGTAACAAAAAAAAAACCCTAAAGAATTAACATTAAGTTTCTGTTCATACATAGTCCATGAATGATTTAATGCTGCTAAAGTGTTTCAATTCGTTAAGAGTGCTTAGTATAAAAAAGCAGTTTGGGCGAGTATTACATATTGTAATTTACAATTATTGCAGCATTTCAATTTTTCCATAAGCTAATGAAGTGCATAAAGCACCTCTCTAATGTAGTAATTTAAAACTACGTCAGGCAACTTTAAATTACCTTGCTTATTATATCTTATCAAAAAGTCACAGAGATAAAAACTAGTCTTTTAATTGATAATTTAACACTTAAACATTTTTTACTTGAAGCAGAAACATGTGTTGAATGAAACCATAAGCGTATGGGCAACTCCTATATTTAAATCAAAGTAGAGTAAATCTTATTTAACTTTGGAACTGTTTCAATGTTTGGGTTGCTCTACATATAAAAAATACAGACAACTAAATTGATTTTAAACTGAACTCATTTAGTCAGTGGATTTCAAAGTCACCAATTTTTATATTTTGTAGCTTTCTAAACATAATAGATGGCAAACACGAGGATATTGTAAGAAATTGGAAATATGATAAAAAAAAAAAAAAACCAAGCAGAGAAGAGCAAACACTATAAAGGCAAAGTAAACCACCAGACACTTTTGTTGTTTATTTATGTTGAGGGCTTCCCTGGTGGCTCAGTGGTGAAGAGTTCACCTGTCACTGCAGGAGACACGGGTTCGATCCCTGATCCGGGAAGACCCCACATTGCTGTGAAGCGATGAAGCCCGTGAGCCACAACCATGAAGCCTGTGCTCTAGAGCCTCCGAGCCGCGACTAGTGAGTCCATGGGCCGCAACTGGTCAAGCTCATGAGTCTCAGAGCCAGAGTTGCACAGCAAGAAAAGTCACAAGAAGCCTGCTCACCCCGACTAGAGAGGAGCCCCTACTCCCTGCAACGAGAGAAGAGCCTGTGGCAGCAGTGAAAACCCAGAATAGCCAAAATAAATTAATAAATAAATAACAAAAATAATGTTGAAAAAAAGGTAGTAATAATTTATATGAATGTTTAAAACAAAATGAAAATGTTTGCTATTAATAAGGGGAAATTCTGTGAGAATTCTAATGCATTTTTTACATTTAGTTCTTGACTAACCACTGAAGGATAACCTGAACAGGGGCATAACCTAGGTAAATCTTGCTTTTCTTTTTTTTTTTTTTTTAATTTTTATTTTACTTTTTTACTTTTACAGAGTTTTGTTGTTTACAGACATGTATAATCCTAGATTAGTCATACGTATACCCCCCTCATCCCACCCCTCCAGGCTGTCACACAACACCCCTACAGGATCCCCTTTTCTCACAGTGCAATGACAATAGCTATTTTTTTCACATATGATAGTATAGGTTTTCATGCTACTTCCTTTATAACTCCTACCCACTGTATATTCCCCACAATGTCCATATGTCTACCATCCATCGCTTCACTATGTGTGTTATCATTACCATCCTACTAGATTCCATATATATGTGTTAGTATATTGTACTTGTCTTTCTCTTTTTGACTTACTTCACTTTTTATGATAGGTTCTAGAAGCAGCCATCTCATTAGGACTGATTCTTCGGCATTTCTTTTTACAGCTGTGTAGTATTCCATTGTATATATGAACCAGAGCTTTTGTATCCATTCGTTCATCGATGGGCATCTAGGTTGCTTCCATGTTCTAGCAATTATATAGAGAGTTGCAATGAACATTGGGGTACAGGTGCTTCTTTCAGATTTGATTTCATCAGGGTATAAGCCTAAGAGTGGGATTGCTGGGTCGTATGGTGCTTCTATTTTTAGTTTTTTAAGGAATCTCCATCCTGTCTTCAATAGAGGCTGTGTCAATCTACATTCCCACCAGCAATGCAGGAGGGTTCCCTTTTTTCCGCACCCTCTCCAGCATTTATTGTCTATAGATCTGTTGATGGCCATTCTGACAGGTGGGAGGTGATATCTCATTGTCGTTTCAATTTGTATTTCTCTAATAACAAGTGAGGTTAAGCATTGTTTCCTATGTTTTTTGGGCCATCTGTATGTCCTCTTTGGTGAGGTGTCTGTTTAGGTCCTTTTCCCATTTTTTGATTGGGCTGTTCATTTTTCTGATGTTGAGTTGTCTGAGTTGCTTGTAGATTTTGGAGATTAATTCTTTGTCTGTTGTTTAATTTGCTATGATTTTCCCCCATTCTATGGGTTGTCTGTTCAGCTTTTTTGTAGTTTCTTTTGCTATACAAAAGCTTTCAAGTTTCATTAGGCCCCACATGTTCATTTGTCTTTTTAGTTCCGCTATTCTAGTAGGTGGGTCAGAGAAGATCTTGCTTTGATTTATGTCCTTGAGTGTTTTGCCTATATTCTCCTCTAAGAGTTTGATTGTTTCTGGTCTTACATTTAGGTCTTCAATCCATTTTCAGTTGATCTTTGTGTATGGTGTCAGGGAATGTTCCAACTTCATTTTTTTGCATGTAACTGTCCAATTTTCCCAGCATCATTTGTTGAAGAGGCTGTCTTTGTCCCATTTTATATGTTCACCTCCTTTGTCAAAAATAAGGTACCCATAGGTGCATGGGTTTATCTCTGGGTTCTCTATCTTGTTCCATTGATCTATAGTTCTGTTTTTTGTGCCAGTACCATACTGTCTTGATGACTGTTGCTTTGTAGTAGAGCCTGAAGTTGGGGAGGCTGATCCCTCCAGCTCCATTTTTCTTCCTCAGCATTGCTTTGGCTATTCGAGGTCTTTTGTGTTTCCATATGAACTGTGTTATTCTTTGGTCTCGTTCTGTGAAGAATGGCATTGGTAGTTTGATGGGGATTGCATTGAATCTGTAGATGATATTTGGTAGTATGGTCATTTTCACGATATTGATTCTTCCAACCCAGGAACATGGAATATGTCTCCATCTGTTTAAGTCTTCTTTAATTTCGCTCATTAGTGTACAATTCTTTTGTTTCTTTGGGTAGGTTTATTCCTAGATATTTTATTCTTTTGGTTGCAATGGTGGAGGGGACTGCATCTTTGATTTCATTTTCTGAATTTTCATTGTTTGTGTATAGGAATGCGAGTGATTTCTGTGAATTGATTTTGTATCCCACGACTTTGCTGAATTCATTGATTAGCTCTAGTAGCTTTGTAATAGTGTCTTTGGGGTTTTCTATGTATAATATCATGTCATCTGCAAATAGAACTTTGCTTCTTCTTTTCCAATCTGGATTCCTTTTATTTCTTTTTCTTCTCCTATTGCTGTCACTAGAACTTCCAGGCCTATGTTGAATAACAGTGGTGAAAGTGGACACCCTTGTCTAGTTCCTCATATTAGAGGGAATGTTTTCAGTTTTTCACCATTGAGAATAATGTTTGCTGTGTGGTTCTCATATATGGCTTTCATTATGTTGAGGTAGGATCTTTCTATGCCCATTTTTTGAAGAGTTTTAATCATCAACACACTTTCCTTAATTATTTGCTTTGTTGAGATAGGAAGAAACAGCCATAAAATGTCATCATTATTTAAATCTAAGTTAATTCCCAAGTATTATGTAATTGCAGTCCACTACAGCTACCTATGAACGTCTAAGGTAAGCACATCAAAGGTTCTGGTGGGGCTGGAACCTACACTAACCACCTGAGTCCCTCTGTCGACACTATCTGCCATTTTCAATGCTGCCCTGGGATTCTTTATCTGAAAGAGACCCAACTACTATGGTGTCCTGTGCGGGTTATCTCTGGGTTCTCTATCTTGTTCCATTGATCTATAGTTCTGTTTTTTGTGCCAGTACCATACTGTCTTGATGACTGTTGCTTTGTAGTAGAGCCTGAAGTTGGGGAGGCTGATCCCTCCAGCTCCATTTTTCTTCCTCAGCATTGCTTTGGCTATTCGAGGTCTTTTGTGTTTCCATATGAACTGTGTTATTCTTTGGTCTCGTTCTGTGAAGAATGGCATTGGTAGTTTGATGGGGATTGCATTGAATCTGTAGATGATATTTGGTAGTATGGTCATTTTCACGATATTGATTCTTCCAACCCAGGAACATGGAATATGTCTCCATCTGTTTAAGTCTTCTTTAATTTCGCTCATTAGTGTACAATTCTTTTGTTTCTTTGGGTAGGTTTATTCCTAGATATTTTATTCTTTTGGTTGCAATGGTGGAGGGGACTGCATCTTTGATTTCATTTTCTGAATTTTCATTGTTTGTGTATAGGAATGCGAGTGATTTCTGTGAATTGATTTTGTATCCCACGACTTTGCTGAATTCATTGATTAGCTCTAGTAGCTTTGTAATAGTGTCTTTGGGGTTTTCTATGTATAATATCATGTCATCTGCAAATAGAACTTTGCTTCTTCTTTTCCAATCTGGATTCCTTTTATTTCTTTTTCTTCTCCTATTGCTGTCACTAGAACTTCCAGGCCTATGTTGAATAACAGTGGTGAAAGTGGACACCCTTGTCTAGTTCCTCATATTAGAGGGAATGTTTTCAGTTTTTCACCATTGAGAATAATGTTTGCTGTGTGGTTCTCATATATGGCTTTCATTATGTTGAGGTAGGATCTTTCTATGCCCATTTTTTGAAGAGTTTTAATCATCAACACACTTTCCTTAATTATTTGCTTTGTTGAGATAGGAAGAAACAGCCATAAAATGTCATCATTATTTAAATCTAAGTTAATTCCCAAGTATTATGTAATTGCAGTCCACTACAGCTACCTATGAACGTCTAAGGTAAGCACATCAAAGGTTCTGGTGGGGCTGGAACCTACACTAACCACCTGAGTCCCTCTGTCGACACTATCTGCCATTTTCAATGCTGCCCTGGGATTCTTTATCTGTAAAATGAGACATGACCTCAATCCCATCCTCTCTGGGAACTGGCACTGGTCCTACATTCTCTTTACCTTGGGACTCTCTGGACACCAACACCAGCAACCACAAGCCCTACCTTAGAGAAAAGGGAGGGTCCTGGACCCAGCTGCAGACTCCCTGGGCCACGCACACAGAAGGAAGCCCTTCTGCCTCGGGCTGTCCCTCCAGAGCCACTCAGCCTCACCTCAGGAGAAGCAACAGACTACTCTAGAGGAAACACAGGGCTCTGACCACGGAACGAAGATGCCAACAGCTGTTTGGAATGACCCGGCAGTCTGAATTAGGGTCTGTATTCCAGCTCAAACCCGCCTTGGCACCCACATGGGAAAACACTGAACGAACCGGCTTCTGAAGCAATATGGAGGGGAATAAAAGAGCAGTAACTGTTGACGGAATAATGAGAAGCAGCATGGTGGAAACACAGTGCCAGCTAAGAGGCTAGAGGAGAAGCCCTCTGTCCTTCTGATTTTTTTTTCTGGTTCCCTATGGCTCCACACTGCTGTCCTTGACATCCTTGGCACTTGACTGGCTCTGCAGTCCTTCTCATATTCCCGTCCGAACTGCTCTGCCACACCCCGCCCACTGTGTGACCACTGCCACCTCCACAACACACCACAGTGTCCGCCTGCAGGAGCACACTCGTCCGGGAGACGAGTCACCACCACGTCTAGGAGACGAGGACTGAGCACACGTACTAGGTCCCAGCCCTTCGGAGGCCATTCCAGTCACTGCACACACAACTCCCCCTAAAAAGAGGCACGTGGTGCTTCAGCATCATGCCCTGAATATGTCTACCACTGAACTCCCTGGAAATCCACGGGAGGAGAGTTCTCGGAAGGTACGTCATAACTCTAAAGGTAGGAAAACTAAGTAAGAAGCAGGAAAACAGTCCCCGAGAGTGCGGGGCAAGACCCAGATGAGCCCCCTTTGCTCAGCTCGGCGCGGCCAGCGTCGTCCTCCATCCCTGAGGCTGGAAAGCACACAGTCCGTCTCACAGGTCGCGGCTCTCCCTTCTCTCAGCCTAACTCCTACCACTCTCCCGATCATTCACTCTGAACTCCAGGAACTCTGAACTCTGAACTCGCCTCTGCTATGCTTCTCTCCTTTACTTCCACCTCAGCTTAACCACCTGACCCTGGAGTTGCTTCCAGTGCTTAAGTGCTTACTCTCGTCTGTTTCCAACACTGTGCTCGGTTCAGTCCTTCATCAACTCCCCGCCACACAGCGGCACAAGTTCCATCTGGCAGAGCATCCCGTTTTCCCGCCTGAATCCAGGCAGCGTACCCCTGGGATTGTCAAGGCTTCCAGGAAACGCCCTGCCCAAGCCACTCTCCTCCTCTGCTCACACACCGTCCCCGAGCCCATCCTCAAACCATGGCCTACGAGACAGAGGACAGCAGGCACGGGGTCCCCATCACCTGCAAGAGGACGTCTACCGAGCTTCCCGGCCCGACTCCACGGCCTGCTACCCCTCTGCATGTCCTCTTATCTCCCTTCCAGTGTGTATTCAGGGAAGGCTCATGCTCCCTCATCCACAATTCTGAAACTGTTTCCAAAATTTCCATTTTAGAAACTGTGCTTGATAGGAAAATGGAGATGACAACGCACCAGTGAAACTGAAGAAAGAAGGATATTAACTATCTATCCAGAACATTGGAAATACAATTTTTAAGAAAACTGAACAAAACCTCAGAGACCTATGGCAATTTGACCTTTGTTGATAAATGTGCTGTATGAATCCCAATAAGAGAAAAAAGAGGGAAAGGGGTAGATAAAAAACCATTTTTTGGAATAATAGCTAAAAACTTTTCAAATTTGATGAAATATATTAATCTACAGATACAAGAAGCTCAGAAGAAGTATAAACAGCAAGAGATTCACACCTGGAGATATCATAGTCAAACTACCAAAAAGAAAAAGACAATCAAGAAATGCTTGAGTGGGCTTCCCTGGTGGTCCAGTGGGTAAAGACACCGCCTTGCAGTGCAAGGGGCACCGGTTCAATCCCGGGCCTGGGAAGATCCCACGTGCTGCGGAACGGCTGGACCGATGTGTGCAATTACCGAGCCGGAGCTCTGGAGCGCATGCGCCCACAGCCAGTGCTCTGCGACAACAGAGGCCACTGCAGCGGGAGGCCCACACGGGCCAAAGAACAAAGACGGATGAAAATAGATGAATGAAAGACCAATAGAAGTGGCCTGCCCGCCTCCGTAAAAAAAAAATAAAAATAAAAAGAAGAAATGCTTGAATGCTTCCCTGGTAGCTCAGTAGTGAAGAGTTCCCCTGCCAATGCAGGAGCCACAGGTTCGATCCCTGATCCAGGAAGATCCCACATGCTGTGGAGCAAGTAAGCCTGTGAGCCACAACTATTAAGGCTGTGCTCTAGAGCCTCGGAGCCGCACATATTGAGCCCATGTGCCTCAACTACTGAAGCCCATATACCCTGGAGTCCGAGCTCCACAACAACAGAAGTCACCACAACAAGAAGCCTGCTCACCTCAACTAGAGAGTTGCCCCCACTCCCTGCAACTACAGAAAAGCCTGTGGCAGCAGGGAAAACCCAGAATAACCAAATATAAATAAATAAAATTTTTTTAATCTTAAAAAAATGCTTCAAAGCAACAAGAGAAATATTAATACATACAAGGGACAACTATATGTTTAACAGCTGCTCTTGCAGGAGAAAAAAAATACAAATAAGAGCTGACTTACCAGAAACAACAGAGGCTAAAAGTCAGAAGAATTATATAGACAAAATGGTGAAAGGAAAACTACCAACCAAGAATTCCATATTCAGCAAAACTATACTTCAGTATCAAAGGGGCATAAAGACATTCCCAGAAAAACAAAAGGTGACAGGGTTCATGCCAATGCCAAATAAGGCAGCAAAAGGAAGAGATGAAGAAACCATTCCAGACATAGAATAACAAAGAGAAAGACAGAACACATGAACTCGAACAACCACTCCCCTGTTCCTGCCTGGAGAATCCCATGGACCGAGCTGCCTGCCAGGCTAGAGTCCACGGGGCAGCAAGAGTCAGACACGACTCAGCATCCAAACCACCACCAAACAACGACACTACATTAAGTGTCAATAAACACTACAATGAAAGAGAATACATTATGGCAATGCATTAAAAGCTATAAACTATAAAATACACACTTCACACTCAAAGGGATAAGTATATTCACAGGTTAGAAACTGGAAAAGATATTCTATGCAATCAGAAATCATAAGACAGCTGAAGTGGGTATATTAATATCAGACCTAATAGACCTAATAGAGTTAAGAGAATTATTACTAAAAATGAAGAGGGATAAAAAAACTAAAGGCACAAACACTGGATAAGCACAAGTAAAACCGTACCTATTCCTAGATGCAACTGTTTACACAGAAAACCCTCGGGACCTCAAAATATATAAGTATATATTAGAGTAAGTGAATTTAGGAAATGCATAGGACAAAAGGCTAACACACAAAAATCAATCACACTTTTGATCATGAATAGCAATCCCATTTTAAACAGTGTAAAAATAAAGGAAGGCAAAAAATGTGCAAGGCCCTCCCACCAAGGACGGCAGGACAGGGTTGAGAGAAACTAAAAAAGACCTCAATGGCAGTTCCCAAAAAGTTAAGCATGGCGTCACCACATAGCCCAGCCGTTTCCCTCCTCAGTAATTACCCCAGAGAAATGAAAACACATGTCCACATGAGGCCTTATACGAGAGTACCTCTTACACGATAGAGCGAACTGGTTCAGTGACAGAAAGAAGGTTGCCGGCTCCCCGCGGCAGGCGGGAAGGGAGGTGGGCTGCACACGGCACAGGGATATTTAGAGGGGACAGAAAGGCTCTTTTCTCCACTCTGTTGTGGCATTAGAAGGGTAGAGAACTGTTGGAGCCATCCAATGGCATCGTTTAAACAGACTCTGCTTACTGGGCTTCCATTACTCTGCGATAATGTCGTTGAGGAAGCAAACAGAGTAAGTGCATGGACAAATGGAAGATGCTAAAGTAAACAAGCCTTACACACTTGTGTAAAACCATGAAAGTGAGAAAAAACCATAAGCACAAACAAGCCCCCATTCTTCAATAGGTCTCTTCTTTAATTTGGTTGTTTTGAACCTTAAATCTCTGTTGAGTATAAGAGAATTAAATCTTTACAGGTTTTAGTATAAAAACCAGTCATACAAATTATTTAACTATGGCTATATAAGGAAAATGATCTCATTTCTCATAGACTGTTTTCAGATATGTATACATAATTCAGTTTTATTACTGAAAGCAGCACCAGATATCACATAGAAAATAAGCGAATTTTATTGTTGGATCCATCTTGAATATATCATGTCTCTGTACTCCAAAGAAGCACAGACAGAGTGCAAAGTCTTTATATCGTAACACATAAGTGGAGAGAGATGCACCCCTCTCTAACACACTCAGGAGGCCAGGCCAGGCGCACAGGCTCTCTGTCCAAAGCGACGCTGATGAAAACAGACTCTTCCTTAATGGGAGCTGTCACAGCAAGTAATTGGACAATGAGACAGAATGACTGCATTTTTATTGGTGTTTTTATACAAAGTATTTACATGCCTAAATCCTGGCCAAATAAAGTCAGATTAGAATCACCTGGGCCAACTCAGAAGTGCTAAAATAGACATGCATGTACACGTATACTCCTTCTCCTTCTATGTGTGCATATGTGTTTTAAAAGGTAAAGATAATAACATTAACAACAGAGAGCATATCTCTATACAGTAAATAAATGTCTATATTTAAATGTATACCACATACATACATATCATATACATATATGGTATATGTACCATACATAGACATGTGCATGATACTCTTATATGGTTGCTTTACTGCCAATAAATTGAGCATCACTTATTTCTAAATTCATCATTCATGAACCTGATTCCATTAATAAATAAAGTCAACAATGAAGAAGTACAGCAGATATACCTAAATCTATCCAAAATTGATTACAATGTTTAAAAAGCCTGCTGTCAGGGCCTCCCTGGTGGTCCAGTGGGTAAAGAGTCCGCCTTGCAGTGTAAGGGGCACTGGTTTAAGCCCTGGCCCGGGGAAGATCCCAGGTGCCAAGGAGCAGCTGGACCAGTGTGTCCAATTATGAGCCAGCGCTCTGGGGTGCATGCACCCACAGCCTGTGCTCTGCAGTGAGTGAGGCCACTGCAATGGGAGGCCCACACAGGCCAAGAAAGAATAAAGATGGATGCAAATAAATGATGACTTAGAGGCAAAGAAAAAAAAAAAAACCAAAACTTTAAAAAAAGGGAAAAAAAGCCTGCTGTCACAATACAACTGAAGTAAGGGATTCAAGAACAAATGAATAAAATAAGACTTGTCTATTAATTCTTAAAACATAAACCATCCAAAAGTATCCACGCAGTGAGATAAAACAAGGTAACCCAGGTCAAAAGATCAATGAAGAGTAAAAGACCTGAATAGTGAGGGGGAGATATTCACACCTCGCCCAGCACAAACTCAGCAAGGCCACACTATCAACCACCAAGACCTTAAAAAAGAACCTGCCAGTGGGGCTTAGAGCTACAAAATATATATTTTCAGGAGGCCAGGCCAGGCGCAGGCTCCTGGACCAAAAATTTAAAGTCACAGCAAGTAATTGGACAATGAGACAGAATGACTGCATTTTTATTGGTGTTTTTATACAAAGTATTTACATGCCTAAATCCTGGCCAAATAAAGTCAGATTAGAATCACCTGGGCCAACTCAGAAGTGCTAAAATAGACATGCATGTACACGTATACTCCTTCTCCTTCTATGTGTGCATATGTGTTTTAAAAGGTAAAGATAATAACATTAACAACAGAGAGCATATCTCTATACAGTAAATAAATGTCTATATTTAAATGTATACCACATACATACATATCATATACATATATGGTATATGTACCATACATAGACATGTGCATGATACTCTTATATGGTTGCTTTACTGCCAATAAATTGAGCATCACTTATTTCTAAATTCATCATTCATGAACCTGATTCCATTAATAAATAAAGTCAACAATGAAGAAGTACAGCAGATATACCTAAATCTATCCAAAATTGATTACAATGTTTAAAAAGCCTGCTGTCAGGGCCTCCCTGGTGGTCCAGTGGGTAAAGAGTCCGCCTTGCAGTGTAAGGGGCACTGGTTTAAGCCCTGGCCCGGGAAGATCCCAGGTGCCAAGGAGCAGCTGGACCAGTGTGTCCAATTATGAGCCAGCGCTCTGGGGTGCATGCACCCACAGCCTGTGCTCTGCAGTGAGTGAGGCCACTGCAATGGGAGGCCCACACAGGCCAAGAAAGAATAAAGATGGATGCAAATAAATGATGACTTAGAGGCAAAGAAAAAAAAAAAAACCAAAACTTTAAAAAAAGGGAAAAAAAGCCTGCTGTCACAATACAACTGAAGTAAGGGATTCAAGAACAAATGAATAAAATAAGACTTGTCTATTAATTCTTAAAACATAAACCATCCAAAAGTATCCACGCAGTGAGATAAAACAAGGTAACCCAGGTCAAAAGATCAATGAAGAGTAAAAGACCTGAATAGTGAGGGGGAGATATTCACACCTCGCCCAGCACAAACTCAGCAAGGCCACACTATCAACCACCAAGACCTTAAAAAAGAACCTGCCAGTGGGGCTTAGAGCTACAAAATATATATTTTAATAAACCGTATCTCAGTTTAGGTCCTCGGATTAAAATAGATGTTTGAACTTAGGCAGTGGAACTTGAGGTGATGTTTAAATTTAAGAAACGGAACTGAAGAAGAATCTCTAAGCTCTTTCCTCAGACTCATCACCCACTCCTGCCACTTCCTAATGAATCTGATTCTTCTTACTGATGGCAAAGAATAGACAGAAACTACGCTGCTATAGATAAGAGCATTGATCAAGGTCACCTGGGAAGAGGGAAGAAACCCTAGGAAAAGGAGACAGGAAAACCTAAAAGTAATCAGAGATACCCTCCTTTTCCAGGTGAAAAGGCCTAGAGGACATGATTTCATAATCCTAAATCATCAAGGCAATATTAAATAATGTTGTGCAGGGGTTCCAAAAGCCAAAACCTAAAAGCATAATATTCCAAGATTCTCATGAAAAACGACAAATTTTTCAGAAATGAAACTTGTCAGAAGTAGGTCTTCAGCGACTCAGGCCCACCCATGCAGCCACGGCTGGACGCTCTCCCTGGGTGCTCTGCGGCAGTGAGCAATGCCGCCCCCTCCAAGCGACCACACTGCAAACCCTGAGACGGGGTCGGTGCTCTGCCTGGCCCTCCCACACCCCCGTGGCTCCCACTGCAGACGTCACGGGCCAGCGTTGGCACTGGCCATTCCTGAACAGAGGAAACAAACTCTCACCACAGTATCCCACCCATGCAATACCCTGCATGCAGCACATGCATGCTCAGTCACGTGATTCAGGTCAACTCTTTTATGACCCTATGGACTGCTTGCGGACCGCCAGGCTCCTCTGTCCCTGGGATCTCCCAGACAAGAACACTGGAGGTGCTTGCCACTTCTTCCTCCAGGGGATCTTCCCAACCCAGGGATCAAACACGAGTCTCCTGTCTTAGCACACAGATTCTTCACCCCTGAGCCACCTCAAAAGCCCTGGTAACAAGAAGAGACAGTCTAAATACACCACGAGAGCACAGGAAAGAAGCTCCCGCTGAGTGCTGACTGCAGGAAGTCCTCACAGAGCCAGCGCTTCATGTTCAGGCTGAATTTCACCAAGTAGTCTGGGCAGTCGGGGCAGCAGGGATGCTATCTAAGGGAAGGAAAGGAAAAGAGAGGAGTGAGCAAGCTCAGAGCAAGTGATGGTGAAGACCATTGGTTTACACAGCGTTTCTGAAACAGCGAGGCAGGAGAGACTGCCAGGGCTGCCGGGGAGGAGAGCCTGAGGCGACAGAGGACCCAAAGGTCGCGGGCCCTGGCCTCCGGAGTGCTCCCTTCCACAAAGACCAGCACTCTCACTGTGCGCGAATTCATTTTGCAAATAAAAAAAGGAAACACGCTCCCTCCACGAGGCTCTAGGGAAAAACCCTGGAAAAGGAGACAGGAAAACCTAAAAGTAATCAGAGATACCCTCCTTTTCCAGGTGAAAAGGCCTAGAGGACATGATTTCATAATCCTAAATCATCAAGGCAATATTAAATAATGTTGTGCAGGGGTTCCAAAAGCCAAAACCTAAAAGCATAATATTCCAAGATTCTCATGAAAAACGACAAATTTTTCAGAAATGAAACTTGTCAGAAGTAGGTCTTCAGCGACTCAGGCCCACCCATGCAGCCACGGCTGGACGCTCTCCCTGGGTGCTCTGCGGCAGTGAGCAATGCCGCCCCCTCCAAGCGACCACACTGCAAACCCTGAGACGGGGTCGGTGCTCTGCCTGGCCCTCCCACACCCCCGTGGCTCCCACTGCAGACGTCACGGGCCAGCGTTGGCACTGGCCATTCCTGAACAGAGGAAACAAACTCTCACCACAGTATCCCACCCATGCAATACCCTGCATGCAGCACATGCATGCTCAGTCACGTGATTCAGGTCAACTCTTTTATGACCCTATGGACTGCTTGCGGACCGCCAGGCTCCTCTGTCCCTGGGATCTCCCAGACAAGAACACTGGAGGTGCTTGCCACTTCTTCCTCCAGGGGATCTTCCCAACCCAGGGATCAAACACGAGTCTCCTGTCTTAGCACACAGATTCTTCACCCCTGAGCCACCTCAAAAGCCCTGGTAACAAGAAGAGACAGTCTAAATACACCACGAGAGCACAGGAAAGAAGCTCCCGCTGAGTGCTGACTGCAGGAAGTCCTCACAGAGCCAGCGCTTCATGTTCAGGCTGAATTTCACCAAGTAGTCTGGGCAGTCGGGGCAGCAGGGATGCTATCTAAGGGAAGGAAAGGAAAAGAGAGGAGTGAGCAAGCTCAGAGCAAGTGATGGTGAAGACCATTGGTTTACACAGCGTTTCTGAAACAGCGAGGCAGGAGAGACTGCCAGGGCTGCCGGGGAGGAGAGCCTGAGGACGACAGAGGACCCAAAGGTCGCGGGCCCTGGCCCTCCGGAGTGCTCCCTTCCACAAAGACCAGCACTCTCACTGTGCGCGGAATTCATTTTGCAAATAAAAGCAAAGGAAACACGCCAACTTTCCATCCATCCCACGAGACTCCTCACGTCAACACCGCTCTACCCCTCCCGCACCGCTAAAGAGCTCATGCTAAAGAGGGCTCCGACCCCACCGAACATTAGGAGGAGGCGACCGGCCAATCTTATCTCCAGGTCACGTATCGTACTCAATTCACGTGATAAAATACCAATAGTCATAAAGAAATGTCCTTCTTACCATGCAACTGCTATGTAACTTTTCTCGTATTCTTCAGTGTTGAGGTAAAGTTGAAAGCACTGCCTCAAAAGACAGTAAAGGAGTTCTCCTCACTCTTGAGACTGACAAACGAAAAAGACATACGCATGTGGAAGGATCAGGAGAAACAGTGCTGCTCACTTTCCAGACGAAGAAACAAATTGAACTAAAACTATAAAGCTAACAAAGCAAGAGAAAATACAAGTAGAAAAATGACAGTTATCTGCAAAATTCATAAATGTGTCTTTTGTACAGCCATAATGATCATATTTTGGGCTGTCACTTTGCATTTAATTGCTCACCCTGGTACTTTTCTTTGCAGAAGCCATCAGCATCCCACAGAGCCAGATGCTGAATTGCAAAAACACACTGTGACCATGGACTCAGAAGAAAGTTCCTTTGCCGAGCTGCGGTGTGTGACAAGTTAATTTTTTGCAATTACACTTTCTCCAACAATAAATGAAGCTACTGCTTACAATTATCCTATATTATTTTTAAAAGGCAAGAAACGAGTCTTTATAATAAACTAATCAAACTCTTTTAGCGACTGCAGTCGAGGTGAGAAAGTTAACTTTCCAAACAGCTCTTTAGAACACGTCCAAAAGTGAAAAGGCGCCCCCTCAGCTGAGACACCGAAGCGGCTTCTCGCGTGGAGACACAACCACATCTTGCGAATGTGAGTGCAGGCCGCCAGGCTGCCCCACGCCGCTTGGAGAGACGAACCTCCGCCCTCTGACCCTCACGCTGCTTTGTGCTGCACTAGGCTAAACACAGTATTCACAAGAGAGAAATGGCGATTGCACAGTCATTTATCTGCAGGGCGCAAATGGCTCTAAACTTAAAATACGTGCAGTTACCGTCACTGTCGCACTCCCACTGTCACAAAATGGGGGGCACCAAAGAGTTGAAGCCCAGGCTGTCCGCCGTAACACACTGTCCTCACACGCGGTCTGCAGACTTGGGGAGTTACTATGTTCTGGGGTGTTCACTAAAAGAGAGCAGGTGGGAGGACAGTTCTCTTCCAATGAACACTCCCCATATCAAAGCCCAGAGTTATCTCCTGATTACTGTTAATACATCAGAACGAAACAACACAAGTATCTCCTATGCCTGAGGCAGGAGGAGGATTCCTAAAAAATTATTAATACATATATATTTACAACTCTATTACTTAGGGACTTAAAATTTAATTGAAGCTATGTTTTATTCACATACAATGAAAAAAACCTACATTTTCACTGTATTATATAAGAAGAGCATGAGACATTAAAATGCCCTCAGTAAGTCTGGTAGACTTTCAGAGGACTTCTACAAATGTGCACTGACTTATTTCCATGTGCAACACTGTTCCCGTGGCACTTCCAGATCTAAATGGGCCAGTGAAGCTGGTATTTATATTTAAGACCTAACTCAATAAAAAATTCTAGATTTTGATCATCTTGGAGATGTTTCATGTCAGATTTCTGGAATGTTTTCTCTCAACACAGAATAAATTACGAGAGACGTGGTTTTACGTTTACAAGTGGGCTATAGAATAGTAAGGGAGAAAAGTACTTCTGGGAAAATGCAAATGAGTTGCTATGCCCTCACTGTGAACCAGTCTTAAAATGGGACTAAAAAGAAAGAAGGAAACACCTCTGTCCGGCTTTCCAAGTCAAGAAAAGGCAGAATCCATCCAGCACAGAGTAAGGCCCAGCCTGCTCCAGAAACCCAGCCAGAACGTTCAGAGCCCTAAGCAGTGCTGCAGAGAGTGTCCAGGATCTGTATATGAAGACGAGAATTAAAGACTGCAGATTAATCTTAATAATAATGCATGCAGACAGCATTTCATAGTTTCTAAGTCATATAAGTCTCCATTAAGTCATAAGTCTACATTAGTTCATCAACTACTCAAAAGACACATCATTTCTCCATTTTCAGGTGAAGAAACGGAGGCCATTTTCTTATAATTAAGACACAGCGGTTGGAATATGAACCCAAAACTTCTAACTACATTGCTCCCTAATAACAACAGTTTAAAGGTATGCAACACATGGCCTCAGAGTCCTAAGCTGTGAAAAGGCCAAGCCACAGACAGTGCAAGCATGGGTCGAACCACACACCTGGGCTCTGCTGCGATTGAGAGCAAAAGACAGAATAAGGAACGTTAATAAAGCGCTTACATCTAAGCAAACGTCGAGGAACAACTCTGTTTTACCCTGTAGATAACTGCATTTGGGCTGCTGTAACAATTACCAAAGAAAAAAAAAGAAGTAGTGGCTTAAACCAACACCCTTTATCATCTCACAGATGTGTACTCAGAAGTCCAACAGAGAGATGGTTGGCTAAAACCAAGGCATCAGCAGGACTACCTTCCTCTCTGGAGGTTCTGGAGATTTCTTTTCTTGCCTTTCCCATCTACAAGAGGCCACCAGGCCCACTGGCTCAGGGCTCCTCGACCCTTCAAAGCCAGCAAGCCAGGCTGAGGCCCTCCTCCTCCCGCCACATGGGCCCTCTTCGGTCCTTCCTTCCACACGCAAGGACACTTGTGGTCACACAGGGCCCCCTGGGTAACCCCGGAAGACCTGCCTGCTTCAGGTGCAACCGTACCTTCCACTGAAACCCAACACCCACAGCCACACAAGGTAACAGAGTCACGGGCTTCGCGCATCAGCAAGGCGACACCGTCAGCCCTGAGGGGAAAGGACAGAAGAGGGAGGCGGCAGTACGTAACCAACCTAAATAACTGAGATTAAAACTGGTTAAGTCAAACAGAGGTTGAATTTTGATGTTTTGTACCCCTTCCCAAGAAATGGGGCCAGTGGGAAACAAAAGAGATAATTCTTAAGCAGCAGTGCTGCAGAGAGTGTCCAGGATCTTAATGAAGACGAATTAAAGACTGCAGATTAATCTTAATAATAATGCATGCAGACAGCATTTCATAGTTTCTAAGTCATATAAGTCTCCATTAAGTCATAAGTCTACATTAGTTCATCAACTACTCAAAAGACACATCATTTCTCCATTTTCAGGTGAAGAAACGGAGGCCATTTTCTTATAATTAAGACACAGCGGTTGGAATATGAACCCAAAACTACTAACTACATTGCTCCTAATAACAACAGTTTAAAGGTATGCAACACATGGCCTCAGAGTCCTAAGCTGTGAAAAGGCCAAGCCACAGACAGTGCAAGCATGGGTCGAACCACACACCTGGGCTCTGCTGCGATTGAGAGCAAAAGACAGAATAAGGAACGTTAATAAAGCGCTTACATCTAAGCAAACGTCGAGGAACAACTCTGTTTTACCCTGTAGATAACTGCATTTGGGCTGCTGTAACAATTACCAAAGAAAAAAAAAGTAGTGGCTTAAACCAACACCCTTTATCATCTCACAGATGTGTACTCAGAAGTCCAACAGAGAGATGGTTGGCTAAAACCAAGGCATCAGCAGGACTACCTTCCTCTCTGGAGGTTCTGGAGATTTCTTTTCTTGCCTTTCCCATCTACAAGAGGCCACCAGGCCCACTGGCTCAGGGCTCCTCGACCCTTCAAAGCCAGCAAGCCAGGCTGAGGCCCTCCTCCTCCCGCCACATGGGCCCTCTTCGGTCCTTCCTTCCACACGCAAGGACACTTGTGGTCACACAGGGCCCCCTGGGTAACCCCGGAAGACCTGCCTGCTTCAGGTGCAACCGTACCTTCCACTGAAACCCAACACCCACAGCCACACAAGGTAACAGAGTCACGGGCTTCGCGCATCAGCAAGGCGACACCGTCAGCCCTGAGGGGAAAGGACAGAAGAGGGAGGCGGCAGTACGTAACCAACCTAAATAACTGAGATTAAAACTGGTTAAGTCAAACAGAGGTTGAATTTTGATGTTTTGTACCCCTTCCCCAAGAAATGGGGCCAGTGGGAAACAGAGAGAGATAATTCTTCATTCGTTAAAGCTGTTGCCTCATTCTAACAGGACATGAGGGGGGAAAAAGTGTTACTTAAAAGACGCCTCCGTCGTCCAGTAAAATGAAACCCAGTCACAGTCATCTTGCACTTTCCTTCTTGTCCAGACGCTGACTATTCTGGCCTTTATCTGCAGAGGCAGTTTTTCCATTCTCCCCTCAGATTCCCTATTACCTGTATTTACTTAAAATGTAGAGGGCAAAAGGCAAAGAAAACAACTAACCGTTTGATTGTCAACATGCAAGCTACTGAACATCAGTATACACGTAATAAGAACAAACTGCTGAAACAAATTGCTTGCTGCTGCTTAAAAAGTGTTATCTCACGTAATTCTAGCACCACCTGAGATGTGTTTATAGAAATGCTATGCAAGTCTCTCAGTAACATTCAGAAAAGCGAGGCAATGCTGCCAGCGCCCGGTCAGTAAGGGCACATAGAGCTGCACTGGCCAGGGCAGGCGGCACCCACCATGTTGGAAAAGCTGTGAGAAAAGCAATGGGATCCATTAAGGACAAAGGGGCAACATCTAAATTCAATAAAAATATTATAACATGGGCTTCCCCAGTGGTCCAGTGGGTAAGGACACCACCGTGCAGTGCAAGGGGTGTGGTTCAATCCCTGGCCTGGGAAGATCCCACGTGCCACAGAGCAGCTGGACTGATGTGTCCAATGACCGAGCCGGAGCTCTGGAGCGCATGCGCCCAGAGCCGGCGCTCTGCAACAACAGAGGCCACCGCGATGGGAGGCCCACACGGGCCAAAGAACAAAGATGGATGAAAATAGATAAATGAAAGACCAATAGAAGTGGCCCTCCCACCCCCCTCCCTGCCCAACCCACCCTCCTCCCCTCACCAATAAATAAACAAATAAATAAATAAAATATTATGACATCTTCCCAAACTATACTACTTACATGTTTTAGTTATGTTCATTAGAGGAAAAACTATGAAGAAAATGTGCATTTCTACTCAAACGATGAGAGAAATCTGAATTAGAATTTTAAATTGAAGATACTACAACAAAAATCAATACTCCTACATGAGGGCTTCCCTGGTGGTCCAGTGGGTAAGGACACCGCCTTGCAGTACAAGGGGCGCCGGTTTGATCCCTGGCCTGGGAGGATCCCACGTGCCGCGGAGCGGCTGGACTGATGTGTCCAATTGCCGAGCCGGAGCTCTGCAGCGCATGCGCCCAGAGCCGGTGCTCTACGACAACAGATGCCACCGCGATGGGAGGCCCACACGGGCCCAAGAACAAAGATGGATGAAACTAGACAAATGAAAGACCAGTGGAAGAGGCTAGCCCACCCCCCTCCCTCCCCCCCCCCGCCAAAATAAAAAAAAAAAAAAAAATACTCCTACATGAGAAAAATATTAAAAATTAGAAGCTTCATGCTACCACTGGAAAAGTTTACTGCATTTCTTAATTTTCACTTTTCTATGAATTTGTATAAACTTCACAGGATTAGTTGAATCAATGAAAAGAAATATGCAAAAAACATGAAAGTATAAATTTTATGGTAAACTTTTTAAAGTTAAAATGGACCTGTCCCAATGGAAAAGGAAAGTATCAGTCATTCAGTTGTGTCCAACTCTTTGTGACCTCATAGACTGTAGCCCACCAGCCTCCTTGTCCATGAAATTCTCCAGACAAGAATACTGGAGTGGGTTGCCACACCCTTCTCCAGGGGATCTCCATGACCCAGGGATTGAACCCAGGTCCCCTGCACTGCAGGCAGATTCTTTACCATCTGAGCCACCTGGGAAGCCCTAATAGAAAACAGGGTTAAAAATACATCACAAATGTAAATGCGCAAAAAATGGACTGAAAGCTTGGTCTTTAGTATACTTATGTGAACAAAAAAGTAATGATCTGTTTGAATGAAGTTACAAACAGACCCTTCTGGGTAAAATTCTTTGGAAACATACTATTTGAACTATTCAGAAATCAGCATGTTTATAGAGTGATATCTCAGTGTAGACAAAAACAGAAAGACTTCTTTCCCCCACATAATTGTTCCTCTAAAAGTACACTTAACAAAGTTGGATGAAACACATCATGCCTATTGATAGTCACGAGATTATTGCAAAACCCAATTATATCTGTTCATTCCCTTTTGCTTAATTAAAGCAAAAGGCATCAAAATCTTTCTCAGCAGTAATGGTGGGGAAGCTGGCTGGCGCAGATACAGTAATTAACTTAACCTTATCACGGAGCCGTCCTGGGTCACTCAGGAGCAGCCGAGCACCGACGGGAGGAGTCCACGCCGTCAGGCAACCATCTCAGAGCAACACAGGGACTGAGCAATGCCATCTGGAAATGGACGGGCTTTGTTCCTGCCTGATGGTGCTGCATAAACGTCCCTGTTCATAACTTCAATATGGCAGCTTAACCATTTAATCATTGTACATTAATACATTATCAGTATCATGAACTTGTAACTACAAAATTACTTGTGGAAGTAATCAGATATTATAGATTTTGTGCATAAATGCAATGCAAGGGGACCCTGAGGACTAATTGTACATTTACAAAGGAGATACACTGTGGATTTTTAAATATACACACCATTTTAGACACAGGAAAGTTTAAGTTCTAGAACACTGTGTCTTCAGAACTGAAATGAATCATTCCATGCTACGTCTTTCACCAGAGACACATCTGGACGTCTTCATGGGGCTTACTTCAGCCTGAAAGACTGAGCCTCCTGCGATCTTTTAAAACTCAAAGTATCCAATTATGCGAATTTACTTGGTATTTTATTTACTATACCGGAAAACACCTCAAAATAGATGAAATCATCTTTTGAAAATACATCACTTAAGGTCATCTATTCATTATCCCCAGTTAAGTTTAAGCATATTTTGTTATCTTCCTAAACGATCAAAAATTCTGTTGCCAAGACATTATTTTGAGGTCTTTCACTTTCACCGAGTAAGACACTAAATCATAGGGGACGATTATCAGCAAATTCTCTGCGACAGGCCCCAAGCCTGCTGAGGTAATGCAGCTGACAAACTCTGATGGGCCGTGCCTGGGCACATTATGCTCATGCGGTGTGTACATCTGGGCACCCTTTATGGCGATGCAGCAAACAGCCAATCATTTATTCCACTCTAATTAGCACACATGTAAATCCTCACCAATCAAGCGCACGCGGGGTCTCTGTTGTGGCAGCCATACAGCAAGCTGGCAGGACTCACGACCCGAGTATGAGGAGACACTTCTGGGCCCGCTCTGAACCTGCCATCACACCAGGCAAGTCCCGGCAGAACAGGCTGTGACCAGCTCTCCCTTTCAACACTGATCAGAGAGCCCCAAAGGAAAAAGGTCAGCACGCTGGAAGCTGATTGGCTACCGTTCTCGACACTCTTCTCGTCTTGGAATCCACCTGAAGCGACAGGCACCTCGTTCCCTGGACAGCACAGTCACCACACCATGCACAGGGGGAGGGCAGGCTTGGGCTGTAAGCAGGCTTCATGACAGAGAGACAGCGAAACTCCGAAGACTGTCAATAAGATACCAGATAACTAGAAAATAACAGGAAACCAACCTCCAGGTATCCACGTGTGATCTGATGCAATGCCTATGTAGGCCTAGAGCCAGTAAAACAACCTGTTACGTCATCATGCTTCCTTTTATTAGTCATTGGTTAACATATAAGCTTAATTTTTCGTACCAAACTGCCAAAACCAATAATTCCATCCAGAACATACTTATGACAGTTTTGTTTTAAAAACACAAAGAGCACTTGGTTTGGAATTTTTTCATTTGTTGTTTATGTTGCTTCTTTCACCATGATGAAATCCTCATGGCATCTTCAGATAACAACATGCACGAGAGTAAAGAACAGACATCATGCCAGTGAAAGATGAACATAATAGTGAAACACACTTAGATGTGTTTTCTACCAGAAAGACTTTCCCAATAAATACCAACTGATGTTGTTTGGGAGCATTCATTTAACCCGTGATTAAATTTATATCATGAAAGCAATGAGAAATTCATCCGACAGGTTATCAGTGGACATCCTCACCTCCCTGGTGCTGCACGAGGTGACGGAGGTGCAAACAGGTGAAGACGACACCGTCTATCCAGAAGGAAGGTTTCAGATGAACAGACAACAGCACTGAGACTGACAAGTGCGAAAAAACACCCTTTATGGCGATGCAGCAAACAGCCAATCATTTATTCCACTCTAATTAGCACACATGTAAATCCTCACCAATCAAGCGCACGCGGGGTCTCTGTTGTGGCAGCCATACAGCAAGCTGGCAGGACTCACGACCCGAGTATGAGGAGACACTTCTGGGCCCGCTCTGAACCTGCCATCACACCAGGCAAGTCCCGGCAGAACAGGCTGTGACCAGCTCTCCCTTTCAACACTGATCAGAGAGCCCCAAAGGAAAAAGGTCAGCACGCTGGAAGCTGATTGGCTACCGTTCTCGACACTCTTCTCGTCTTGGAATCCACCTGAAGCGACAGGCACCTCGTTCCCTGGACAGCACAGTCACCACACCATGCACAGGGGGAGGGCAGGCTTGGGCTGTAAGCAGGCTTCATGACAGAGAGACAGCGAAACGCCGAAGACTGTCAATAAGATACCAGATAACTAGAAAATAACAGGAAACCAACCTCCAGGTATCCACGTGTGATCTGATGCAATGCCTATGTAGGCCTAGAGCCAGTAAAACAACCTGTTACGTCATCATGCTTCCTTTTATTAGTCATTGGTTAACATATAAGCTTAATTTTTCGTACCAAACTGCCAAAACCAATAATTCCATCCAGAACATACTTATGACAGTTTTGTTTTAAAAACACAAAGAGCACTTGGTTTGGAATTTTTTCATTTGTTGTTTATGTTGCTTCTTTCACCATGATGAAATCCTCATGGCATCTTCAGATAACAACATGCACGAGAGTAAAGAACAGACATCATGCCAGTGAAAGATGAACATAATAGTGAAACACACTTAGATGTGTTTTCTACCAGAAAGACTTTCCCAATAAATACCAACTGATGTTGTTTGGGAGCATTCATTTAACCCGTGATTAAATTTATATCATGAAAGCAATGAGAAATTCATCCGACAGGTTATCAGTGGACATCCTCACCTCCCTGGTGCTGCACGAGGTGACGGAGGTGCAAACAGGTGAAGACGACACCGTCTATCCAGAAGGAAGGTTTCAGATGAACAGACAACAGCACTGAGACTGACAAGTGCGAAAACACATCAGACCAATACAGAAAGAGGGCTAGAAGACTTCCTCAAGAAAGCGATGACCCCACAGCCTCTTAAAACAGCCATGGTACAGTAACTGAAAATGCAATCCACTTATTAGACAGTTATTTGCTGATAACTTACTCTTAAACGTGTCAGGTAAACAGAAGAGCCATCATCCCAGGCTTTGTGGCCCACGCAGCACAGTTGGGAGACTGTAAACATACAACCGCTTCTATGCAACATCTTGCTTCCCGGGACACTGGCAGCACTGAGCGCCTCACCTACAAGCACTGCAGGCAATGGCGGTCAACTACAGGTGCTTCTAAGGGAATATGACAGATAGTAATACAATGAGGAACACGCCCTCCTCTCACGGAAAATAATAAAAGCTATTTCTATGACTTCTTTCCAAAACACAACTACAAGCTGTGAAAAAGACAGCAGACTACAGGACAGTGGAGAAGACACTGAACTAGGAAGCCATGAAGATGCTCTAAGTTTCAAGTCCACAAATAAACCCCACAGAAACGATCATACTGTAACAGTCTGATGATTCTCAAGAATTTTTGTGGTAGAAGTTTCATTTCTACCTAATTCATTTTAAAAGATATGAACACCTAATGTCACAGTCAAAGCAGCTATAATCACGATGAGCCACATCGCATGGAGTGGTCCATACCCCAGGTGCATGAGTAGTGAGGGCCAGGGAGGGGAGGACATCAGGCACTCAGTTCTGCACTGGCCCTAATCATTGGGTGAAAAGGGAAACCAGAAAACTGGTCTTGGGCTTCCCTGGAGGTCCAGTGGGTAAGGACACCGCCTTGCAGTGCAAGGGGCGCCAGTTCGATCCCTGGCCTGGGAAGATCCCATGTGCCGCGGAGCGGCTGGACCGATGTGTCCAATTACCGAGCCGGAGCTCTGGAGCGCATGCGCCCAGAGGCGGTGCTCT
This sequence comes from Tragulus kanchil, assembly GCA_022376925.1. Classification (NCBI taxonomy): domain Eukaryota; kingdom Metazoa; phylum Chordata; class Mammalia; order Artiodactyla; family Tragulidae; genus Tragulus; species Tragulus kanchil. Next base: position 166,930,711 of record JAIOJX010000003.1, on the reverse strand, counting down.
GAGACGACAGACGCCACCGCGATGGGAGGCCCACAGGAGCCAAAGAACAAAGACGGATGAAAATAGAGAAATGAAAGACCAGTAGAAATGGCCCACCCGCCCCCTCCCTCCCCACTCCCCCAAAAATAAATAAATAAATAAATCTTTAAAACAAAACAAAACAAAAAACAAAGTTATTAAAAAAAAAAAAGAAAGAAAACTGGTCTTTGGCAGCTGGAAAGGGCACTGGCTCAGAGACTAGTCAGTGCAAACAGAATCCCAGGGACACATGTAGCCCACTCTTTACCTATGAATAGCAACTACAGCTGTGTGTATTATACACAGAATATGTTCTCACCTGCTAAAGAAAGCTCATATCTCACATCAAGACCTTACTTAACCTATTTCTTTTAATTTTCATATTGTCAAAAGTGTGCAGAATTCGTTTTCTATTTACAAGACATAAGCTATTAATTTTAAAAAATACATTCCTACATTATTCAATCACTAATAAAGGACAAAAAATTATGATTCCACCAACATATTAAATGAGTTCTGAGTTCTCCTATACAAGAAGACATGTGGTGTTTTTTTTTTCTACAAAACAAACTAAAAATAGAGCAAAATATATTTCTAAGCAACCTTAAACCTAACATCAAAAATAAGATCTATACCAATATATGTTGATATGGTTAAAGTGGTGGCACATATGTAAGAGATTTTAACTAGGATAATTATATTCCCCATCATCAAGGCTGTTTTAAGGCATATAATAGATTTAAGGCAGTATTGCGTTACAGAAGCCTTCCCAGGTGCTGCTAGTGGGAAAGAACCTGCCTGCCAATATAGGAGAGGCAAGAAACACGGGTTCCATCCCTGGGTCAGGAAGATCCCCTGGAAGAGGGTATGGCAGCCCATTGCAGTTGGAGGGGTGTCCAACTCCAGTATTCTTTCCTGGAGAATTCCATGGACAGAAGACCTTGGCAAGCTATGGTCCATAGTGTTGCAAAGAGTCAGACACAACTTAGCAACTTAGCATGCAAGCACATGTGTTATAGAAAGAACATCCAGGCAACTGGGCATTTTTCATTTTATTTCCAAAGGGCCTCCCCATCTAACTAGATCAGAGCTGGCAGGTAAGTTCCTCGTGGCCGTCATTCCCTAGGGCATCACAGCAGCCGCAGGGCCTCTCTCAGCACACCGCCACCCTCCTGCATCCACACACAGGCGCAGGGTCTATTCGACCTTCCCTGAGCTGACCACTCACAGAGCATTACTGCCAAGTCGAACTCGGTTTACAGAAAACAAAGAAATGCCATTCTCACGTCAAAACATCACAAAGATAGCACTATTTATCAATCCTCTATAAACCAACTGAAAGCTCTCTCAACACGGCCTTTATCAAAATGTCTTTTTTACATTACATACGCTGACAGATGATAGTGAGATGCACCCAGGAAAGGGTCAGTCATCACAGGCCTGGAGTCTACACGAGACAAGGAGAAACAGATCTGCCTGGAAAAATTTCCGACACATCTCCGCATCTGCTGTAAGATCGAGGCTACCTCACAGTGCTTTCTATTTACAAGACATAAGCTATTAATTTTAAAAAATACATTCCTACATTATTCAATCACTAATAAAGGACAAAAAATTATGATTCCACCAACATATTAAATGAGTTCTGAGTTCTCCTATACAAGAAGACATGTGGTGTTTTTTTCTACAAAACAAACTAAAAATAGAGCAAAATATATTTCTAAGCAACCTTAAACCTAACATCAAAAATAAGATCTATACCAATATATGTTGATATGGTTAAAGTGGTGGCACATATGTAAGAGATTTTAACTAGGATAATTATATTCCCCATCATCAAGGCTGTTTTAAGGCATATAATAGATTTAAGGCAGTATTGCGTTACAGAAGCCTTCCCAGGTGCTGCTAGTGGGAAAGAACCTGCCTGCCAATATAGGAGAGGCAAGAAACACGGGTTCCATCCCTGGGTCAGGAAGATCCCCTGGAAGAGGGTATGGCAGCCCATTGCAGTTGGAGGGGTGTCCAACTCCAGTATTCTTTCCTGGAGAATTCCATGGACAGAAGACCTTGGCAAGCTATGGTCCATAGTGTTGCAAAGAGTCAGACACAACTTAGCAACTTAGCATGCAAGCACATGTGTTATAGAAAGAACATCCAGGCAACTGGGCATTTTTCATTTTATTTCCAAAGGGCCTCCCCATCTAACTAGATCAGAGCTGGCAGGTAAGTTCCTCGTGGCCGTCATTCCCTAGGGCATCACAGCAGCCGCAGGGCCTCTCTCAGCACACCGCCACCCTCCTGCATCCACACACAGGCGCAGGGTCTATTCGACCTTCCCTGAGCTGACCACTCACAGAGCATTACTGCCAAGTCGAACTCGGTTTACAGAAAACAAAGAAATGCCATTCTCACGTCAAAACATCACAAAGATAGCACTATTTATCAATCCTCTATAAACCAACTGAAAGCTCTCTCAACACGGCCTTTATCAAAATGTCTTTTTTACATTACATACGCTGACAGATGATAGTGAGATGCACCCAGGAAAGGGTCAGTCATCACAGGCCTGGAGTCTACACGAGACAAGGAGAAACAGATCTGCCTGAAAAGAGAAAGCCCTGCTTCCAACAGACACATCTCCGCCATCTTGCTGTAAGATCGAGGCTCACCAGATCACAGGGCAAGCCCACCCACACTCACCAGTGCCTCATCACTAGCTCTCCTCCACTCGCAAGAGGAGGACTCTCCGTGCTGGGTCTAATGCATCAAAGCACTGCACTGAAGCTCTTAACTGAAGCAAGAAAATGCCAACCTGTGCTTCCCCAAGAACTGCCATTCATGTCAAACGAAGGCAATGGCAGCACTGCTTTAGCATTAAGCCACTTGAGGCAACACATTTCCAAAAAGAATAAAGGCCACCATTTCATGAACCTGCAAACTTGTCCATTAAAAACATTTTTCCTCTGAAACAGCTTTCGTGCATCCCTCTGGCCGTGAGTGCAGGCCCACGTCGTGCCCAGGACCTTTAAGAGCTGCAGCCAAATTCAAGTAATACAAAAGAGAACTCCTCTCATTTTATCTTCACAATTACAATTGTACTGAATCCTATCCTATAATATACGGTAGAGCTCCCTATACAGGCCCAGTACAAACAAAATCGTTTCAAAGGCCTCGAAAAACTGGGCAAACTGACACTTAGTACCTATTCTACTTCGAGTCTCAGCGCACCTCAGATAGTAAGTGATTAATTAATCAACATAAATGTGTGTTTGGAGGCAGCTTGGGGATATTTGTTAGTACATTATTTACCAGCAGGACAGGTCACGGTAACATAACTCAGTGATGATTTTATTACTAAAAACACTACGACAATCTGCAAAAATCAAGGCCAGTAGCAATCAAGGAAGGCCAACTCCTGTAACATACCCATGTATGTGTCTGTAAGTATGCTTGTGTGTGTGTGTGTGTGTAGTTATATGCAAATAATACATATTTATGTATGAGTATGTGTGTATGTCATTCTGCTTCTCATGGATGACATTTAGCAATATATAAAACTCATTTACATGCCCTAGAAATAATGTAAATCAAAATATATCTCACTTTACGTTTCAAAAAAATCAACACTTTTCTTTAGTCATTGTGCACTTCAGCCAGAATATTTACCATTCATAAAGGAACCAGTAACATGTCTGGAAGAAAACTACCGACAGGACTGTAATGTGTACCTATCTGCTTAAAACACTGATTAGAGGACATGCCCATCTCATCACGAGCCTGGATCTTCTTGAACTGCTGTACAGAAGACAAAGTACTTGCCTCTTAATTTATACAAAATATCAGAGATGTATTTAATAAGGATGCAAGCACCTTCTCATTTAAGATCTAAACTCAGAGCTGAGAATCCCACTTGACACAGAGAGCATCACACCAAAAAGCTGATCTCAACTGGAAAAGCGGTGTGACAATATGCAAACCACATGCAATCAGCCGCCCTCCAAAATGGAACACCACCTCTGGTCAGATGCCTCACTAGAAGGCATTCAAAGACGGAATACTGGCAGGCATGTCTTCTTTACAGGTATTCTCACTATAACAATGGCAGCCGAAACGGCCTCCAACGAGGCCTATATGCATACCCAGCTAAAACGGAAGTAAATCAAATCACAAACTCTACTTTCAAGTTTGAATTTCAAGATTTACAAAATAAACCCAAGGCAGGCATTTTATTTATGTACAAGGGACTTACGAAATTTATTCCCTAAATATGTTAAATAGTCTTCTCTCCCACAGTGCCGTAAACGAACAGGGGGCAAAGTTACTAACAGGCCAAAGGCCAATAATAGAAGAAGCTAGAAGGAATAAAACTCAGCGCACCTCAGATAGTAAGTGATTAATTAATCAACATAAATGTGTGTTTGGAGGCAGCTTGGGGATATTTGTTAGTACATTATTTACCAGCAGGACAGGTCACGGTAACATAACTCAGTGATGATTTTATTACTAAAAACACTACGACAATCTGCAAAAATCAAGGCCAGTAGCAATCAAGGAAGGCCAACTCCTGTAACATACCCATGTATGTGTCTGTAAGTATGCTTGTGTGTGTGTGTGTGTGTAGTTATATGCAAATAATACATATTTATGTATGAGTATGTGTGTATGTCATTCTGCTTCTCATGGATGACATTTAGCAATATATAAAACTCATTTACATGCCCTAGAAATAATGTAAATCAAAATATATCTCACTTTACGTTTCAAAAAAATCAACACTTTTCTTTAGTCATTGTGCACTTCAGCCAGAATATTTACCATTCATAAAGGAACCAGTAACATGTCTGGAAGAAAACTACCGACAGGACTGTAATGTGTACCTATCTGCTTAAAACACTGATTAGAGGACATGCCCATCTCATCACGAGCCTGGATCTTCTTGAACTGCTGTACAGAAGACAAAGTACTTGCCTCTTAATTTATACAAAATATCAGAGATGTATTTAATAAGGATGCAAGCACCTTCTCATTTAAGATCTAAACTCAGAGCTGAGAATCCCACTTGACACAGAGAGCATCACACCAAAAAGCTGATCTCAACTGGAAAAGCGGTGTGACAATATGCAAACCACATGCAATCAGCCGCCCTCCAAAATGGAACACCACCTCTGGTCAGATGCCTCACTAGAAGGCATTCAAAGACGGAATACTGGCAGGCATGTCTTCTTTACAGGTATTCTCACTATAACAATGGCAGCCGAAACGGCCTCCAACGAGGCCTATATGCATACCCAGCTAAAACGGAAGTAAATCAAATCACAAACTCTACTTTCAAGTTTGAATTTCAAGATTTACAAAATAAACCCAAGGCAGGCATTTTATTTATGTACAAGGGACTTACGAAATTTATTCCCTAAATATGTTAAATAGTCTTCTCTCCCACAGTGCCGTAAACGAACAGGGGGCAAAGTTACTAACAGGCCAAAGGCCAATAATAGAAGAAGCTAGAAGGAATAAAACTTCTAACGAAGAAACAGAGAGGCAGAAGTCAGGGTCAGGTTGAGGATGAGATTCAAATGCAAAAGCATCGTGTTAGAAACACAGCCCCGTCGAAACAGCCGGGTGGAAAGCCACCCGCGACAGCCACCCTCCGTGGGGGCTGAGAAGGGAAGCCTCTGCTTCCAGCACCACTCTGCTTCATGGTTCAGGGGCTAATTTTGTGGGTACAGTTACGAGATCTGCCAGTCTGTACACGTAAGACATGTGCACTTGTCCGCACATGATATCCATGTGAAAATGAAAGTGGAAGGGTCAGCCCCTTGGTGGAGGCTCTCATGAGAAGCCTCTCACCGGCTTAAGGACGACCACCTGTTCGCGGGTCCTCAAGTGGGGTGGACAGAAGCTCCAGGGAGGGCGGGAAGGGGGAGAACGCTCTCGTGCCTCTGCTTAAGGTTGTTGTTTTTTTCCCCTATTTTGGCCATGGCCTGCAGCATGCAGGATCTCAGTCCCCCAACTGGGTACTGAGCCCACGCCCCCTGCGGTGGAAGCATGGGAGTCTCAAGCACTGGACCACTGGGGAACCCGCGTGCCTCTTCCTAAAGGACACAATCCTGCCAAATCAGGGCCCACCCTCGTGAGGAAATGTAATCTTAATTAACTCCTTATAGGCCTTCTACCCAAACAGAGCCCCACTTGGGGTTTGGACTTGATAATATGAATTCTGGGGGAACACAACTCAGTCCACAGAACGTACCTAGTGCCTGGCACCATCAGAATGCAAATAAATAGATTTTAATAACTCATAGATGACCTTAACGGGAAAAAAGCGAGAAGAGGTTCCAGAAGCAAACTTAATTTTACCTTTAGGATGACAAGGGGTAAAACCCAAGGCAAATGATAATTACGAGTGGTCTCAGTTGTATGTCTCTCCTTTCTTACAATGGTCACCTCGCTGCTGAAAACCAGCATGACTTGGCGACCACGAGTCCTGCGCCATCCCAGAAACAGCCCACATTCTGAGACGGGGGGCAGCCCAGCGGACAGGGAGCAGGGCGCAGGTCCATGGGGAGGGGCGAAACAGAGCTCCAGAGAGAGGCTGGGGCGTGGACTAGAGACACCAAACGACAGAACGGCCGCCAGGGGCCCTGTGCCGGAGGAGGTGGAAGGTGCTGGCGGCCCTGCAGCGGTGGCCCCAGAGCGTGGCCTCAGCGGCCTCCGGCCATCTCGGAAAGTGACGCGGACAGCCTTCACCCAAGGAAAGTGCCACACGTGTGGCAGCGAGGAACCTGCTCATGGTAAACTACTTAGATGGTTCTCACACAGAACATTTCTCCCAAGAAACGGAAAGGGAAGGCTTGAAACTTGGGGGTGCTATACAATTTACACAAAATTTTACTTTGCAAAGAAGCATCCGAACGAAGAAAGCGAGCTCACTCCTTGCCCGCTTCACCCACCACCCACCAGGCCTCCCCCTGGGCCTCAGGACACCGGGGCACGTGGAGGAATGGCTGTGCCCTGGTGTGCTTTTGCGGAATCGCAACACGACATTTTTCAAATGGCTCATACTTTAAGTTTAAAATTCCTTGGCATTATTTGATGCACATTCACAGAAAGTTCCTCAGCTCTAAACCTTAGTGACTGCCACCGCGGTCCTGCACTCACTACGCTTAAACAAGAAAAGCCTCATCAACAAAATAGAGGCCACTGTCGGGCTCTGTCAACTGCAGGCATCTCCGCACTACCGACCTGAACATGGAAAAGAAGGAAGATAATCAAATATGTGGATATGATGTTGGCACTAAAAGGCAAATAGATCTGTTTCCTCTGCAGCTGTTTCAACTACCAAGGATTTTAATCTATGATAAATTCTATATCCATTAAAAATCTTAGACCATCGATTTATGCCTTCATTCAGACATGCTGAGCTCTTCAAAATAAATGTTCCAAAATAGCACACACTGCAAACTGCAATTCTAACATAAAACAAATGTTAAAATGTTCGCATCTTTCCTGAAGATTCTGTAGCATATTAATTGTTGGTCTCGGTAATGTAGCTTATTAGTTTTGCATAATTTAAGTTTTAATTCATCGTTTAATTTTTAATTAATTAGCTTTTTTTCTTAAGAAGTGCTTTCTGCTTAAATGATAGCCACTAACCATGGTATATATAAAACAATTCTACAGCGTGAATACACAAGAGCCGTGTATTGTATGACTTCTCCATGGTCTCAATATGAAATTGATCAGAGCAGTTCATATACTGTACAACAAACAGCCATTTTAACTTAGCATCAACACATGAATAATTTAAGCTCAGAGACCACGTTTAAAACACTAAAGAGCTGAATGTACTGTGCTCGCTTGGTCGCTCAGTCGTGTTCGACTCCTTGGGGCCCCGTGGACTGTGCCCACCAGGCTCCTCTGTCCACGGGACTCTCCGGGCAAGAACACCGGAGTGGACTGACACGCCCTCCCCCGGGGGCTCTTCCCCACTCAGGGAACGAACCCAGGTCTCCTGTGTGGCAGGTGACTTCACCGTCATCAGAGCCACTAGGGAAGCCCAAGCATGCTGAAGCGGGTCGCCCATCTCCTCTCCAGGGGAACCTGGCCACCCAGGAATCGGGCCCGGATCTCCCGCACCGCAGGCAGATTCTTTACCAGCTGAGCTGCCAAGGAAGTGCCCGCCAAATCACTTCCTCTAAAGAGTTTGCTCGGATCTTAGCTAGGCATAAGGAAGCTTTTGGGGGAGGGGGGACCTCATACTCCATAATCACAGCTAATTTGCATTTTATCTTCCTGTGGCAACGGTGGGGACCCACACTGGCCGCTGTGCCCAAGGACCCACAGGAGCAGGAAAGGACACAGGCTGCCGCCCCCGGAACGAACACCAGGCGCTCACGAGGCCGGAGGAGGAGGCCAGAAGTCGACGAGGGAGCCGCTAGCTTCCAAGTCAGCTGATGAGTCTGGACCGAGGTCCAATCAGAAGTCTGCAGTTGTGATCAGAGCAAGTGCCCTACTGCCAGACACTCCTCTTAAGTTTCCTCTGGAGACAAGACTTCCGAAGCTGCAACCATTAACCGAGCGCGGTCTCAGCAGCAGCAGATCTGTTAACAAATGTTCGATCTTTCCTGAAGATTCTGTAGCATATTAATTGTTGGTCTCGTAATGTAGCTTATTAGTTTTGCATAATTTAAGTTTTAATTCATCGTTTAATTTTTAATTAATTAGCTTTTTTTCTTAAGAAGTGCTTTCTGCTTAAATGATAGCCACTAACCATGGTATATATAAAACAATTCTACAGCGTGAATACACAAGAGCCGTGTATTGTATGACTTCTCCATGGTCTCAATATGAAATTGATCAGAGCAGTTCATATACTGTACAACAAACAGCCATTTTAACTTAGCATCAACACATGAATAATTTAAGCTCAGAGACCACGTTTAAAACACTAAAGAGCTGAATGTACTGTGCTCGCTTGGTCGCTCAGTCGTGTTCGACTCCTTGGGGCCCCGTGGACTGTGCCCACCAGGCTCCTCTGTCCACGGGACTCTCCGGGCAAGAACACCGGAGTGGACTGACACGCCCTCCCCCGGGGGCTCTTCCCCACTCAGGGAACGAACCCAGGTCTCCTGTGTGGCAGGTGACTTCACCGTCATCAGAGCCACTAGGGAAGCCCAAGCATGCTGAAGCGGGTCGCCCATCTCCTCTCCAGGGGAACCTGGCCACCCAGGAATCGGGCCCGGATCTCCCGCACCGCAGGCAGATTCTTTACCAGCTGAGCTGCCAAGGAAGTGCCCGCCAAATCACTTCCTCTAAAGAGTTTGCTCGGATCTTAGCTAGGCATAAGGAAGCTTTTGGGGGAGGGGGGACCTCATACTCCATAATCACAGCTAATTTGCATTTTATCTTCCTGTGGCAACGGTGGGGACCCACACTGGCCGCTGTGCCCAAGGACCCACAGGAGCAGGAAAGGACACAGGCTGCCGCCCCCGGAACGAACACCAGGCGCTCACGAGGCCGGAGGAGGAGGCCAGAAGTCGACGAGGGAGCCGCTAGCTTCCAAGTCAGCTGATGAGTCTGGACCGAGGTCCAATCAGAAGTCTGCAGTTGTGATCAGAGCAAGTGCCCTACTGCCAGACACTCCTCTTAAGTTTCCTCTGGAGACAAGACTTCCGAAGCTGCAACCATTAACCGAGCGCGGTCTCAGCAGCAGCAGATCTGTTAACAAATTTCCAAGCACGGTTTAATAAACTTTTGTCGGTTATTATTTTCTCAATATAATTTTTAAACTGTGCCTTTATTTGGTTTTTATGTGCTATATGGCCTCAATAGGATGAAATTAGAAAAGAATGTCGATAAAGAAAAGCTTGCAAAAAGAGTCTGTGAAGCATGCCTGTAATATCACACCCCGCTTCCAAATTACCTTGAGACCAGGCAAAAGTTCCTCTGCCGTCCATCGAGACCCGGAAGCAGGAGCACTCGGCACGTACGGCTCCCACGTTCCCACCACAGCACAGCCTCTCGCGCCTGCGCACCTGACAGAACCATGCCCACCTGCAGCACACACGCCACGTGCGCACATGTCCCGACTGTTGGTCTGCTTGTTTACTCCCTGGAAACAAAACTGCGAGAAAAGTGCCACGGAGGTCTTTTAAGGTCAGTGGTTTCACAGCTACAAGGGAAGCAATGATACAGTAACTGCTCAGAATAAAAGAGAGCTGCACGCCCTCCGTCCCGTTCTCTCCACCTCAGCTGTGCCACCTACACCATCGTCAAGAAAGCAAGCTGGCTACATTCAAGTGGTGTCCCCTGGAGGACAGGATCTTTCCAGTTCTAAGTCAAACATCTGTTCCCTGTTTAAATTTATATGATCATGTTCTTGAGAGGAACACGAAAACAAAATTTGTTAATAAAGGGATTAACTGAGACACTTCCCAAAGTGAAAGCCCAGCAGCGCCGGCTCTCGGGCTCCCCGTGTTCCCCGGTCCGCTTGCCGCCCCCACGCACAGCCCACGGCGATGTTCTCGTGCTGCTCCAGACCTCCCACAAAAAATCACACTGACGGAGCTTCCCGGGTTGCGCAGTGGTAAAGAATCCGCCTGCCAATGCAGGGAGCATGGGTTTGATCCCCGGTCCAGGAAGACGCCGTACACCATGGGGCAACTAAGCCCGTACGTCACAGCCACAGAGCTCGTGCTCTAGAAGCCAGGGAGCTGCAATGACTGAAGCCCGCACGCCCCGGGGCCCGCGCTCTGCCACAGGGAGGGGCGCCACGTTGAGAAGCTGGCACACCACAGCTCGAGAGCAGCCCTGCTTGCCGCATCCAGAGACAACCCTGCACAGCAATGAAGAGCCAGCACGGCCAAGCATAAACAAATAAAATGAAATGAAATGAAATAAACACTGATCATTTCTCAACAAGAGTCCTCACAGTGATGACACCTGAAGACATCCCACCATCCTGCGAAGCCCTCTGACCACAGGGAACCGAGGAGGCGCTCCTCCCACACAGCTACTACGCAGCACCAGTGACCTCGCCGAAGACTTAAATAAGCAGAAATCTGAACGGGAAGACAGCCGTCCCATCCAGATAAGAATACTGCTACACTGCATTTACACACTGCTTACACACACGCATGCACAGAGCACCTTGCACGTGTATAAGATGAGCCAGCAAACCAGATACTAAAAATCATCACTCTCACGTCACAAATTAGGAAGACAAGGCCAGCTGAGTAGATGAACGTGCTTGTTAGCACAAAATTAATGTGGAAGAAAAGAAAAAAATTAATAGGTTTTTGGGAAAGTCAGGAGAAACCTAGTAAGTACATATGACTAAATAAATATTGACCCCAGTTCCAAGTCAGACAGCCCTTCCACCGCTTGGGATTCTAAGGCTAACAACTGGGATTCTAAGGCAAACAAATTGGGATATGGTAAGCGGAAAAAGAAAGACATCAAGGGCTATTAAGAGGAGCTCAGGGTATGAAAAATGATACAGACCAAAGATACTTAGAAGAATAAAGAGGCACAAAGTACAAACCTGAGTTTCCTCAGGCACAGTGGAGCCGGGACAGTGCTGCTATGTCTCCAGCACCTGCCCCGTAGCTCACAGGCTCGTATCCTGAATACCAAAAGCAGGAAACAGCACTTCCATCCACTAAGAATTAACAAGAGACCGCCACCAAAAAAGGCAGGCACATAGATGTTAAGTATCGAAGCTAGTCGCTGCAATACATATTAATATCTGAAATTTTTTTTCCAAGCCTGTCATGTTTCCTGTTCCATATACACATAAGCAATCTGATAAATATGGCAGAAAATCAACAATAGTTCAAGACGGCAAGTAACTCTGATCCAGATCTCTATAATTCCTTTGAGAAAGAGTAAAAATAAAACTTAGAAGAAAATTAGATTTGCTTTTATTCACTGCAGATAAGAAACCAAATCCCTACAGTTTCCTTACCTTTCTCAGTTTCATCTTCTGTAAAAGTAAAATAACAGTAAAGGGCTCGTCAATACCATGAGATACTTACAACATATAAAGTGGCATTATACAGAAGTCCTGTGTGAAGCTAACTTAAAATACTTGCTTTTGGTTATCAAATAAAATTTCAGATTAAAATAAGTTCAAAAATTACAAAGTAAACAGTTAAGCTTCCAGTCACGAAGACATAAGTAACTGCAACCGACTATAAATAACTAAAAAAAAAAAAGAGAGAGAGAAAAACATACAAAATATAGGAAACAACTATTCTGAAATTGGACAATGGGCAGAATAGAATTATGAGTCCAGAGAAGAGAAAGGAAGTGAGACCTGTAACATCTTTGGATTTATGCCAAGAAGCAACCTTAAGACCACAGTGCAGGACTCAGAAACAGACCAAAATGTGAGTAGGTGATCAAAGAATACAATTATTACCAATTGGTAATCAATCACCAGTCACATGACAATAGAGCAAAATATTAATGAAATGCTAGCTAAAATAAACGGGAACATGTCCAGATTTGGGAAGACATTTTGTCCTACAGATACTCCCGTGACTCTGTCTCGTGTCCCATTTCTTCCAACGCCAAAAAAATAAAAATAAGACTTAGAAACGCTTCAAGTCTCAGGGATGTAAATACTTCCCTACCATTCTTTCTGATTTTCAAAATCATAATGTATAATCAAAGAGTCTACTGGCTAAGAAGTCATTCTTTAAACTTCTTGGCAAAAATCATGAACCCTAAATAAAACTGTTTGTGCTGGAAAACATTCCCCTAAAGTATTTTGTCTTTTATATCTAATGAAATGAGTAGTATTGATTGTTTCAGTATCATTTTCCTTAAGATCTCAAGGTCTCATGGAGCTAATTCCATCTTCTAACTCTGTGCGCTCATTAGCTGTCTCTTCTAAAAGATCACTCAGGTGCTGGTCCTTTGGTTAGGCTCTGGGGCACCTCACATCTCCATAAGAGGAGGCGGGCAAGTAACTTAATGAGAAAACTGCTATGCCTTTCGACACCAGGAAAAAATTTTTTTCATTTTAGCATAATTTTTCAGAATTTCTACTGACAAATATCGATCCAAGATAAACACAGGCGTGAGACACAATCAGCTATCTCGTTTTCCGAGGTAAACTAGGGAGAATATCGTGACGCCAGGCTCGGGCTGGGCTGGAACCTCCTCGTGGCACCGGGTTCTCCATCTCGCTCTCCGGCGCTCACGGCTCGGGGCCGGGGGCCGCACGGTGACATCTGGATGAAGTTCCCACCGTGGCAGCAGCCCACCTGGGCCCACTTATGCCTGAACCCGTCCTGCCCTATCTCTCAAGCCCCCAGCTGTTATCTGCCATCACAAGCCTACAATGCCCGCATCTCTGAGCAACTAAAGAAGACTCAGGTCAGAACCACACAGCGATCTCGGCTGCCTTTTAAGATTATTTCCCTTTTGACAGGAGCAACTTCAGCTCCCGAGGCAAGCTGGTGAGTGGGACGGAAATCCTGCAGTGGAAGCTTTTAATTCTCTCTGATCACACCATAAATGACAGCTCGTGTGCCTTGACTGACTGGCACCCCCGCTGAGAAGCGTACAGCTCACCATACCACAGCCCTCAACAACCAGCACGAGGTGCTGAGCCTACCAGGCACGAGGGCAGCGTCTGGAGACCTGGACTGTGGTTTCATGGCGCCCTCAACCCACCTACCCCACGAGCAACCGTTCCCTTGTCCGGCTCTCAGAGACGGCGCGCACAGCGCAGAGGACGAGGGGACAGCTGCAGGACCGCCCGCCCGCTCACGACGGCAGCAGCACACCCCCGAGTCGGGGCGGAGACAGCCAACAAAAGCCCCCAGGACGGACGCGTCACAGGACACAGCTCATGAGGCACGTATGTCCACATAATGAGTGGAAACTCAGAACATTTCAGTATCATTTCCAATAAGGATCATGACAAGTGAAATATTTTTATATAAATCTAATAAACTATGTTTAAGATCTGTATGCCGCAAATCATAAAACACTGATAAACGCAATGAAAGGCTTAAGTGAATGGAAAGAGACGCTGTTTTCACGGGTCTGGAGACTCAATATTGTTAAGATGTCAATTCTTGGGGAAATCTCCTGGAAGTTCAGTGGTTAAGACTTTGCCTTCCAACGCCAGGGGTGCAGGGTCGATCCCCGGTCAGGGAATTAAGATCCCGCATTACCTCGTGGCCAAAAAACCAAAGCAGAACACACTGTAACAAATTCAATAAAACGTTTAAAAATAGTCCACATCAAAAACAAATCTTAAATAAAAAGATACTAATCCTTTCTAAACCATTCAATGGGCTCAACGCAAAACTCCAGGGGCCAACAAGCGGTCAGGGATTTTCAGAGGCTGGTACTGAAGTGGGGCTGACCACAAGAAGCATGGGAGAATTTCCAGAAAGCATCCTACGTCCTGGTTGTGCCAGTGATCACGTGTCCACACCAAAGTCTGTCAGTCTTCACAGAACTGTACACAGACTCAGTAAATATTTACTAGACATAAGTCAAACTCTTAATTTAAACGACGGAAAAACTATGTGGATTGTTGAAATTAGAATTTTATTAATTGGAAAAATGTTTCCAACTCTCAAGTCAACTCTGAAGATCTATGTCAGATATATATTATTTCAAATATATATTTATTTATATATATATATGTATTAAAATGATCAGCCTAAAAGAATAAACAAATTAAAACTCAGGAAGAAAACAATAACAAAAGACAAAACAGACTGCATCCCTCTGATCCAACAGTAGTTTCTTTACATCTACACTCTGCTGGGTCCTATGCAGTGCTTCTGTATTCTAGAGATATGACGGCACAAGGCAAGAATGTATCTCAAATTACTAAAATTAAATATGGAATTATAAATTATAAATTAAATATTTTAATACTGAAAACTTATTACAGATAATTTCAGCTTGGGATATGGATCTAAATTCTTTTTAGTTTTCAGAAATATACAATAAACACTTTAGGGTAAAACTAATTCTTTTTAAGTACTTATTTCTACATACTAATAATGTTGACAACACAAATCATATTTTGTTACTTAGATTTTTTTGGAAGAGGGATGAAAATGTTCTAAAATTAGACTATCATGATGACTGCACAATCTATAAATACACCAGAAAGCACTAAATTTTTAGACTCTAACCAGGCCAACATTATGTAATATAAACTATATTCCAACAAAGCTGTCTCAAAATACCACATTTTTATGATTCATCTACATTGACAAGAACGCCAAACGGGAAGCTTTGACATCTAGGTGAACTTGGTGTTGGGAGCAGAGACAGATGGTGATTAAATCACAAACATTTTATAGGAAAAAAACAGATGTTTCCATATTACTGGAAGATGAGGCAGAAGCTCTACTTCTGTCCACGGGAAGATCCAGAGACCCAGCCAAGACAAGGGTCTGACTGCCCACCTCCGCTCCCCAGCTCGTACTTCTCTTCACCGTACCGCCCTCTGGCCTGCTCCCCACTCATCCCCCACGGCACCGCCAAGCCGTGAGAAGTGCACCTTGGAGGGGAAACGCTTCCGCTGCCACTTGTCAGGGGTGACCTGGACACAGACTCAGTAAATATTTACTAGACATAAGTCAAACTCTTAATTTAAACGACGGAAAAACTATGTGGATTGTTGAAATTAGAATTTTATTAATTGGAAAAATGTTTCCAACTCTCAAGTCAACTCTGAAGATCTATGTCAGATATATATTATTTCAAATATATATTTATTTATATATATATATGTATTAAAATGATCAGCCTAAAAGAATAAACAAATTAAAACTCAGGAAGAAAACAATAACAAAAGACAAAACAGACTGCATCCCTCTGATCCAACAGTAGTTTCTTTACATCTACACTCTGCTGGGTCCTATGCAGTGCTTCTGTATTCTAGAGATATGACGGCACAAGGCAAGAATGTATCTCAAATTACTAAAATTAAATATGGAATTATAAATTATAAATTAAATATTTTAATACTGAAAACTTATTACAGATAATTTCAGCTTGGGATATGGATCTAAATTCTTTTTAGTTTTCAGAAATATACAATAAACACTTTAGGGTAAAACTAATTCTTTTTAAGTACTTATTTCTACATACTAATAATGTTGACAACACAAATCATATTTTGTTACTTAGATTTTTTTGGAAGAGGGATGAAAATGTTCTAAAATTAGACTATCATGATGACTGCACAATCTATAAATACACCAGAAAGCACTAAATTTTTAGACTCTAACCAGGCCAACATTATGTAATATAAACTATATTCCAACAAAGCTGTCTCAAAATACCACATTTTTATGATTCATCTACATTGACAAGAACGCCAAACGGGAAGCTTTGACATCTAGGTGAACTTGGTGTTGGGAGCAGAGACAGATGGTGATTAAATCACAAACATTTTATAGGAAAAAAACAGATGTTTCCATATTACTGGAAGATGAGGCAGAAGCTCTACTTCTGTCCACGGGAAGATCCAGAGACCCAGCCAAGACAAGGGTCTGACTGCCCACCTCCGCTCCCCAGCTCGTACTTCTCTTCACCGTACCGCCCTCTGGCCTGCTCCCCACTCATCCCCCACGGCACCGCCAAGCCGTGAGAAGTGCACCTTGGAGGGGAAACGCTTCCGCTGCCACTTGTCAGTCGCCTGGACATGCCGGAGAGCCAGAGACATACTTGAACTCTGTGCATCATATCAGACGATGCACCACATTTGCCACCTGCTTGTTTTGACTAGCTAGCCCTGAATTCCGCTCTGTAATGCCTGAGAAGAAAGCTCCTGATGAGCCTGTTCTCAAGGGCAATCACCCCTTGATGGAAGGCGGTGGCCTCGAGGAGCAAAACTGTGACGAAACTGAAGGGTAAAGAGGACGAGAGGCCATAGGAAATGCAGTCCACCGAGAAACAAATGTTTCTTAAAAGATTATTTTTGATAACCTTGTAAGAAAAATTTATCAATGAATTTATGAAAGAGCAGGTCAGTTCTATTATCCTTCTAAATCAATTTGTTTAAAAGCCTCATCTTTGAATTTAGAAGAATAATGTATATTTAAAGTATTCTATAATTACTATAAACGTATTAATTAACAGTACTAAGAATAAGCTATCTATGCACCATAAATATAAGGTAAAAAAAAAGTCATTTTCATGGCCTTTTTGAATCCATATGATGGGAGGTGGGTCATAACATTAGTGCTTTTCTTTGAAAACCTTCTAATTACTAATCTTTTTAATTTTTAAGCTGCATATTGACTTTGTAATAAATGAGTGGAAGTTAAATCCCAAACCTGAAGTAGTCTGAATTATATGACCATCAGCACTAATTTACAAAGAGTCTATAGATATTACTTCTAATAGTGTCTTGAATTATCTTTCTATTTAACGCCTTGTAGAATGTCACAATTTTTCATAAGGGAAGAAACACATATAACACGCTGTTTCTACCTGATTTCTAAAACTATTAACAGATCGTACGAGGCATCTCTTTAGTTAGAGGCCACCCTTCCAACAAAGCCTCTCTCCAGGGACCCTCTGCTCCCTCCACAGCCGGCCCCTCCCACCGCCTCCCGCCTCCTCTCCAGCCCCCCTCTGCCTCTGCACATGGCACTGCTCCACACCCGGCACGCGTGACTATTTCGCCCTGTCTGTTGCCTGCGTGCCCCGGCAGATCATAAAGTCCATGAGAGCCCATGGTTTTGCCTCTTTTGTTCACTACTGACTCCTCAGCATCGCCAATAGTACCAGCATGTCAACACCCAATCACTATTCATTAAATACAAGATTTTACACATTTACTGACTACATAATGTATAATATGTACAAGTGACCACTTCCTTATCAACTGACATTTCAAATCGGAACATTAAAATGTGGATGATAAAAAAGCTCTGAACTTGTCTAACCCATCAAGGGCTAAACTGACTTTGCCTGGAGCTCCTCTGTCACCACACATCCCGGGACGTGATGACAACAGCCGCAGCGACAATGGCGCACCTTCCGTTCAGGGGAGCTTGGTAGCTGGATGGCGCCCAGATGGCTCCACGGTAACTTTGAGCATTACAAGTAATGAAGAGGCGTCATGGACCCAGAAATAAGAATGTAAGCAGCTGGAAGAGGCCAGGAGCGGAGAGTGGAGACCTGAGCGTGGGCAAGGGGAGGGAGGGCGCCATGCAGAGTCCATGGCGAGCGCGGGGAGGCGGGACCTCGTCCTGGGCGACAGAACACCAGCGGTCACAGAGCCCCACCTGGAGTGCGCAGGTCTCACACTGCGACACACTGGGAACCACAGAAGACAAAGCCCTGAGTGCTCTAGCTTCAGTTTACGCAGGGATTTGGAGGAGACCGAATAGTAAGGGAGTGTTCCGGACCCACACTGCCCAGAAAGCTTAGTGATCTAACAGTACAAGAGGAACCAAAGCTACAAGTCTAAAACTTAAAAGCCAAAACCTAAGGATGCAAAGAAAGATCCGGAGCAGTCCCCGGTGATGGGAGGCGCGTTCACGGTACTGCACTCATATCTATAGGAGAACCACTGAATTAAAGTATTGAAAATAGAGTTTTATGTACTAAGTGCCTAATAAGTACCACACGTGTCTCAAGGTGCTTTTGGAAACCAGAGAACAAACATCTCTGCCCTAAGAAGAGCTAAATGACAAAACAAAATTAACAGAAAGTAAAAGCAAATAAATGATAGAGCAGATTAAAATCATGGCACTGCTCCACACCCGGCACGCGTGACTATTTCGCCCTGTCTGTTGCCTGCGTGCCCCGGCAGATCATAAAGTCCATGAGAGCCCATGGTTTTGCCTCTTTTGTTCACTACTGACTCCTCAGCATCGCCAATAGTACCAGCATGTCAACACCCAATCACTATTCATTAAATACAAGATTTTACACATTTACTGACTACATAATGTATAATATGTACAAGTGACCACTTCCTTATCAACTGACATTTCAAATCGGAACATTAAAATGTGGATGATAAAAAAGCTCTGAACTTGTCTAACCCATCAAGGGCTAAACTGACTTTGCCTGGAGCTCCTCTGTCACCACACATCCCGGGACGTGATGACAACAGCCGCAGCGACAATGGCGCACCTTCCGTTCAGGGGAGCTTGGTAGCTGGATGGCGCCCAGATGGCTCCACGGTAACTTTGAGCATTACAAGTAATGAAGAGGCGTCATGGACCCAGAAATAAGAATGTAAGCAGCTGGAAGAGGCCAGGAGCGGAGAGTGGAGACCTGAGCGTGGGCAAGGGGAGGGAGGGCGCCATGCAGAGTCCATGGCGAGCGCGGGGAGGCGGGACCTCGTCCTGGGCGACAGAACACCAGCGGTCACAGAGCCCCACCTGGAGTGCGCAGGTCTCACACTGCGACACACTGGGAACCACAGAAGACAAAGCCCTGAGTGCTCTAGCTTCAGTTTACGCAGGGATTTGGAGGAGACCGAATAGTAAGGGAGTGTTCCGGACCCACACTGCCCAGAAAGCTTAGTGATCTAACAGTACAAGAGGAACCAAAGCTACAAGTCTAAAACTTAAAAGCCAAAACCTAAGGATGCAAAGAAAGATCCGGAGCAGTCCCCGGTGATGGGAGGCGCGTTCACGGTACTGCACTCATATCTATAGGAGAACCACTGAATTAAAGTATTGAAAATAGAGTTTTATGTACTAAGTGCCTAATAAGTACCACACGTGTCTCAAGGTGCTTTTGGAAACCAGAGAACAAACATCTCTGCCCTAAGAAGAGCTAAATGACAAAACAAAATTAACAGAAAGTAAAAGCAAATAAATGATAGAGCAGATTAAAATATGGTCGGGGCCGTGAAACAGGATAGAGGGGCCCAGGAGCGCTCAGCAAAGGGGAGGCGGTGGAGCCCAGAGAGGCGGTCAGGGTGAGGGCACAGAGGAGGCCGGGAAGCCGGGCCGCTCAGGCACAGGAAGACCCTTCCAGAAAGCCTCACAGGAGAAGACCTGAGGAGACAGCCCACTGGACGTCAGCACACAGCAGAGGCTGGTCACGGGGGCACAGGAAGGTGGGCAGAGAGGGGCCGTGACCAAAGGGCAGCGGGGACCTGGGTCTGGAGGGCCCTGGGGGGCCCGGGGAGGAGGCCCTCGGTTCTTGGACGGCGTGAAGAGGGAAGCGACACCAGGGCTCGGCAGAGGCGCTGGAGGCCCAGAGGCCACTGTGCTAAGAAGGGACCACGGAAGCGCCAGGGCCCGCGGGAGGCCCACGAGGACCCTGGAGAAGACCTGGAGGAGCCAGGGCCACCCCGGGGCGGCGGGGGCGCTCTGGACGGCTCGGAGGCTGGAGCTGCTCGCCCCTCTGCCTGCGGGCTTTCAAATGCCCGCGAGTGAACGCTCACCCGGCCTGAATTCCTCCCTCCAAAGCCATGATGTCAAAGCACGTTACAATCCATATTTCTTGAAAAAAGACAACAGATAATTTTACCATCAATAAAAATCTTTCTGCTACCATTATAACTGTGACTTTTTCTATCATAAATGTCTAGTTTGAAGAGAAAAAAAAGAACAGCCTAGAAAAAAGTCTACTGCTATGCCACGTTTAAAGTTAGTTTAGAATGAAACATGTATGATTTGTGCCCTAAGGTTTTTATGTTAAAAAGGAAACAATGAATATGTTAAAATGGTCAGTTTTCTGCAACACTCCAATTAAGTGAACTAATCCAGGAAATGCAGATTTATAAACAAGCATACATTCTCCAAAGGCCACAAGGAGGACAAGCAGAAATACCACCTGTTGAGTCCTGATATGCAGGAGATTCCTAAGGAAGTTTTCAGACGATTATTAGATAGCAAGTTGGCCACCAAGGGAGACTCACAGACGCTCCCAGAGAACAAACATCTCTGCCCTAAGAAGAGCTAAATGACAAAACAAAATTAACAGAAAGTAAAAGCAAATAAATGATAGAGCAGATTAAAATATGGTCGGGGCCGTGAAACAGGATAGAGGGGCCCAGGAGCGCTCAGCAAAGGGGAGGCGGTGGAGCCCAGAGAGGCGGTCAGGGTGAGGGCACAGAGGAGGCCGGGAAGCCGGGCCGCTCAGGCACAGGAAGACCCTTCCAGAAAGCCTCACAGGAGAAGACCTGAGGAGACAGCCCACTGGACGTCAGCACACAGCAGAGGCTGGTCACGGGGGCACAGGAAGGTGGGCAGAGAGGGGCCGTGACCAAAGGGCAGCGGGGACCTGGGTCTGGAGGGCCCTGGGGGGCCCGGGGAGGAGGCCCTCGGTTCTTGGACGGCGTGAAGAGGGAAGCGACACCAGGGCTCGGCAGAGGCGCTGGAGGCCCAGAGGCCACTGTGCTAAGAAGGGACCACGGAAGCGCCAGGGCCCGCGGGAGGCCCACGAGGACCCTGGAGAAGACCTGGAGGAGCCAGGGCCACCCCGGGGCGGCGGGGGCGCTCTGGACGGCTCGGAGGCTGGAGCTGCTCGCCCCTCTGCCTGCGGGCTTTCAAATGCCCGCGAGTGAACGCTCACCCGGCCTGAATTCCTCCCTCCAAAGCCATGATGTCAAAGCACGTTACAATCCATATTTCTTGAAAAAAGACAACAGATAATTTTACCATCAATAAAAATCTTTCTGCTACCATTATAACTGTGACTTTTTCTATCATAAATGTCTAGTTTGAAGAGAAAAAAAAGAACAGCCTAGAAAAAAGTCTACTGCTATGCCACGTTTAAAGTTAGTTTAGAATGAAACATGTATGATTTGTGCCCTAAGGTTTTTATGTTAAAAAGGAAACAATGAATATGTTAAAATGGTCAGTTTTCTGCAACACTCCAATTAAGTGAACTAATCCAGGAAATGCAGATTTATAAACAAGCATACATTCTCCAAAGGCCACAAGGAGGACAAGCAGAAATACCACCTGTTGAGTCCTGATATGCAGGAGATTCCTAAGGAAGTTTTCACAAGTACGATTATTAGATAGCCGAAGTTGGAACTCACCCTAAGGTAACTCAAAGAAGCAGCCTTTATCCCCCACAGACGCTCCCTATGAGTGTACTCCTTAGTTCCCATGAACTGTGCTTATTAGTCTACTCAAGTTATTTGTTGGTCTTCAAACATGAAGCAAAAATGATCCCTTTTACAATAAAATATTCAAGTTCACAACATGGAGATTCTCAAGAAAACTCCCTATAGAGAACAAAATTCTTTCTCTGCTTTAAGTGTTCTAAAAATTGAATGTGATAGGGCTGTTTAGGAATACTGGACTGTAGATATAAAATCAGTAAAATTTATCCAGAGCATTTTAATGTAAAATATCAAGCATTCCTCTTTTTTAGAAATACATATTCTAAGAATTAAGCAATAAGACGGTAGTGAAAAGTGACTCGTTATATATTTGAAATTTAATCTGAGACATTAAGTATAAAGAGAAAGAATGCCTTACCTTAAGGTTCTTTTTAAAATACAAATTACAAAAGTATATACTGATTTCTGGAGATCTTGGGGAAAAAAAATGTTACTTTAGAAACAAACAGCCTTCAATTTTCCCTTTGCGAAAACTTAGAAAACCCCTGTATACATCTACAATACTCCTCCTGCACTACTAAGACAGGAGGCTCAAAAATAATCACTGAGCGTCTTTCGTGACCCAGACTGTACAGAGACTTGTTCAAAGCAAGAGACCAAATCTGCAACAAACGAGTGTATGCTACCACAGAAAACCTTACAGCACTAATCACCACAGTTCTATGATTTCCTCTCCAAAAATATCAAAGCAAAATAGCTGTCAAAGGCATAAATTAAATCAATTTCAAATTGAACAGAAAATTATTTCCTATTTTCCAAAAGCACTGATTTGGAGTGATCTTAAACCTCTGGAAAAGAATTCCTCAATTTTCAAAAAATTTTGAAGCCTAATTACAAGTAATTATAGCTTTTCATTTTCAACATGATGAAATAATTTGATTCTTTTTACAAGAGGTCTGGTTTAGCTCAAAATAGACAAGTGCTTCTGCACTGAGTTAGTATACAAAGACAATAAGGATCATTCTCAATAGAAAATCAGGGCTACATGTTGGCCATAAATCATAAATGCTGTATTCAAGCAGAAAAACAGTTTGTATGTTCTACAAACGTAACTCATTCATTCACACAAGGGAGACAGAGCCCACAGCCGCCTGGCAGACTTGGCTTTAAAGTAAGAACAGGACAAGAGAGAAGCAAATGCTTCACAGTCATCGCAACATTCAGATATGCATGTTCTCTGGAGGAAAAAAAATTTCATCAAAGAAACCAAACACAAACCACCACATAGGAAATGATAGCTAATGTTAGTTTTAAATGTTTAAGACCAGATCTAATAGTCAGCCATTCCAGAATAACCCTATTTCTTTGAAAAAAGAGATGCAATCTTATATAAACCATGTAAGATATTCATAATTGCAAAAATTATAAAATCAGTTTATCAAGCTTTTTTCCTCTTTTTAGAAATACATATTCTAAGAATTAAGCAATAAGACGGTAGTGAAAAGTGACTCGTTATATATTTGAAATTTAATCTGAGACATTAAGTATAAAGAGAAAGAATGCCTTACCTTAAGGTTCTTTTAAAATACAAATTACAAAAGTATATACTGATTTCTGGAGATCTTGGGGAAAAAAAATGTTACTTTAGAAACAAACAGCCTTCAATTTTCCCTTTGCGAAAACTTAGAAAACCCCTGTATACATCTACAATACTCCTCCTGCACTACTAAGACAGGAGGCTCAAAAATAATCACTGAGCGTCTTTCGTGACCCAGACTGTACAGAGACTTGTTCAAAGCAAGAGACCAAATCTGCAACAAACGAGTGTATGCTACCACAGAAAACCTTACAGCACTAATCACCACAGTTCTATGATTTCCTCTCCAAAAATATCAAAGCAAAATAGCTGTCAAAGGCATAAATTAAATCAATTTCAAATTGAACAGAAAATTATTTCCTATTTTCCAAAAGCACTGATTTGGAGTGATCTTAAACCTCTGGAAAAGAATTCCTCAATTTTCAAAAATTCTGAAGCCTAATTACAAGTAATTATAGCTTTTCATTTTCAACATGATGAAATAATTTGATTCTTTTTACAAGAGGTCTGGTTTAGCTCAAAATAGACAAGTGCTTCTGCACTGAGTTAGTATACAAAGACAATAAGGATCATTCTCAATAGAAAATCAGGGCTACATGTTGGCCATAAATCATAAATGCTGTATTCAAGCAGAAAAACAGTTTGTATGTTCTACAAACGTAACTCATTCATTCACACAAGGGAGACAGAGCCCACAGCCGCCTGGCAGACTTGGCTTTAAAGTAAGAACAGGACAAGAGAGAAGCAAATGCTTCACAGTCATCGCAACATTCAGATATGCATGTTCTCTGGAGGAAAAAAAATTTCATCAAAGAAACCAAACACAAACCACCACATAGGAAATGATAGCTAATGTTAGTTTTAAATGTTTAAGACCAGATCTAATAGTCAGCCATTCCAGAATAACCCTATTTCTTTGAAAAAAGAGATGCAATCTTATATAAACCATGTAAGATATTCATAATTGCAAAAAATTATAAAAGAATAAACGAAATCAAAAACTTAAGTTTCTGACAGCAATAAAATACTTTCAGCCTTCACAATCTGCAATGCTGCACGTTTTTCCACCTTTTGCTTCATAAAGTGCCTGATGCTGATGGCCCACATTCCCAGTGATTTGTAACACGCTATTAGAACAAAAGCGCCGTAAAACGGCTTTCTACCATGACCTTACACACCTGGTTACAATTACAGCTTCAGAAAGCAAACCAGTAGGTTAGCAAGGACACACTAACAAAAGCTGACCAATCAAGAAGCAGAAATAAATACCAGGGCCCACCTACTCAACAATCTGAAAAAGAACACACCATATTTCTTACAGACACCATTGCACACACACACACACACACACACGCGTCCGCACAACATGGTGTCAGGGCACAGCTCACCCAGTTGTCAAATGCTCCTATCAACGCAAAAGTTGGCCTAAGCCAGTGCACAAGAGATTTGTCTAGTAAATGCCATCAGGAGCAAGACTAAGTCAGGACTTTCAACAGAAAAACAGTTCAGTCCTTGTAAGATGTAGGTTCACCATTCACTGGTTTTATACTACAACAAATCAGAAAGCCATCTTGGCTATAGTCCAGGTGGAATCATAAGAACAAATCTTCAGTTGCAACAAATTTTGACCAAAAAAAAAAAAAGGTGGCTTTGATCATCTCCAGTTATCAGCCACTTTTATTCTGAGAATCCCTAAAGCACCTTACAAATCCATGTTAGGCCAGAAACGTCAAACCAGTTCATTCTGGAGCTACATGACTACACTTAAAAGGAGAAAGTGATCAACTGATCCCATTCAGAGAACGGATGGTGCAGACACACTATTTTAAAGTAAGAAAGGACAAGAGAGAAGCAAATGCTTCACAGTCATCGCAACATTCAGATATGCATGTTCTCTGGAGGAAAAAAAATTTCATCAAAGAAACCAAACACAAACCACCACATAGGAAATGATAGCTAATGTTAGTTTTAAATGTTTAAGACCAGATCTAATAGTCAGCCATTCCAGAATAACCCTATTTCTTTGAAAAAAGAGATGCAATCTTATATAAACCATGTAAGATATTCATAATTGCAAAAAATTATAAAAGAATAAACGAAATCAAAAACTTAAGTTTCTGACAGCAATAAAATACTTTCAGCCTTCACAATCTGCAATGCTGCACGTTTTTCCACCTTTTGCTTCATAAAGTGCCTGATGCTGATGGCCCACATTCCCAGTGATTTGTAACACGCTATTAGAACAAAAGCGCCGTAAAACGGCTTTCTACCATGACCTTACACACCTGGTTACAATTACAGCTTCAGAAAGCAAACCAGTAGGTTAGCAAGGACACACTAACAAAAGCTGACCAATCAAGAAGCAGAAATAAATACCAGGGCCCACCTACTCAACAATCTGAAAAAGAACACACCATATTTCTTACAGACACCATTGCACACACACACACACACACACACGCGTCCGCACAACATGGTGTCAGGGCACAGCTCACCCAGTTGTCAAATGCTCCTATCAACGCAAAAGTTGGCCTAAGCCAGTGCACAAGAGATTTGTCTAGTAAATGCCATCAGGAGCAAGACTAAGTCAGGACTTTCAACAGAAAAACAGTTCAGTCCTTGTAAGATGTAGGTTCACCATTCACTGGTTTTATACTACAACAAATCAGAAAGCCATCTTGGCTATAGTCCAGGTGGAATCATAAGAACAAATCTTCAGTTGCAACAAATTTTGACCAAAAAAAAAAAAAGGTGGCTTTGATCATCTCCAGTTATCAGCCACTTTTATTCTGAGAATCCCTAAAGCACCTTACAAATCCATGTTAGGCCAGAAACGTCAAACCAGTTCATTCTGGAGCTACATGACTACACTTAAAAGGAGAAAGTGATCAACTGATCCCATTCAGAGAACGGATGGTGCAGACACACTATTTTACAACTAAAGCAACATCCCAGGTCGCAAGAACACAGTAGCAAAAGGAAGAAGGACCCCATGGCCTAATCTAATGACCCGCAGAAGACCCATTGGTCCCCTGATTTCTGATCAGACTGCTCGAACTGAAGCGGTGGCTTGGTTGGCCCTTCGTAGTTAGTTGCTTAGTGCGAGGCTGAGTGTCACATATAAGCGTCCTTAATATGCTTGTCTGTCTCCAAACAATCAAGGATATCCACCAATTAGAATGCATCTTTCAGTTTACTACCCCTTCAATCTTCTGTCATAAAACATTAGTGTTTCCATCCCAGACATAATAAACATGGAAAAGATATTTCCTGAACTGAAATCCCAGTGTGGATAACAGGGGTCTCAATTTTAGATGCATTTCCTCTTGTGGTAGGTATGGCCATGGAAGAAGTTTTCACCAGTGCGACAATTACCTGTGGTTCTTCCAAGAAGGTCATTCTACATCTTTGGAACATATCTAATTTGCCTCGTTAATGATATGGCTCTAAAGTGTTAAGACTGTCATTACTGATTACTATCTCATTTTTTTTAAGCCTACGATTTTAAAATGGGACATTTCAAAACATTTCAGATACACAGTAGTGATATTTCTCACTGTGGAAAGTGGCAATTCCTATTTGACCATGAAAAGATTCTACTAGGATGGGAATCTTGAGAGAATATTAAGGCCATTCTGATAACATACACATACATACATATACATATGTAATAAGGAAAGTGTGTGTGTGTGTGTGTGTGTGTGTGTGTGCATCTGCTCAATCACTCAGTCGTGTTCAACTCTTTATGACCCTCTGGACTGCAGCCCACCAGACTCCTCTGTCCATGGGATTCTCCAGGCGAGAATTCTGGCGTAGGAGCCATTTCCTCCTCCAGGCGATCTTTCCACCAGTGATCAAACCCTCGCCTCGTGCACTGCAGTCAGATTCTTCAGCACTGAGCCACCAAGGCGGCCCAAAGCAAGGAAAGATAACATAACAAACAGAAACAGAAACGGCACCACGCATACGGATGAAATCACAGCTAAAACACTGGGCTGATCTAGGAGGCAGGAGAGTGGTAAAAAACAACAAACACCTGTTGGGGAATTAAAGCATAAAGGGGCAAATTAACACATCAGAGGGAAGAGCCACTGAAAGAAGGAGAAAACCTAGAGAAGAGACAAGGCTCAGGCTAGGATGAATGATAATCATCCTCCAATGCTTAAAGGATTATCTCATGGAGGATGCATGAGGTTTGCTCTGTGTGATTCTTAAGTGTTCTCACCAAAGGATTTGTGACGGGGAGACGCAAAGAAGCAAAACTCCTCGACAAAACACTTGCGGAAAATAACAAACAATAGAATGGACTGCCTTAAGAGGCAGTGACTGAATTCCAGATCCATCAGAAACTAAGCCGGTATTTCAGAATACTGAAGGAAGGGAAAACACATTAACTCACTAAAACAAAGTGCAGAAAGGTGATACTTAAAAAGTGGCAAATACTTGTATGTATAGTTCCTGCACACAGGGATCTTCTGGTCAAGCGGGAAGGGACTGAGAATACACAAGGACATGGACACACAAAGTATTTCTGACCTAAGAGATAACAGGAAGGAAATGAAGAAAAGGCAACTGGATCCAGACCCTAGCATCAAAAAGACCAGCACGGCAAGACTTGAGCGAAGAGCAGTCGAGGCAGAAAAGGGGCCTCGGGGCAGACACCACACTCCCAGGCCGAGCCGGGCGTGAGAGCTCCGAGGCAGCCCGGCTAGGGAAGAGGACAGTGTGGGCAACGGAGAGAAGTGCCTCAGGGGCGCGGGGGAAGGACTCTACTTGGACCGCGAACCACGCCGGCGTAGAGACGCTGTCAGAGCGGCCAAGGGAGTGCTTCCAATCAGCAATGAAACATACAAGCCTGTGCTCAAAGGAAAACTCCAGACTGGCCACGTACACTGGAGAAGCGGGCCCCGAGTTGGTTTTAAAGACCAGAACACTAAAGGGCATCATCCAAAGAAAGCGTATGGATCAGAAGATGGCAACCCCCGACACACAGGACCAACACAGCCGGAAACGGCCTTCCAGGACCCAGCTCTCGTCACCCACAGATGCCGCGGCGACTCTGGCTCCACAACGGGAGCTGTGACGGAGGCCATGGGGACCACAAAATGCACAACTACTAACTGACCCCTGGCACACAGACAGGCTCGAGCCCAGAGCCAAGCACGGGGCAGGCGAGGGTCACCAGTCAGGCAGAGGGGTACGTGAGGGGCAGAAAGGGAGACAATAAACAAACAGAAACTACCGGTAGACTGCGGTGACAGAGAAGCCAGGAAACAGTGGCGGAATTTAGTGAATGAATAAGGAATACTGATACCGAGAGCCGACTCACTAGAAAAGACCCTGATGCTGGGAAAGACTGCAGGCGAGAGGAGAAGCGGGCAACAGAGGGTGAGGCGGCTGAATGGCATCACCAACTCAATGGACCTGAGTTTGAGCAAACTCTGGAAGATAGTGAAGGACAGGCCAGCCTGCCGTGCTGCAGTCCACGGGGTCACAAAGAGTCAGACACGACTGAGCGACTGAACAATGAATACTGACCACAGAGTGTAAGAGCGCAGTGACGACAGACAGCTTGGTGGA
Organism: Tragulus kanchil; assembly: GCA_022376925.1. Taxonomy (NCBI): domain Eukaryota; kingdom Metazoa; phylum Chordata; class Mammalia; order Artiodactyla; family Tragulidae; genus Tragulus; species Tragulus kanchil. Next base: position 166,901,480 of record JAIOJX010000003.1, on the reverse strand, counting down.
CTTTCACCTCTCGGGGAGGCACCCCACTGAGCAGCAAGGCCCCAAGCGCTGCTTTCCTGTTCGTTTCAGGACACTTTATAACCTTCACGACCTCAGCAGGAACATGACAGGACTCAGAACTTGGGGTTTCTTTGTGTACTTACCCCTTAGGAGCCTGACAGCAAACCAGCTCGCAGCGGAAGCACAGGGGACCTGAATATCACACACGCCCGTTTCAAACACCAAGAGTATCCCAAGGAAGTCACAGAAGGCCTGAAGAGCAATGGCCGCCTCTCGCTGGCCCGAGCCAGCTCGGCACACCCCTGTCTCGGGGAAGCAGGGGCAGGGGCCCTAAGCAAGCATCCGCCGCACGTCGTGGGGCTCGGACGACAGCCCTCACGGCAGGGTCAAACAGGAGTCTGAGATTCCCCAGAAACCCAATCGCTGAATCCTCGCAAGTACTAAGGCCTGAGATAACTGCCGACTACATCATATTTACTTCTTCACTAAATCCATGTGTGGCAGACATTTTAGCTTCTAGGAGGATGGCTCACACCTTTAAAATTATAGGTACGCATTTCCTGGAATACATTAATAGCTTCCTTAAACGGTAGGTCAGAGGGCCTTGAAGGCATGTGTAAATATTTGGAACCGTGTGTTCTAACTCACGATTTGCCCATGTGTGCTATTATAAAACTTTAGGTAAATAACAATGAATCAGGGATACAAAGGTGAACATAAAATACAAGGATATTTAAATTACAGTGAAGCACGTCTTTTTCATCCTCAGAATTCTTATATGAAAGCCATGCTGTCTGAGCCACCAGGTAAGTCCCAGAGGAAAGCAAACCCTCAAGTAAATGCCTCGTGACTGTGCTGGTCTCAAGGAGAGGCCAGGCTGATCTAGATGTGAGCACCGTGCTGCCGTGGCTCCCAGAGAGGTCCAGCTCCTAGTGCCCACAGCCCGTCCGCACGGGACCCTCCAGGACAGAGGGGACTCTGTGGGCGAGGGTAAACTAAGGCTCCTGCTATTGCCGCGGATTGTGTGGGTGGACTCAAGACCATCAAAGGTGCCGCATCAGCAAAACGGGAAGGAAGGCGGGTCCAAGTCTGAAAGATTTGGAGGGGCTGCTATGCTGGCTTTGAAAACAGAGTAAGGGACCACCAGCCAAGGAATGTGAGCAGCTTCTAGAAGCTGGAAAAGGCAAAGAAACGCATTAGCGAGGCTCTAGAAGGAACCACCTCGACAGACACCTAACTCTCAGCCCCGAGATTCTGACTGTGGAACCCCACCCTCCAGAACCACAAGGCGGTCCATCGCGCCGCCTGAGGCCAAGAGGTCTGGGGTGCTCGGCTTCAGCGGCAACAGGAAGCCCATCCGCCACCCCCGCGCCGGCTTCCTGCAGCTCCAGTAAAGGTCCCTGCCCTGCCGCGGGCTCCAGCCGCGGGCTCCACACAGGCACCCTCGGGAGCACTGCAGCCCCCAGGAGCACGACCTCCACACTTTCTTTTCTTCTGTTTATACTCTAAGCAAAACGACACAGAACCTATGTGCCTCCTGAATTAAATGACCTTGAACACGACCTCAGAATATTCAGACTTACGCCATGTTTTTGGATATCGAAGGAGGATGGCTCACACCTTTAAAATTAGTACGCATTTCCTGGAATACATTAATAGCTTCCTTAAACGGTAGGTCAGAGGGCCTTGAAGGCATGTGTAAATATTTGGAACCGTGTGTTCTAACTCACGATTTGCCCATGTGTGCTATTATAAAACTTTAGGTAAATAACAATGAATCAGGGATACAAAGGTGAACATAAAATACAAGGATATTTAAATTACAGTGAAGCACGTCTTTTTCATCCTCAGAATTCTTATATGAAAGCCATGCTGTCTGAGCCACCAGGTAAGTCCCAGAGGAAAGCAAACCCTCAAGTAAATGCCTCGTGACTGTGCTGGTCTCAAGGAGAGGCCAGGCTGATCTAGATGTGAGCACCGTGCTGCCGTGGCTCCCAGAGAGGTCCAGCTCCTAGTGCCCACAGCCCGTCCGCACGGGACCCTCCAGGACAGAGGGGACTCTGTGGGCGAGGGTAAACTAAGGCTCCTGCTATTGCCGCGGATTGTGTGGGTGGACTCAAGACCATCAAAGGTGCCGCATCAGCAAAACGGGAAGGAAGGCGGGTCCAAGTCTGAAAGATTTGGAGGGGCTGCTATGCTGGCTTTGAAAACAGAGTAAGGGACCACCAGCCAAGGAATGTGAGCAGCTTCTAGAAGCTGGAAAAGGCAAAGAAACGCATTAGCGAGGCTCTAGAAGGAACCACCTCGACAGACACCTAACTCTCAGCCCCGAGATTCTGACTGTGGAACCCCACCCTCCAGAACCACAAGGCGGTCCATCGCGCCGCCTGAGGCCAAGAGGTCTGGGGTGCTCGGCTTCAGCGGCAACAGGAAGCCCATCCGCCACCCCCGCGCCGGCTTCCTGCAGCTCCAGTAAAGGTCCCTGCCCTGCCGCGGGCTCCAGCCGCGGGCTCCACACAGGCACCCTCGGGAGCACTGCAGCCCCCAGGAGCACGACCTCCACACTTTCTTTTCTTCTGTTTATACTCTAAGCAAAACGACACAGAACCTATGTGCCTCCTGAATTAAATGACCTTGAAACTCTATGCTTGCACCTCAGAATATTCAGACTTACGCCATGTTTTTGGATATCGAATTATTTTTTTAACATTTTATTTCATAATCGTTTCCCCTGAAGGAGGGTTTTGTAAATTCTACTCTATCCAGGCGAAGCTGGGAGGAGACAGCCCGGAGATGGGATTCACCCAAGTCCTAGTTGGCACCTCAAGGAGACCCACGCACGCTACAAGTCAAGCCCACAGCCTGCGCGTGGAGCCGGAGGACCAGCAGACACGGGTGGCCTGAGGTGGCCGAGCTCCATCCTGCGCTCCCTAACCAGTCGTGAGCACTTAGCAAGGATCAGGCACGTAATGGAAATCTTCACGGGTCTCTTCGCCTGGATTCCCCCCAAAGCAGAGGCTGAGAAGAAAAAAAAAAGCTTATGTACACACAGTTTTCTTGGAAGTAAGAGCAGAGGAGAAAGACAGAAAGCCCTCCACACGGCTGACCGCCTGAGAAGGCGGCGGCAGGAGGGAGGCGCCCTTATCTACCCAGGCCTTCCCTGGGGCACCAGGGCCCAGTTCTGCAGGAAGCTTCGTTCATGCACACTTGGGCAAAGCTGACCAAAGCCTGAGAAGCTGGTGCCACAGCTCAAGTACTAGGAGAGGCTGGACCACAAGAAGCAAGGCTGCTCACGGGTAGCATCTGCCTCCCTGGCAGATGAGGCCTGAATCAACAGCGCAGGAGGGAGGCAGGGGGGACAAGCAGACAGTGACGACACGGCTCCATCTGCCGGGACGGTTCCAGGTGCTGCGAGGGTCTGTGACGTGGCCGCAACACCCCGAGAAGAAAGGGCAGCGGAACTCCAGACAGGCGCCACGGCCCGCGTCCAGGCAGAGGCTCCGTCCCAGCCCAAGCACAGAGCACAGAAAGAACTAAAATGAACAAGTAAGTGAAGTGTGCTAAACCAACACAGGTCCATCCATATTCTATCAAACAGACAACTTTTCAAGACTGGATTCTTCAGCAAAGTCCTGAAGGAGAAATCATCTATCTGTACATTGGAACAGAAAAGGCGACTTCATGCCCAGGGTCGGGGGACAACATGGGCGGAAAAGGCATTAAAAGAAGTCTGATGATTCCGAGTTGGCAGATCACATTTTCTATCTGTCAGTCCCATCTGTGAATTCTAAATCTATAGTAAGCGACAGGGACCTAAACTGAGCTAAAGAAGCATCAGCTGACTGAAAACAAGGAGGCTGCATTTGGGGCAGTGAGAATTGTCTGAATAAACCCAAGCGGCCACTTGGGGAACCTAGAACGATGAACAAGAATTTATAAACTAACTCCAAGCACTGAGTTTATGCACCGAACCTAGAGGCTGTTGAGACCTAACTGATCAAGAGGACAATTTCTTAAAGTAAAAACTCCTGCAAGATGAAAATTATTCCTTTTATAGTTCTGATGAATCAGTCAGCTCCAAAAAAGGTAGGAACAAAGAAGTTGAGGAATAAGACAGCATTTGGATAAACCCACACCTCTGCGGATTTCTCAAAGTTAAGCAAATGGTGGGAAGAGATCATCCTATGTAAAAACAATCTTTCTTTCACAGGTTAAAATGCTTAAAACATGGTTTAATATTTATCAATAACAAAGAGACTCCCTAAAATTAAAAACAGGACCTTTAAACAGATTCTGAGAACTTGGCAGGAAACTCAGTCATTTTCAACTACATCTCATTCTGTATTCTCAGGGTACTTAACCTATCACCACAGAACAGAAAAGGATCAGAGATGGGGACAATTACGAGCTTCACAATCACAGAGCAGAACCCAGAGGGTCTAACCCTGCACCAGACAAAGACACTTAGCCCAAGTCCCAGTTTCCATTTTTGTAACTTAGAAATACTAATGCCTACTGGATGCGGTTGTTGAAAGGCTTAAGCACAATAACACGTGTTAAACATGAGTGTATCACGGGACACTGAAAACTGTCCATGAAGCTAATGGCTGCTGTCACTGCTACTGTCAGCCGTCTGTGACTAAAAGCCTGTGACACTGAAGCTCCTGTAGGCCAGCCGCCTGATCCAAAGAGCCAACCCACTGGAAGAGATCCTGCTTCTAGGAAAGACTGAAGGCAAAAGGGGAAGGGGGCGGCAGAGGGTGAAACAGTGAGACAGCATCACAGAGTCCATGGACGTGAGTTTGAGCAAACTCTGGGAGACGGTGAAGGTCGAGGAAGCCGGGCGTGCTGCCGTCCACGGGGCGGCAAGGAGGGGACACGGCTTTGGAGCTCCACACAGCCACACCTGGAAATTACTTGCCTGGAGTTCCATCCAGCATTAAAGCTGGACGACTACGGAGACCAGGAGGGCAGTGAAAACTGGCAGGACATTCACGCACCTCACAAAAGAAAGGCGCCTTAGCTCCGTCAGGAAAGCACCGACAGTAAAAGCAATGGTCTGCATAAACACCGACAGTGGCAGCCGCTAGCCCATGGGCAAAGGGGCCCCGTACAAAGGCCACCGCACACACAAGCAAGAGACGAGACGCGGGAGGAGCTGAACTCAGGCGGAGGAGGAGCCGCGGTGGGAGGGTGCGCCCCTGAACGTGCACGGGAGTGGACAACGGAGCGGGGGAGAAAGACAACCACGCTGGGGACGACGGCCGTGTCGCCTACAGCCTGCGATGCGGCAGCCTCTTAGGAAGAGGACAGGAACACCGTGGGGACAAACACAGGCCAGGGGACACTGGCGGAAGAGAAGGCGACATTCCCCAATGCCAGCCCTCTGGAAGGTCACTTTCTCAATTAATTAACTCTTCCAAAGGTCAATTACTCGATTTGAAAACTCACTTTTAAAAGTACTTTATGTGGCTTCTTTCAGTGGGTCACCACAAAAAATCAGAGATGGGGACAATTACGAGCTTCACAATCACAGAGCAGAACCCAGAGGGTCTAACCCTGCACCAGACAAAGACACTTAGCCCAAGTCCCAGTTTCCATTTTTGTAACTTAGAAATACTAATGCCTACTGGATGCGGTTGTTGAAAGGCTTAAGCACAATAACACGTGTTAAACATGAGTGTATCACGGGACACTGAAAACTGTCCATGAAGCTAATGGCTGCTGTCACTGCTACTGTCAGCCGTCTGTGACTAAAAGCCTGTGACACTGAAGCTCCTGTAGGCCAGCCGCCTGATCCAAAGAGCCAACCCACTGGAAGAGATCCTGCTTCTAGGAAAGACTGAAGGCAAAAGGGGAAGGGGGCGGCAGAGGGTGAAACAGTGAGACAGCATCACAGAGTCCATGGACGTGAGTTTGAGCAAACTCTGGGAGACGGTGAAGGTCGAGGAAGCCGGGCGTGCTGCCGTCCACGGGGCGGCAAGGAGGGGACACGGCTTTGGAGCTCCACACAGCCACACCTGGAAATTACTTGCCTGGAGTTCCATCCAGCATTAAAGCTGGACGACTACGGAGACCAGGAGGGCAGTGAAAACTGGCAGGACATTCACGCACCTCACAAAAGAAAGGCGCCTTAGCTCCGTCAGGAAAGCACCGACAGTAAAAGCAATGGTCTGCATAAACACCGACAGTGGCAGCCGCTAGCCCATGGGCAAAGGGGCCCCGTACAAAGGCCACCGCACACACAAGCAAGAGACGAGACGCGGGAGGAGCTGAACTCAGGCGGAGGAGGAGCCGCGGTGGGAGGGTGCGCCCCTGAACGTGCACGGGAGTGGACAACGGAGCGGGGGAGAAAGACAACCACGCTGGGGACGACGGCCGTGTCGCCTACAGCCTGCGATGCGGCAGCCTCTTAGGAAGAGGACAGGAACACCGTGGGGACAAACACAGGCCAGGGGACACTGGCGGAAGAGAAGGCGACATTCCCCAATGCCAGCCCTCTGGAAGGTCACTTTCTCAATTAATTAACTCTTCCAAAGGTCAATTACTCGATTTGAAAACTCACTTTTTAAAAGTACTTTATGTGGGGCTTCCCTGGTGGTCCAGTGGGTAAGCACATCGCCTTGCAGTGCAAGGGGCGCCAGTTCGATCCCTGGCCTGGGAAGATCCCACGTGCCGCGGAGCGGCTGGACCGATGTGTCCAACGATCGAGCCGGAGCTCTGGAGCGCATGCGCCCAGAGCCGGCGCTCTGCGACAACAGAGGCCACCGCAATGGGACGCCCACAGGAGCCAAAGAACAAAGACGGATGAAAATGGATAAATGAAAGACCAATAAAAGTGGCCAAATAAATACAGTACTTCATGTGTGTAGAGGTTTTGGCACGTGAAAATGTTCTTTCTTTTCAGAGGGTGTGTTGATAATTGATTACCATCATTTGATAAATATTGTTCATTGGCTCTGTGACAAGCTAGAGGGGTGGGATGGGAGGGAGGTGGGGGAGGTTCGACAAGGAGGGGACATAGGAATGAAAATAAAAGAGTTAGTCACGTCTGACTCTGTGACGCTGTGCAGCCTGACCCCGTGGACTGTTTGCCCGCCAGGCTCCTCTGTCCATGGGATTCTCCAGGCAAGAAAACCAGAGTGGGTAGTCATTCCCTTCTCCAGGGGAGCTTCCCAATCCTGGGATCAAACTCAGGTCTCGTGCTCGGCAGGCAGATTCTTTACCATCTGAGCCATGAGGGAAGCCTCTAGAGGGAGGAGACATATGCAGGCATGTGGCTGATTCACACTGCATGGCAGAAGCCAACACAACATTGTGAAGCAGTTATCCTCTAATTTAAAATGAATTTAGGGCTTCCCTGGTGGTCCAGTGGGTAGAGTCCGCCTTTCAGTGCAACGGGCACCGGTTCAATCCCTGGCCTGGGAAGATCCCATGTGCCGTGGAGCAGCTGGACCTGTGTGTCCAATTACGGGCCAGCGCTCTGGAGCACATGCGCCCAGAGCCAGTACTCTGTGACAACAGAGGCCACCGCGATGGGAGGCCCACATGGGCCAAAGAATAAAGATGGATGAAAAATAAATAAAAAACCAATAAAAGAGGCCAAAATTTAAAAAATAAAATGAATTTAAAAGGTTATTCACTGGACAAATGCATTCTGTAACATGACACAGATCAGGGAATGGGTGCTACGTGGCTGCGTGACTCCCGGGTCTCCAGGTGCAAGACTGGGCGGACTTGTCACGGTGCAATCCAGCCGCTGCACAAACATCCCTCTGCTACTTGGTGACACAACGTCCTTACTGATAGAAACATCCCGACGTGCTGAACCACTGACACCCGAGTCTCAGTTCAGCTTCCTCCCGACCAGAGAGGCGATCTTCCTCGTGATGGTGAGGATGGGCCTGCCTCTCCCCTCGCCATGACGCCCTGAAGCCCCCAGGACCCCTCACCCGACCACACCAAGCGCCACCTGCCCGCCTACGGACCCCTCGGGGTGTGGTCTCTCGTTAGTCAGATGGCCCATAACATCCTAAGAGCTGACTCAGTCACCGCGGGTATCATCTCAACAGGGCAAAGCCCAGCAGACTTTGTAGCTTCTGAAATATTATCCTAAACGCTGACTTTGTGACCAGCTAAGCCTCCCAGGTGACCATTACAGAGCATGCTCTGTCCAGCCAGGACTCGCCGGTCCATTCTTATGTAAGTTGATTTTTTTAATGTAAATGTAGGACTTTACATTGTATCTTTCCTCAGTTCAAGCCCATCAAAATGGTTTTAAATGATTTTAAATCATTATGGTCATCCACTGCTGAATCTATTCCTCCTGGGTTTCCGTCATCAAAAAATTTGATCAGCTTTTTTTTAAGGTTTTTTTGTTTTTGTTTTTTTTTTATGTGGATCATTGTTTTGAACTTTTTCTTGAATTTGTTACAATACTGATTCGATTTTATGTTTTGGCATTTTGGGCTGTGCCAGGCAGCACAGGAGACCAAGGATTGAACCCACACTCCCTGCATCAGAAGACAAAGTCATAACCACTGGACTGCCAGGGAAGCCCCAGGCTTGGTATCTTTATTCTAGATGTTGCTAAAACTTCTACTAAAAAAAAAAGAAAAAGAGGAAACCAATCTGGACAACTTCCAATGTAAAACAATGATTTGGTTTTAGATGCAATGCGTATACATTAAAGCAAGTTAGTGACGAGCACCTGCGGTGTATTTTCTAACTACAATGGCAGTATGATGTGAAGAACCCCGTGTATTAAAATTTACGTAAAGCAGGGCTGGCGTCTGGAGGTCTAAAGGGAGACTCTCACGGACACAGGCGATACCAGAAACCGCCTCGCCACGCGCGTCTCTACCCGTGCATCCCAGGGCCTGTGTAGGTGCAGAGCTCCACCTTCCGCACAGAGCCCAGGCACGGAGACGTTGCAGACACACAGCTGCAGCTCGCCCGGCCGCTTGATGCCTGTTCTCGCGCATGACAACACATTGATTTTCCTTCTGCCTCCATGCAGGCATCTGTGTAGAGAAATCCATTAGGCAGACAGTTCTCATCTCTATTGACTGACAGAGTGACAAGTGAACGCTCCTCACCTTCCAGCGTGACTGACAGTCAGACACTTAAACAAGCCTTCAAGTTGCAATAATAGTATGAAACACTTTCAATTATCTGAATCAAACAAATCCATGATCCTACTGGTTCAATGCGTTTTTCTGTCTGCTGCTATGCCTGGCTTGGTTTACACTATTGTTTGGATAATTTTTTGCCTATTACAAGAATGTTTTTCTCTAAGAGTAAACTCGTTTCATAGGTGATGATTTACCTTTAAAATGTTTGAGGTTCCTATAAACATTTAAAACAAGGGTAAATACACAGCCAAGTCCGAACCTACTTATTTCTCCTTATGCTTGTGAACTCTTCCAAACTGAACAATGCACTCCAAAAGCATTTTGTGTGTTCGTCAGTTCTTGCATGATAAGGTACACTGTTGTATGAAGAGCCCATGAACGCAGCATAAGGGTCACAGGGTGATTAAAATGCAAACGTCACGTATCATACTTAATCTATAAATCTGATCTTCCTAATCTTATGGATCTTAGCACTGCTCTTAAAGCTGAGGTAAAAATTAAGAGGTCAAAAGCCCTCACTCAGTTACAACTGAAACATGTATATTCATTAGCAGAAAACAACCATATGTGAGAAGCGTGCCTATAGATAAGGATAAGCATATAGATTAGGTTTTGCAAAACCGCAGCGACTCATGGGCCTAATGCTCTGCTGTATCCAAGTCAACCACACTGGAAAACAAACTCACTCTCAAGACTTAAACACAGACACGGCATACAAAAACCTCCAAGTCGAATCAGAACGGCTCTAAGACTCTACACAACTGTTCGGGCAGGAATAAAACAGGCTCAGGAGCGAGCAGAACTACCTCATAAAAATACAATCATTAACGAGGGGGTTGGGCTTTCAAACTAAACAGCTCTATCAAAAATGGTGGAAGCATTTTAAGAGTCAAATTTACTTTGAGGAGTAAAAAGATTTCAAACATCAAACATTCGTACACACTCTCCCTAAACTTTTGGCCTACTAACACTGACATAGAGCAACTTAGCAGCTTCAAATAGTTAGTAAACTCTTTTCTTCTCTGAAATAGTTTTTGTTTCACGTGTAAATAGAGGCAACTGACAAAGAAAGCATAAAATAGTCTCATCTTTTCAAATTTATTCTAACTCTTCAAAATTAAAACAAAAATGAACCTAAAATTTGAGCTTCTAAAGAATCCAGATAAAGTGGGAGTAAACACTAGTATTTACTGATCTAGTAAACACCAGGTCAGAATATAAACGGGCCTGCTTAGTGAATGCAAAAGTGATATTTATCATTAAAATCACAGCTGGCATTTCTGCTGAAATCAAACTTGGCATTTCTACTAAAATACAAAGACGAAGGAATGGCTTTTTTTTTTTTTAATGACTAGGTTGCGGTCAAACATAAAAAGGGGGTAATAGCTGATCTCATTATGAAGGGTCTGGCCTTTCTTCTTAAAGTCCAGTTACTAAGCTTACAGCCTTTTAGAAGTCAATACCATCTGGAGGTGCCAATACAGAATTTACTGTGTGCACAACAAAAATGACTCTCTCCGAAGAGCCCGGCTGTTGCAGGCTATACAGCAAATTGAGTTTCTGGAAAGGAATGCCGCCTGTATTTAACCTAACAGTGTAACCCTGTTGTACTACATGGAAAGGGATCATGCATATTGATTTCTTTATTACAATTCTTCTTGTGATCAGTAAACATTCACATCACAAAACATTCTATTCGCAAAGAAAATCGTTTGTTTAAAAAATTCACCAAGTCGACACTGGGTTTCCCTGTGAATTCTACGCTATCTGCTTTTAAGAGATAATAGCAGGAGGCAGTGTCTTTCTTGACTTTTGTTGGCTTTTTTCAGCCTCTTAAAATAAACCACATGACTGATAAACCTAACACAAGGTATCTGCTCCATCCTTATGTTAATTATGAGAAATGAAGTTCTTAAAACAGGTTTATTATTTTCATACTTCAAATTAAAATAGGTGAAGAAAGATTCACTGCCCTTTCAATATAACTTCTTAAAATAATTTTTCCCAGTGTGTCTATAATCTGTTCTAATAATATTTTAGGAGTCACTGCTTGCTATTTCTAAAAAACACATGGAAACTTACGCTGTGTTGCTGTGTATCCACAGTGATAAACTTAAAACATAATAGTAATGGAACATGAATTTTATATTGCTTTCTTTGGAGACAATTAAACTTATGTCTCTTAATGTGTAGTTTCTAGAATCGATGTAAGGCATAATTTATATACTTTTTCATAAAAAAACAAAATGAAAAAAAAACCTAAAATTTGAGCTTCTAAAGAATCCAGATAAAGTGGGAGTAAACACTAGTATTTACTGATCTAGTAAACACCAGGTCAGAATATAAACGGGCCTGCTTAGTGAATGCAAAAGTGATATTTATCATTAAAATCACAGCTGGCATTTCTGCTGAAATCAAACTTGGCATTTCTACTAAAATACAAAGACGAAGGAATGGCTTTTTTTTTTTTTAATGACTAGGTTGCGGTCAAACATAAAAAGGGGGTAATAGCTGATCTCATTATGAAGGGTCTGGCCTTTCTTCTTAAAGTCCAGTTACTAAGCTTACAGCCTTTTAGAAGTCAATACCATCTGGAGGTGCCAATACAGAATTTACTGTGTGCACAACATAAAATGACTCTCTCCGAAGAGCCCGGCTGTTGCAGGCTATACAGCAAATTGATTTTCTGGAAAGGAATGCCGCCTGTATTTAACCTAACAGTGTAACCCTGTTGTACTACATGGAAAGGGATCATGCATATTGATTTCTTTATTACAATTCTTCTTGTGATCAGTAAACATTCACATCACAAAACATTCTATTCGCAAAGAAAATCGTTTGTTTAAAAAATTCACCAAGTCGACACTGGGTTTCCCTGTGAATTCTACGCTATCTGCTTTTAAGAGATAATAGCAGGAGGCAGTGTCTTTCTTGACTTTTGTTGGCTTTTTTCAGCCTCTTAAAATAAACCACATGACTGATAAACCTAACACAAGGTATCTGCTCCATCCTTATGTTAATTATGAGAAATGAAGTTCTTAAAACAGGTTTATTATTTTCATACTTCAAATTAAAATAGGTGAAGAAAGATTCACTGCCCTTTCAATATAACTTCTTAAAATAATTTTTCCCAGTGTGTCTATAATCTGTTCTAATAATATTTTAGGAGTCACTGCTTGCTATTTCTAAAAAACACATGGAAACTTACGCTGTGTTGCTGTGTATCCACAGTGATAAACTTAAAACATAATAGTAATGGAACATGAATTTTATATTGCTTTCTTTGGAGACAATTAAACTTATGTCTCTTAATGTGTAGTTTCTAGAATCGATGTAAGCAATTAAAAAACTGCAACAAAAATGTTTTGTGAGGCATAATTACTATAAGGTCACTAGATATTATTTGGAGTCAGTTTAGTTTATCACATTACGACATGACAGGACGTGAGGCAAAAATTATAAATTCCTTCCCTAAATCTGTCCTTTTCTGATCTAGATGGATGAAGAATAATTAACTCTTAATTATTCAGATGACTTCAAGGCAGTTTCAGGATGCAGTAAAGACCGCCGTCGCTGCACCCAAGGAAAGCAGTCTCCCGTCATTTATCAAATCATGCAACTTGACCAACGATGAAGAAAAAAATCCATGTTTACCCACAGCCCTAACCGCTACCTTAGAGGTTGTTAAGCAACAAATTTCCTTTAAACTCCACCATATGCAAATCATCAGACACAATTTGCATTTTAAAGTATTTAACTCTACATATTTATTGGATTTTGAGGCCCTGCTGATCATTGATTTATGTGCTTCTGGCAATCATATTTCCATATTCGTATGATTTTGATGACAGTAATAATTCAAATATGCAGAAAGTTGTTCTTTGAACAATATCTTTAATTACGTCCTCAAAGCATCATTGTTTTGCCTGGTGTCCTGACAAAAAGGGTTTGAAATAAGAGATGGCATAATAATCCAAAATGCATGGAAATATATTTGTCATTTTCTTTGCACTACCAAATACACAGAAGTGACTTTTCACATTAACCAATCCTTAACCTTAAAAAGGCTACAAAGCCCAGCAAACGTGTACCTAAATACTTTTATTAATACTGACACACTTTCACGACAAATTCAATCACAGTTCATAACATTTCTGTTCAAAATGCAAAACCTTCCCCATTTACTTTGCCGCTAACTCAAAAAGTTTTGCTGTCATGATATTTTCTTATTGAAGTCATCACAAATTATGTGCTTTCTTATGAAAGCCATCAAGAAATATCATCATGAAAAGATTCACAAAGATTTTATCTATTTGGTTCTCAAGCACAACCATGAACCACAGCTCTGGAACCATTCTCAAGGTAATGTGATGATTTTATCATTCATTTATATAAATAAACTTCTTACAATAAATATTCAGACATATACAAATGTAGCCATAAATTTTAGCTAAGTAAAACTAATATTAACAGTCAGTTTCAAAATCAACTAAAAAGCAAAACATATATTTTTTATTTCTCAATTTTTTTTCAGTTCTACAAACCTACATTCTTACATGCATTCATGTTGTAACAACTAACATCCTATCTAGTGTTTAACCAACTATGCATATGTTAGGCATTTTCAATGGGTGTATTTTATAAAACACAAAAGAACTCTCAAGGATAAAATTAAAATCATTAAAATCCAATCTTAAAAAAATAAAAAACATTATGTGCTATAAAACCAGAAATAAGGCCCAAAACATATGAGCATTAAGTTCTCTAGCTATTTCAAAAATCTGTTCTGTGATCTTTAAGTACTCATATACTGCAAATTTGGGGAGAAAAATTAACATGGGCTCAAATTTTTCCACTTGGATATAAAAAAATACGTATAATACATTTTAACTACAAATTTTACATGGTGTTTTAAATTCCTACTAGAATTTACATTAATAGTTGTTCTCTAAATAAAGTTAAAATGTTTACGAATGTTCAGATCAAGTTTAGTGACTGTCATAGTTGACATCTACCTGTTTCAATGAGAACAATACAAGCAAGTTATCATGTAACAAAGACCCAAGTCAGCCATTCCTAGTCGAATACGAATGAGGAAGGCACAATCTAGAAATATTCAGTCTCAGAGTCATCCTACTTAAAAAGCAAAAGGTTTTGGCCTGTTCTAAACAGTGACTTTTCACATTAACCAATCCTTAACCTTAAAAAGGCTACAAAGCCCAGCAAACGTGTACCTAAATACTTTTATTAATACTGACACACTTTCACGACAAATTCAATCACAGTTCATAACATTTCTGTTCAAAATGCAAAACCTTCCCCATTTACTTTGCCGCTAACTCAAAAAGTTTTGCTGTCATGATATTTTCTTATTGAAGTCATCACAAATTATGTGCTTTCTTATGAAAGCCATCAAGAAATATCATCATGAAAAGATTCACAAAGATTTTATCTATTTGGTTCTCAAGCACAACCATGAACCACAGCTCTGGAACCATTCTCAAGGTAATGTGATGATTTTATCATTCATTTATATAAATAAACTTCTTACAATAAATATTCAGACATATACAAATGTAGCCATAAATTTTAGCTAAGTAAAACTAATATTAACAGTCAGTTTCAAAATCAACTAAAAAGCAAAACATATATTTTTTATTTCTCAATTTTTTTTCAGTTCTACAAACCTACATTCTTACATGCATTCATGTTGTAACAACTAACATCCTATCTAGTGTTTAACCAACTATGCATATGTTAGGCATTTTCAATGGGTGTATTTTATAAAACACAAAAGAACTCTCAAGGATAAAATTAAAATCATTAAAATCCAATCTTAAAAAAATAAAAAACATTATGTGCTATAAAACCAGAAATAAGGCCCAAAACATATGAGCATTAAGTTCTCTAGCTATTTCAAAAATCTGTTCTGTGATCTTTAAGTACTCATATACTGCAAATTTGGGGAGAAAAATTAACATGGGCTCAAATTTTTCCACTTGGATATAAAAAAATACGTATAATACATTTTAACTACAAATTTTACATGGTGTTTTAAATTCCTACTAGAATTTACATTAATAGTTGTTCTCTAAATAAAGTTAAAATGTTTACGAATGTTCAGATCAAGTTTAGTGACTGTCATAGTTGACATCTACCTGTTTCAATGAGAACAATACAAGCAAGTTATCATGTAACAAAGACCCAAGTCAGCCATTCCTAGTCGAATACGAATGAGGAAGGCACAATCTAGAAATATTCAGTCTCAGAGTCATCCTACTTAAAGCAAAAGTAGGCTGAAGTCATCTCTATAGGCTGATTTTATGGCTATTTTTACACACGTGGTTTCTAATAATCATCTTGGACATTCTATACATCACATTTTCCTTTACACTGTTTTAACTTTAATTCAACATGCGTCGAGATAGTAACACTTTTCTAAGAGTTCTTTACTCATTCTAAGAGTTCTTTACTCATTAACACTGTAAAACCTTGCCATCCTCTAGGTATATAAATAACAGAAAAGATACAAGCCATTCACTAAACAACTTAAGAAATACAAACTGTTGTTCAGACTCTAGAGATACTCAGTGCACTGGGAGGAAAGGTTACAGTAATATCTGCGGTACTCCACACAAAGAGGAAAGAACTGGAAGAGAAGAAAGGAAAAGGGAAGGAAAGAGAAAGATGAAAGAAAAGAAAAAGGAAGGGAGGTGGGGAGGGAGACCAAGGGTGAGATGGGGGAGGAACTGGAGGGACACTCCTTGACTCCCCCTAGTGGTCAAGCAAGAAACAGCACTGCAGTCTCCCGGGCCGCGTGTGGACAGCGCTCAGAGCCAGGGCAGGACCGCGGCCACTGTGGAGGACGAGCAGTGACCCAGACAATGCCGTCCCTGGAAGCCAGGGCCGAGGGCTCCGGAGGTGGACACTCTGGAGTCCAGCAGCTGCCTCTCAGCTGTACATCCGAACACATCCCACAGCGGAGACAAGGAGACAGGGGAGACCGTGCATAATCCCTGTGTGCACAGGGCATCGGAGCTGCAGGCACCGTGGCTAAACAGGAACTAGGATTACCGCATCAAATCTCCCGCTCAGAGCCGCCTGCCTTTTCACTCCCTCACTGGCTTTCTCTCCACAAAATGCAACCACACAGGTCACATATCTGTCTTATGCTGTTAACGCTTTTAAACAAAGACCCATAGTTGACATCTACCTGTTTCAATGAGAACAATACAAGCAAGTTATCATGTAACAAAGACCCAAGTCAGCCATTCCTAGTCGAATACGAATGAGGAAGGCACAATCTAGAAATATTCAGTCTCAGAGTCATCCTACTTAAAGCAAAAGTAGGCTGAAGTCATCTCTATAGGCTGATTTTATGGCTATTTTTACACACGTGGTTTCTAATAATCATCTTGGACATTCTATACATCACATTTTCCTTTACACTGTTTTAACTTTAATTCAACATGCGTCGAGATAGTAACACTTTTCTAAGAGTTCTTTACTCATTCTAAGAGTTCTTTACTCATTAACACTGTAAAACCTTGCCATCCTCTAGGTATATAAATAACAGAAAAGATACAAGCCATTCACTAAACAACTTAAGAAATACAAACTGTTGTTCAGACTCTAGAGATACTCAGTGCACTGGGAGGAAAGGTTACAGTAATATCTGCGGTACTCCACACAAAGAGGAAAGAACTGGAAGAGAAGAAAGGAAAAGGGAAGGAAAGAGAAAGATGAAAGAAAAGAAAAAGGAAGGGAGGTGGGGAGGGAGACCAAGGGTGAGATGGGGGAGGAACTGGAGGGACACTCCTTGACTCCCCCTAGTGGTCAAGCAAGAAACAGCACTGCAGTCTCCCGGGCCGCGTGTGGACAGCGCTCAGAGCCAGGGCAGGACCGCGGCCACTGTGGAGGACGAGCAGTGACCCAGACAATGCCGTCCCTGGAAGCCAGGGCCGAGGGCTCCGGAGGTGGACACTCTGGAGTCCAGCAGCTGCCTCTCAGCTGTACATCCGAACACATCCCACAGCGGAGACAAGGAGACAGGGGAGACCGTGCATAATCCCTGTGTGCACAGGGCATCGGAGCTGCAGGCACCGTGGCTAAACAGGAACTAGGATTACCGCATCAAATCTCCCGCTCAGAGCCGCCTGCCTTTTCACTCCCTCACTGGCTTTCTCTCCCACAAAAATGCAACCACACAGGTCACATATCTGTCTTATGCTGTTAACGCTTTTAAACAACAAACAGGAGTCAGAAAAGTCAGCAGTGAAATAGTGATATCAACTGGATTTTAAATCAATCTAATGCTCTAGTATGAACAACACACTATACAGAATTCTGTTACAATCCTTTTTATATAACTACACACAAAAAAGATGTTTTGAGAGACTACTCTCAGTTTTACAGCTTTCACAGACTTGAACTAAACCCAGAAAAGTCTGTTTTTTACTGTGGAAATTAACAACTCAGGAAACATAATGAATATGTGAAAAAACAGTGAGTCTATACAGATATACCAAAAAAGCTAGTTCAACACCTCAACAAAATTACTGTATATCAAGTAAAAGAAAAATGCACTATGAACTCAACTGTATGAAAAACTTTGCACTAAAATAGTACACTCAAAACAAGTGCATCATTTCAGTCAAACTCCAGCATGATGAAAGGCAGTATAGAAAAACAACAGGTTTTATTAATAA
Source organism: Tragulus kanchil (assembly GCA_022376925.1). Lineage (NCBI taxonomy): Eukaryota > Metazoa > Chordata > Mammalia > Artiodactyla > Tragulidae > Tragulus > Tragulus kanchil. Next base: position 166,883,638 of record JAIOJX010000003.1, on the reverse strand, counting down.
AATTCAAATTATTAAGCAATCTAAAAGAGTATGCTAAATACATTAAGGGGGCAGGATTTAAAAATCTGCCTCTGATTATATAAATATCAAAATCCAGAAATACTGTTCTTGGTAAATAATCTCCACATTACTCAACAACCTTGTTCTCTGGAGCCCCGAGTCTACTGAAGTCTCTGCTTCCCTTTCTGGGGTTCATTAAGGTGCTACTGGGACTCATTAGGTCTTGCTCTGCCCTGTCTCCTAACTGCCCTCGAGGCGATCCCCTGTGACCACTGAAATGCTCTCAGCGCCGCCAGGGCAGGACCGCGGCCACTGTGGAGGACGAGCAGTGACCCAGACAATGCCGTCCCTGGAAGCCAGGGCCGAGGGCTCCGGAGGTGGACACTCTGGAGTCCAGCAGCTGCCTCTCAGCTGTACATCCGAACACATCCCACAGCGGAGACAAGGAGACAGGGGAGACCGTGCATAATCCCTGTGTGCACAGGGCATCGGAGCTGCAGGCACCGTGGCTAAACAGGAACTAGGATTACCGCATCAAATCTCCCGCTCAGAGCCGCCTGCCTTTTCACTCCCTCACTGGCTTTCTCTCCCACAAAAATGCAACCACACAGGTCACATATCTGTCTTATGCTGTTAACGCTTTTAAACAACAAACAGGAGTCAGAAAAGTCAGCAGTGAAATAGTGATATCAACTGGATTTTAAATCAATCTAATGCTCTAGTATGAACAACACACTATACAGAATTCTGTTACAATCCTTTTTATATAACTACACACAAAAAAGATGTTTTGAGAGACTACTCTCAGTTTTACAGCTTTCACAGACTTGAACTAAACCCAGAAAAGTCTGTTTTTTACTGTGGAAATTAACAACTCAGGAAACATAATGAATATGTGAAAAAACAGTGAGTCTATACAGATATACCAAAAAAGCTAGTTCAACACCTCAACAAAATTACTGTATATCAAGTAAAAGAAAAATGCACTATGAACTCAACTGTATGAAAAACTTTGCACTAAAATAGTACACTCAAAACAAGTGCATCATTTCAGTCAAACTCCAGCATGATGAAAGGCAGTATAGAAAAACAACAGGTTTTATTAATAAAATTCAAATTATTAAGCAATCTAAAAGAGTATGCTAAATACATTAAGGGGGCAGGATTTAAAAATCTGCCTCTGATTATATAAATATCAAAATCCAGAAATACTGTTCTTGGTAAATAATCTCCACATTACTCAACAACCTTGTTCTCTGGAGCCCCGAGTCTACTGAAGTCTCTGCTTCCCTTTCTGGGGTTCATTAAGGTGCTACTGGGACTCATTAGGTCTTGCTCTGCCCTGTCTCCTAACTGCCCTCGAGGCGATCCCCTGTGACCACTGAAATGCTCTCAGCGCCGCCAGGTGCTCCCGAGGGCACCGGAGACACCTCCATGGTTTAGGAATCGAGGTACACAGTCATCCGGGATGTCCAGGCTCCAAACGCCAGAGGGGACGGGACTTGTAACACTGGCATTATTCAGTCCGCGTCCCTTGATCCTTCTGTAGACATCCACTACATGGTCAGGATGAGTCAACCAGCTCCTGTCCTTTCAAGGTCTTTAATAAATAAAGGATTGTTCGTGTATGTGTACAAATGTTTCTATGTATATGAACACTAACAGACACTCATCAAAAATGAATTGCATACAAAAAAAAACTCTCATATTCATATAAATGTTAAGTGTCTTGGAAAAATCAATTGTTTTTATGTAAAGCAACCTAACTGAAATTGTGAATTGTAAGCCACTTTGCATCACAAAGATTTATCTGAATATTCCAACTATCCCTTAACAAAATGTGTGAATTAAATTTTTTTAATCAGTTACAATGGTAGCCCATTCCTTAATCGGCTTCTATTAAAATGATAAATATATAATATAAGCATTGATAACAATATAAAAATAATTCATTTGTCTTCAATGGAGACTGTACAATTTATACCTAAACTCTACCCTGAAAAAGAAATTTTTATAATTTGTATAGCTGAGTAAAATGCTTATTAATAATAGATTAAATAGTTGTAGCCCAGCATATAAATTGGCAGTTGACTTAAAAAAGGATCTAAAATTGCAGTCTCAGAGTATATAAATATCAAAATCCAGAAATACTGTTCTTGGTAAATAATCTCCACATTACTCAACAACCTTGTTCTCTGGAGCCCCGAGTCTACTGAAGTCTCTGCTTCCCTTTCTGGGGTTCATTAAGGTGCTACTGGGACTCATTAGGTCTTGCTCTGCCCTGTCTCCTAACTGCCCTCGAGGCGATCCCCTGTGACCACTGAAATGCTCTCAGCGCCGCCAGGTGCTCCCGAGGGCACCGGAGACACCTCCATGGTTTAGGAATCGAGGTACACAGTCATCCGGGATGTCCAGGCTCCAAACGCCAGAGGGGACGGGACTTGTAACACTGGCATTATTCAGTCCGCGTCCCTTGATCCTTCTGTAGACATCCACTACATGGTCAGGATGAGTCAACCAGCTCCTGTCCTTTCAAGGTCTTTAATAAATAAAGGATTGTTCGTGTATGTGTACAAATGTTTCTATGTATATGAACACTAACAGACACTCATCAAAAATGAATTGCATACAAAAAAAAACTCTCATATTCATATAAATGTTAAGTGTCTTGGAAAAATCAATTGTTTTTATGTAAAGCAACCTAACTGAAATTGTGAATTGTAAGCCACTTTGCATCACAAAGATTTATCTGAATATTCCAACTATCCCTTAACAAAATGTGTGAATTAAATTTTTTTAATCAGTTACAATGGTAGCCCATTCCTTAATCGGCTTCTATTAAAATGATAAATATATAATATAAGCATTGATAACAATATAAAAATAATTCATTTGTCTTCAATGGAGACTGTACAATTTATACCTAAACTCTACGCGTGAAAAAAGAAATTTTTATAATTTGTATAGCTGAGTAAAATGCTTATTAATAATAGATTAAATAGTTGTAGCCCAGCATATAAATTGGCAGTTGACTTAAAAAAGGATCTAAAATTGCAGTCTCAGAGTATCACATAAAACCTACATCTTTAGGCACAAAATTCAAACAAAAAGCTAGCCCCTGAACTGCCTGGTGCAACCCACACCTGCAGGACATAAAAGCACACAGGCATATGTATGTGCACACACGTGAATACAGCTCAAAGGAACGCAAATATTCAGTGAAAGAAGACAGACAAAGTACACAGTAGTCCTGGGGGGCGGGGGAGCCTAGCTGCCTTCACATTTTCGTCATTGGAAACCTCCTTCCCCCCACCCCCCGCCCCGATCAACTCCGCTGCTGCGGTTGTATTTGTGGAGAAGGAGGGACAGTCAGACGTGAGACTCACCACTCTGCGCTCTGGCTTCAAGCTGCTTCTGTACCCACCGGACAGAAACAGGCGCAGTGGCAATGAGGATTTTACAAGCTCATAAATATTTTGCCAAATAGTAAGCTTGTAATACATTATTTTAACTTCACTGAATTATACTTAAAATACTTGGGTGTGAATCCAGATTAACAAAACATATTTGTTATCTATGTGTTTGCATTGCACTTGAAGCAAGACTTGGTGAAAGCCAGCAGCTAGACAGCCAAGTGACAAGCCACTCGAGTGCGTCAACTGAGAAGCGAAGATAAATTTAAAAACAAAATGACTGAATTTAGGGAAGTAATAACTTTTGGAATTTATCGGCATTCTTATCATATCATTTTTTACCTAGTTCAATAATTACTAGTATTCCTCACATAGAATTTTAAAGAGTAAATAACTTGTAATTAAAGAAAACAGACAACGGCATTGCTACACATGCGCAAAGAAGAAAAAGTGAAAACCACTTTTCAATCATATTAAAAAGACGTTCTTTAAAAAAATAACAAGACTAAATGACTAAGCACATGAAATAAGAAAAATGTACAGGGCAACTCATTTATAGTAATTCAACCTTCACCTCCTGATTTAGTTACTGTGAAAAATCCATTATAAGTTCAATTTGGTAGAGAACTGTAGCCATCTACTGGAAATGAACAGTTAAAGCAAATGCTTAGTATCACATTTCTCTCTAAGAAGCCAGTATTCTTTGTGCTTGATTTAGTGGGCCAGAGATATGAACAATCCTAGATGCAGTAAGATAAAATTCAATTGCTTACATCAGTCCCACACCTCATACCTGTGAAGATATATGATTTAGTAGTTTAATACATTATTTTTAATGTAACTTTCTATATATAAATAGCTTTCTATCACTAAGAGATTTTCTTGGTCTATTAACCTACTTCTCCAAGCCTTACGTGCTTAAATCACAGAGCTATGCAAATTCCAAAACTGTTACTAAAGGTTTTAACTGAAATTACCCACCAAGTGCTTTTAGTTACCAAATTATAAGCTAGATATATAATCACAGTTTTTGCACTATAGTTTACTCAGTATGGCATTGAGAGAATTTTCAAAGAAATGAAAACAACAACTAAAAACAAAACCAAGGGCCAACACGTGGCCTTTATTTTCCTATTGGAGAGAGACCATTCAAAACATAGATTCTGTTCAAACACGGGACCGCTCCCGTGCCCACAGGCCAGAGGCAAGGCAGCAGGCGCAGTTGCGCCCGTCGGTGAAGGGCCGCGCCGGCCCGAGGGCAGGCCGTGTGAGCCGCCCTCAGGTCACACCCGCGCCACTCTCCCCGCACCGCCTCGGAGGCCACCGCAGGTCTGTGGACAGTTCCCGCCTTCAAGTACCAATGTTCAACCGCAAAACTGCACCTGGAATCATCAAGGCCTTGCAACCACGGCAATGAAACGACCGAATTTCAGTTACCACCACTGACACTTAAAAGTCAGTCACTGAGCACTGATTAAAATTATTCCAACAGATGTGGGCTTCATCAAATAAAAAAAATCTAATGAACGAGGTCCTAGGATGGTCATGGTAAAATAAATAAATTAAATAAAGTGAAATTTTTCAAAATGGGAAGAAGATAAAATAGTTGTTTTAAATTCTTTCAAATACTGCATGCCTTAATTTAAAGAAGTTCCTATAGGGAAATTCCTTTGTACATCATTCTATTAGTTTGATAATATCCTAATACTTGAAATAATCAACTACTGTATAAGCTACATGAGAATCAGCTTTTTACAAACTTGTTAGTTGCCAATATCACTATTTGATAAAAGACACTACTTCCTGAAACTGAAATGAATCAACATCAAGAATGTGAAATCGCAGGCTTCCCTGGTGGCCCAGTGGGTAAGGACACCGCCTTGCAGTGCAAGGGCCGTCGGTTCTATCCCTGGCCTGGGAAGATCCCACGTGCGCGGAGCGGCTTTAGTAGTTTAATACATTATTTAATGTAACTTTCTATATATAAATAGCTTTCTATCACTAAGAGATTTTCTTGGTCTATTAACCTACTTCTCCAAGCCTTACGTGCTTAAATCACAGAGCTATGCAAATTCCAAAACTGTTACTAAAGGTTTTAACTGAAATTACCCACCAAGTGCTTTTAGTTACCAAATTATAAGCTAGATATATAATCACAGTTTTTGCACTATAGTTTACTCAGTATGGCATTGAGAGAATTTTCAAAGAAATGAAAACAACAACTAAAAACAAAACCAAGGGCCAACACGTGGCCTTTATTTTCCTATTGGAGAGAGACCATTCAAAACATAGATTCTGTTCAAACACGGGACCGCTCCCGTGCCCACAGGCCAGAGGCAAGGCAGCAGGCGCAGTTGCGCCCGTCGGTGAAGGGCCGCGCCGGCCCGAGGGCAGGCCGTGTGAGCCGCCCTCAGGTCACACCCGCGCCACTCTCCCCGCACCGCCTCGGAGGCCACCGCAGGTCTGTGGACAGTTCCCGCCTTCAAGTACCAATGTTCAACCGCAAAACTGCACCTGGAATCATCAAGGCCTTGCAACCACGGCAATGAAACGACCGAATTTCAGTTACCACCACTGACACTTAAAAGTCAGTCACTGAGCACTGATTAAAATTATTCCAACAGATGTGGGCTTCATCAAATAAAAAAAATCTAATGAACGAGGTCCTAGGATGGTCATGGTAAAATAAATAAATTAAATAAAGTGAAATTTTTCAAAATGGGAAGAAGATAAAATAGTTGTTTTAAATTCTTTCAAATACTGCATGCCTTAATTTAAAGAAGTTCCTATAGGGAAATTCCTTTGTACATCATTCTATTAGTTTGATAATATCCTAATACTTGAAATAATCAACTACTGTATAAGCTACATGAGAATCAGCTTTTTACAAACTTGTTAGTTGCCAATATCACTATTTGATAAAAGACACTACTTCCTGAAACTGAAATGAATCAACATCAAGAATGTGAAATCGCAGGCTTCCCTGGTGGCCCAGTGGGTAAGGACACCGCCTTGCAGTGCAAGGGCCGTCGGTTCTATCCCTGGCCTGGGAAGATCCCACGTGCCGCGGAGCGGCTGGACCGATGTGTCCAATGACCGAGCTGGAGCTCTGGAGCGCATGCGCCCAGAGCCGGTGCTCTGCGACAACAGAGGCCACCGCGATGGGAGGCCCACACGGGCCAAAGAATAAAGATGGATGAAAACGGATAAATAAAAGACCAATAGAAACGGCCCGCTTGCCCCCTCTCCCTCCCCACTCCACCCCCTGCCAAAAAAAAAAAGAATGTGAAATCGGGCTTCCCTGGTGGCCCAGTGGGTAAAGTGTCCACCTTGCAGTGCAAGGGACACCAGTTCAATCCCTGGCCCGGGAGGATCCCACGTGCCACAGAGCAACTGGACCAGTGTGTCTGGTTGAGAGCCAGCGCTCTGGAGTGTGTGTGCCCAGAGCTGGTGCTCTACAACAAGAGAGGCCACTGCAATGGGAGGCCCACACAGGCTGAAGAATAAGGATGGATAATAAATAAATGAAAAATCAATAAAAAGAGGCCAAAATTAAAAAAAAAAAAAGAATGTGAAATCATCTCATTTCTAAAACCCATTATCCATACACTAACATTTTCAGCAGAAAACATATTCAATTTAACTAATATTTCACAACAGATCTGCAAATATATTAGTAAGATACTTCAAAGAGGAAAGATTCTCTTAATCTTATAAATCAGATGTAAAAAATGCCTAGTTATTTTCCATCTACTGAAATATAAACATATATTACTGACTTCACTTGGCAAGTGGAAGATTTAATAGCTTCAGCCTTCTTCTGCTCCTCAAGATACAGAAAACTTCGTGCCTTTTGAATAAACTTCTAAAATGATTCGGCCTAAAATCCTTTGTAACTGAAAGAGCATAATCTATAATAGCCAAACTGAGAAAAATCTCAAAATTCACGGAAT
>JAIOJX010000003.1:166696272-166871272 GCA_022376925.1 Tragulus kanchil | reverse complement strand
ATTTCATGTATCTAGAGAGTAGCATTAAACAGTGCTTAGAACTGTTCGTCCTTGGCACTCCGTCGTTTAGGTAACAAAGACTTTGTACTCATTCTTGGTAAAATGCTCTAACAAATGGCAGCCCGGGGAAGAAAGGAGGTCCGAGGCTGACTGAGAGGGAAGAATGGGTGTGGAGACAGGACCCACAGAAACAGAAAGCGCTTGTGTGCCTGGGAATCAGAAAGGTGCCCGAAGGCGAGGGGCTTCCCGGGTGGCGCTAGCAGAGAAGAACCCGCCTGCCAACGCAGGAGCCGTAAGAGATGGGGCTTCAGTCCCTGGGTGGGAAGAGCCCTGGAGGAGGGCACGGCCACCAGCCCAGTGCTCTTGCCTGGGAAAGCCCGTGCTCCCCACAGAGGAGCCTGGTGCGCTCCAGTTCATGGGGTCTCAAAAGAGCTGAACGTGACTGAAGGCCTCAGCACACGTGTGCACACACACACTCAAGGACGAAGAAGAAACAGAACAAAATCCATTACCCAACAGTCTATATATGCGCTTTTTTCAAACTGCCGGTTTCCTGCCCAAAAAACACTGCCCCACCAGAAGAACTGTACATGGAAACACAACTCTGAGGTCCATCTCGACCTTACTGCTTGCACGTGGACCTCTGCAGTACGGCCCGCCTTAACTGTGTGTCCTTCTAATCATCTGGAACTCCAGGCTGCATTAGGTTATACGGAACTGGTATTAACCCATTTCCATTACAATTATCCACAATCAATACCATTCCTAATTAAAATTACGAATAATGAAATTCTCCTAAAAATAATTCCCCATGGCCAGTACCTGTGCCCTCTGATTCTGAAGCTGCAATTCCCTGCCTACTAGGTTCTCTTTCTCTCTGCCCTTAACTTCTGGAAAACTAGGAAGAAAGTCAGACAAGGCAAGAAAAAAAAGAAAAACGATGGGAAGCAGAGGGAAAGGCCAGCATTCAGCACTGGGGCATGGCACAGCTCTGTGATCTGGCCCTGCACCTGCCTCCTCCCCTTATGATCCCGCCTCTGGCAGGGCCGAGGTCCCGGCAGCTCCTGAGCTTTCCATGCCCCTGGCTGAGCATCTCCAAAGCCCTGGCCGGAAGGAGCTGCCCCTGGCTACCTGCCTAACCCCACTCACCTTCACGTCAGTGCAACCATAGGAAGAAACAGTTTCTGAATCAGCAACAAGATTCAGGAAAAGCCAGGGCCATGTCTTTGCCTGAGCTTTCTCCATCCACTTGCAGCAGGCATGGTTTTGATCTTTTAGCCCTAAAAATTAACAACACTGGCACATGCTGATGATCCATAAATATTTAATACCTAAAAAAAAAACATAGCCCCTGCTTCACCCCGTCTAGTCACTTTAACTCCAAGAAGTTCTTAAAGTGTTCCTAATATGCCACGGTATTCCATACCTCACTAGTTCGCTCTTTTGTTCCCTCTGATAAACAAATGTGCCAGTGTGCCTTGGGTATAAATACCTCTGCATTCTTCAAGCCCCAACTCAGAGCTGTGCCCTGAATGAAGCTCTTCCTGCTGCTCCCCAGCAAAGCGGGGCACCCTTCCACCGCGGGCCACCGCGCCCTGTCCTTACTCCTGCCATTGGCCTCCGAGTCTGTCTCCTACCTGGAGCACGTGACCACAGGGCCCTCGCACCACCTGAGCCTCCTGAAGAGGACATTCACAAGAATCAGCCCCACGGGAAATGAATGAAGACCTCAGTGAATGAGTGTGCTTCCCTTCTCATTTCCAACATCTCCTCTTACTCGGTCTCTGACAAACCAAAGAGCAAAGTAAAGGACTTTCAGAAACACATGAACAACAAGAGGAAGGGAGAAAAACAGGTCAATAATAATAACAAAAGGAAAACACAGAACAAGCAAGGAAAACCAGAGGAATAGCTGCCCTCCTGCATCTAGCTCCTGGGAAATCATCAAGAACCCTGTGATTCCACAACAGGCTTTCAAAGTCACCATGGAACGTTTTAAAATAAAACAAAGCAAGAATTACTTAAGTCACTGAAATGAGACTTTCTCCCTGGGAAAGACCTTAGAAACAGAGGTCAGTGTTTTCAACTACAACACCAACAAATGACAACGTGTATTCTATTGCTATTCTCTGACGAATTGATCGTACTTACCGCCTTGGAATAAATCTATGACCCTACTCTTTGAGGCAAAAGTGCAAGAAGACACTTATCACAAAAAAGGTGTGCAGGGTATGATGGTGACACAGAACTCTCCTGTCCCTGGGGAAACACAGCAGACGGCTTCTTCTGGTTCTTCTCCGTTCTCCTAACCTGGACCCCAACCCTCTCCTGGATTCACGAAACAGCTCACTGGAAAACCTCCTACAATCATACCTGAGAAAGAGTGTGATTTATTTTAATATAACTACTACGGTATCTCTTAGATCTTCAAAATAAAGGTTATATGTTTAGAAACTAATAATATCCATTCACTATTGAAATGGTATTCAAGAACTTCAGCATCAGAAATTCAGTAACAGTGTAAAAGGGGCTACTTCTCTCTGACGGGGAGAGAGGCAATAAGCACTGCGTGGGTTTGCTAGATTTTTGTACTAAAGACAGAAATATATCTTCAAACAAAAAGCTTTAAAATGTTATGGAGATGAAAGATGTAACACATCCTTTATAACAGGACCACCGTTATGCTAATTTCCATTTTACAGAACTGAGACGCTGCCCTTCACATGCGTAGACTGAATAAGCACATCTCGCACCACCTGAGCCTCCTGAAGAGGACATTCACAAGAATCAGCCCCACGGGAAATGAATGAAGACCTCAGTGAATGAGTGTGCTTCCCTTCTCATTTCCAACATCTCCTCTTACTCGGTCTCTGACAAACCAAAGAGCAAAGTAAAGGACTTTCAGAAACACATGAACAACAAGAGGAAGGGAGAAAAACAGGTCAATAATAATAACAAAAGGAAAACACAGAACAAGCAAGGAAAACCAGAGGAATAGCTGCCCTCCTGCATCTAGCTCCTGGGAAATCATCAAGAACCCTGTGATTCCACAACAGGCTTTCAAAGTCACCATGGAACGTTTTAAAATAAAACAAAGCAAGAATTACTTAAGTCACTGAAATGAGACTTTCTCCCTGGGAAAGACCTTAGAAACAGAGGTCAGTGTTTTCAACTACAACACCAACAAATGACAACGTGTATTCTATTGCTATTCTCTGACGAATTGATCGTACTTACCGCCTTGGAATAAATCTATGACCCTACTCTTTGAGGCAAAAGTGCAAGAAGACACTTATCACAAAAAAGGTGTGCAGGGTATGATGGTGACACAGAACTCTCCTGTCCCTGGGGAAACACAGCAGACGGCTTCTTCTGGTTCTTCTCCGTTCTCCTAACCTGGACCCCAACCCTCTCCTGGATTCACGAAACAGCTCACTGGAAAACCTCCTACAATCATACCTGAGAAAGAGTGTGATTTATTTTAATATAACTACTACGGTATCTCTTAGATCTTCAAAATAAAGGTTATATGTTTAGAAACTAATAATATCCATTCACTATTGAAATGGTATTCAAGAACTTCAGCATCAGAAATTCAGTAACAGTGTAAAAGGGGCTACTTCTCTCTGACGGGGAGAGAGGCAATAAGCACTGCGTGGGTTTGCTAGATTTTTGTACTAAAGACAGAAATATATCTTCAAACAAAAAGCTTTAAAATGTTATGGAGATGAAAGATGTAACACATCCTTTATAACAGGACCACCATTATGCTAATTTCCATTTTTACAGAACTGAGAGACGCTGCCCTTCACACTGCTGTACGACTGAATGACACGGTCAAGCACAACCTTCTCTGTCTCTTTCTTTCCGTCTCTTTAACCAAAGCAGTCAGCCAACCCAAAACCGATCTTCTATATGCCTGTGAATCTGATGGCTGTAAGTCACTGCTGAGCTAAAAATGCAATCCCATAGTGCTTTTAATGATTTAGGTATACACAGCTTTAGTTCTCAGAGCAGACTAAAAATAGTGATTTTAATTTATTCCTGCTGCCTACAATTACCCACAACCATGTATTTTTAAATATTTCCAGCCTATAAAAATTACTAATTTTTGCCACTTGTGTTTATCTGCATTTAGGCTTTGATTTGGATAAATTAAGCTCTCAAGTGTTCCTTGCTTTATGAAACTCTGCATGTTGTACACTTCAACACAAATAAATGACTTGTACCATTAGAGGTTTAAATAATGTAACGCACTTCATGCTCAGCCTGAAGCTGGATCCCAATGAAGTTGCTAATGCACGTAATGATTAAGTGTAACTCAAACACTAACTGTGTTGTTGAAAACATGACAGGCAATAATTTGGTCTATTATATTCTGCCATTTAATTGCCTAGTACAGACATTCTCTGACACGTTATGAAGCAATGATTTACAATTATTCAAGCTGCAAAGGTCAGAAAGTGACATTATAATCATCTACATAGAGATCCCTTCTAATGCACAAAAACTAGGTAATGCCACACACAAAAAGAGTTTTACTGCATTAGTAACTTTCTATTTAAGGTTTCTTAAACCGACTGAGAATAAACAGTTCATAAGCACATTAATACACAATAGAAAATGTCTAGAATCTTTCCACGAACCCAGAGACGCCAGATTCAGTCAGTGCCCTTATCCCCTGCCTAGGTAAGTACTACTCAACCGTTTAACTCCATATACAAGATTCTAGACACAGGACACAGTCAGAAAAGCACATAATCCCTGGATTATGTATGCATACAGGGGTCTTTGTGAATAACGGCATACAAAAGTTAGGCTTCATTTTCCAGGTTTACTGAAACCACAAGCTACTTACTAATTTTCTACTAAGTCTTTTTTGTAGCACCCAGTAATGAAAAACAAAAACCCCCAATGCCCAGTGTTACCCCTCGGATCTTAATGCAGAGACAATGGAAAGTGCCTCACTGTCTTAGGCACTTATTTCCGTCATACTGACATGTTCTGTTTGTAAGCATTTAAGAGCAATCGATCATCAACACACAGAGAACAGTGAGGAAAATAAAATTATTGAAAACAAGTTCTTACTGTGAGAAAAGGGAGGTAGAGAGATATCAAAAAGAGACAGTGTAAGAGAAAGAGACTGAACACCAAATGTTAAAGTGAAACACAATGCAAGGAATTTTTAAAAATAATTTAAGTCTGAGCAAAAGCAGAAATCAAAAGTGGCTGGGGCTAGAAGGAAGCAAGTACAGCCATCACACACTAGAGGCACCAGCCTAGGGAGGGACAGATAGCACACGTTAAGACTAGCAACTGAAACAACAGATCCTGCCAACGCAAAGAAATAAAGAAAAGGTACAGCTGAAAGGCAGGAGACAGGAGTCTGCCATCACTGCCACATAATTCAACTCCACCACTGAAAATACTCACCCTCAAGTTTACCATCTGTACAATGGGGGTAATGAACATGAGATAACAGTCTCATGAAACTGGGATCAGCAAATGAAATGGATGTTAAAGTGCACACTAAACCACAGCACTCTATAAACACTATTGTTGAGAGCATTATATACATATGTGTGTGTATGTGGGTGTATAAATGTGGAGAAAGAGATTATCAAAATGCATTTAGAAGAATTTAACAAAACACGGTTTCAATAATGATGTTCTTAAGTCACTGAGATTTTTAAGCTCTTGACTACTGAAAAATAACAAAGGAGTAAAGATCATAGATTTGGTAAGAATGTGTCTACCTATTTTTTAAACATATGTTCCCAACAAAATTATTACATTCTATATAAGGTGCTTCCTATTATTTGTATTTTCTTGCCCAATAAGCCCTAGGTCCAACCCATGGCACATTTTCATTTTAACTGTACACCATTTATACTTAACTAAATACACATTCACCAAATTCTATAAAATTCCTCTTGAGGTCATACTCAGAAGTAAGAAAAACATTAAGAAACTGTAATTCAAAAACTGCTCCTCCTAAAAGTGAAAGTAAAACGAAAGGCTTTTAAATGAATTATCTATAATATGTTCTTAAAACAGGAAGTTCAGAGCAATACATTTTTGAAAACTACATCTTGACATAAGCATGTAAACTGTGGGTCAACAAAACTTAACTGACATGTTCTGTTTGTAAGCATTTAAGAGCAATCGATCATCAACACACAGAGAACAGTGAGGAAAATAAAATTATTGAAAACAAGTTCTTACTGTGAGAAAAGGGAGGTAGAGAGATATCAAAAAGAGACAGTGTAAGAGAAAGAGACTGAACACCAAATGTTAAAGTGAAACACAATGCAAGGAATTTTTAAAAATAATTTAAGTCTGAGCAAAAGCAGAAATCAAAAGTGGCTGGGGCTAGAAGGAAGCAAGTACAGCCATCACACACTAGAGGCACCAGCCTAGGGAGGGACAGATAGCACACGTTAAGACTAGCAACTGAAACAACAGATCCTGCCAACGCAAAGAAATAAAGAAAAGGTACAGCTGAAAGGCAGGAGACAGGAGTCTGCCATCACTGCCACATAATTCAACTCCACCACTGAAAATACTCACCCTCAAGTTTACCATCTGTACAATGGGGGTAATGAACATGAGATAACAGTCTCATGAAACTGGGATCAGCAAATGAAATGGATGTTAAAGTGCACACTAAACCACAGCACTCTATAAACACTATTGTTGAGAGCATTATATACATATGTGTGTGTATGTGGGTGTATAAATGTGGAGAAAGAGATTATCAAAATGCATTTAGAAGAATTTAACAAAACACGGTTTCAATAATGATGTTCTTAAGTCACTGAGATTTTTAAGCTCTTGACTACTGAAAAATAACAAAGGAGTAAAGATCATAGATTTGGTAAGAATGTGTCTACCTATTTTTTAAACATATGTTCCCAACAAAATTATTACATTCTATATAAGGTGCTTCCTATTATTTGTATTTTCTTGCCCAATAAGCCCTAGGTCCAACCCATGGCACATTTTCATTTTAACTGTACACCATTTATACTTAACTAAATACACATTCACCAAATTCTATAAAATTCCTCTTGAGGTCATACTCAGAAGTAAGAAAAACATTAAGAAACTGTAATTCAAAAACTGCTCCTCCTAAAAGTGAAAGTAAAACGAAAGGCTTTTAAATGAATTATCTATAATATGTTCTTAAAACAGGAAGTTCAGAGCAATACATTTTTGAAAACTACATCTTGACATAAGCATGTAAACTGTGGGTCAACAAAACTTAAATCCTGAATTCTGAATCCTAGCCAGCATGAGGAATTAGATGGCGCATACACTCAGCTTCTTCTGTCAAATAACTTAAACCCGTGATATGCTGTAGCTAAGATATGCCGATAAGGAGGAGAGAGATGTTAAAATTAAGCTTAAAAATTCAAAGAAGGCCAATGTAAGTTCAAACGACGTAAATAAAACGTTTAAAAGGCAGTATTTATTAAGGAAGCAGCTAATACACACCCCTTAAATTAAGTCTTAGTAAGTGTATATATATATATGTGTATATACACATATATATATATACACATATACACATACATACACACATATAAAAGACATATTTGATGAGCATCTAAAATGTTCTTAAAGATACAAAAAAAATCACATAATTACAAATAAACTGAAACAGTACTTCTGAGCTTAACTCAACAAGAGGCTCTGTTTGTTCTTTTCCTCAGCTTTGCCTTAAAAGAGCAGGTTTTCTCGAGACAGGAAGAAGAGTATAACAATGTGAGAACTAAGTTCACCTTAAAAATGTGCCGGCCCCACTGCGGTCATATGTCATAACTCTGTCGGAACTGTTTGAAAGCCGTTTATTTCTTACAGCTCAAATAGTGAAAGGATTATTAACAAAATCCTAGAACAGACACAGGATGCTAGCTACTGAAGAGAAGAAAACGCAGTGCAGGACCTTCTGTTTGTGACAAAATTAAGAGAGTTAATGTTCCTGAAAGATCACCTCACCTTTGAAAGCATGATTTTTTAAAAGGCAAAATTTACAGCAGTTGAGGCTGATGAAGAAATGCAGCCCGAGCTGCTGATGCTCAGTAGCTAATGGGTCCACGGAGCAGCTCGAGGCTGAGGCAGCCGTCAGTGCTAATGAGCGGACGCTGGCGGGGCTGTTAGTGCACTAGGGCTCTCGACTGGCACTGATCTGACAGCCAGTTCTCACTTTTCTGCAACGTTTTTTACTTTAACGGTGAGCCTACACGCTGCTCTATCCCTCTGAACCACGTGGAACACAGAGCCACCGACGATACTTCTTCTTTAGCATGAAAGGTATTTCGCTCACTCGTGTGCTGGGTCAACCACACCCCTCAGCAGGCAGTCTTCAGTTGACTGCAATTCTTCAGAACGTTTTAGCTTCACTGTACAATGTCTACCCTGTACAAATCATTTCCATGTGACTTTTCAATCGAATTTCATGTAAAAAAAATTAAGAATTTTGATTTCTCAGTCAAATGCAACTCAACACCTATGTAATTCTGAGAGACACATCTGGGGGCATCCAGACCACTCCTTCCACACGCACACACGTGCCTGTGGACCTCTAGGGCAGCAGCAGAGAACTCAGCACATCTGTATGTGCTGTTAGCTCTGACCCCCGCGGGAGTCAGCAGCAGAAACCCCAGGGCAGCACGTCTGCTGTACACTGTGAGCAGGAAGCGGGTGAGGGCGCGGGCTCGAGCCCCACACCCAGAGGTCAACCCATCAGGTGGTGTTTCTGACACTGACTACCGCTCTCTGCGTGTTTCTGCTTCTCTTTCCAGGTCTGGGTAGCACTAACGAAAAAGGAATGGAATGAGGTATCTAATAACAGAGCATGCAAAAACTCTTTTGCTGAAATAAGGAAGAGCAGGGGTTTTTTCCATCTTAACAGCAAATCTCCACTAGAGTCATAGCCCTCCTCTGTGCTATAACTCACATGGGAAAAACATAAATGAGCTATCTTTAAAAATTCCAAGACCTGGAGCAATTAAAATGCACCATTTGGCACTCGACCCTTGCAGCTAAAATCAGTAGCAACAAAACACATTCTCCCACTGATCTTCAGGGGGTTTTAGGGCAAAGGTTCATCTTCATTTACTTTAGCTCCAAGTCACTGAACCATCAATTCTGCCAATGAATAAATCAGACCATGGTTGATAAAACTGCTTGCAAAGTTATTTGTACAACTATCTAAAGGGTCAAAAAATGCAACTGCATCCTGGGATGAAATGTACAGTCTATTAAAACACAGAAGCTGTTTGTGACTGAAAAGATATTTCTACAGTAGTGCTAACCAGAAGAATCTCCCACAGCAAAGTGAAACCTAATATAACATGTGCACATCAAAAAATCTAAGCTAATGAAAGGTTCCACTCGTGTGCTGGGTCAACCACACCCCTCAGCAGGCAGTCTTCAGTTGACTGCAATTCTTCAGAACGTTTTAGCTTCACTGTACAATGTCTACCCTGTACAAATCATTTCCATGTGACTTTTCAATCGAATTTCATGTAAAAAAAATTAAGAATTTTGATTTCTCAGTCAAATGCAACTCAACACCTATGTAATTCTGAGAGACACATCTGGGGGCATCCAGACCACTCCTTCCACACGCACACGTGCCTGTGGACCTCTAGGGCAGCAGCAGAGAACTCAGCACATCTGTATGTGCTGTTAGCTCTGACCCCCGCGGGAGTCAGCAGCAGAAACCCCAGGGCAGCACGTCTGCTGTACACTGTGAGCAGGAAGCGGGTGAGGGCGCGGGCTCGAGCCCCACACCCAGAGGTCAACCCATCAGGTGGTGTTTCTGACACTGACTACCGCTCTCTGCGTGTTTCTGCTTCTCTTTCCAGGTCTGGGTAGCACTAACGAAAAAGGAATGGAATGAGGTATCTAATAACAGAGCATGCAAAAACTCTTTTGCTGAAATAAGGAAGAGCAGGGGTTTTTTCCATCTTAACAGCAAATCTCCACTAGAGTCATAGCCCTCCTCTGTGCTATAACTCACATGGGAAAAACATAAATGAGCTATCTTTAAAATTCCAAGACCTGGAGCAATTAAAATGCACCATTTGGCACTCGACCCTTGCAGCTAAAATCAGTAGCAACAAAACACATTCTCCCACTGATCTTCAGGGGGTTTTAGGGCAAAGGTTCATCTTCATTTACTTTAGCTCCAAGTCACTGAACCATCAATTCTGCCAATGAATAAATCAGACCATGGTTGATAAAACTGCTTGCAAAGTTATTTGTACAACTATCTAAAGGGTCAAAAAATGCAACTGCATCCTGGGATGAAATGTACAGTCTATTAAAACACAGAAGCTGTTTGTGACTGAAAAGATATTTCTACAGTAGTGCTAACCAG
This sequence comes from Tragulus kanchil, assembly GCA_022376925.1. Taxonomy (NCBI): domain Eukaryota; kingdom Metazoa; phylum Chordata; class Mammalia; order Artiodactyla; family Tragulidae; genus Tragulus; species Tragulus kanchil. The sequence goes on along the minus strand of JAIOJX010000003.1, from coordinate 166,860,882 downwards.
AAGAATCTCCCACAGCAAAGTGAAACCTAATATAACATGTGCACATCGCATAATTTAATTGAATCTGAAGTGTTTTGTGAATTAACCATAAGAACTGTAAGTTTCTCAGGTTTCGCATAAAGTATTTTTATATGATGCACTTATCAATTCATTTCTCTAGCATAATAACATTAAAATATACTTATAATCAGAAGTAAGGTATTAAAAATCCAACTCTGAATGTCCTATGATATACCATAGATGTCATGGCATTTTAAAGCCTTTTAAACATTTCTGCTAAATTAATTAGTTTTGCATTAAGGTGTCTCAGTGCTTCCTATTAAATGAAAGACATCTGAGTGACAATTAAACATTGTGAATGATTCCTCAAAGAAAAAAAGTTATTAACTAAACTAAAATAGCAACACAAGAAGTTTTGAAATAAAGTTACATAAAAACATACATTATGTTCTGTGTTTTTAACCTTCAATAATCAGTTCTCTGAAATGAAATCTTTTTCTGCCCTTTTCCTCATAGAAGATGTCCAATGGATCCAAAGGACCATTAATGTGATTAAAATTAAAGCAGTATAGCAAAAGAAAAAAAAATACATATACACTCCTAAAGCTATATTATGTTTTTTTTATGTCTTTAAATGGAATTTACAGTTCTCCCTGGCAATGTGAATGAACATCCTATAATTTAGTCAATTTACAGATTACAGGTTCAAATTGACCTTGTAGCCCATAAAATTGCTCATCTTCAGCAAAGGATTAGAAGTGGGAGAAGAATGTCATAACTGTGCTTAAGGAATTTACCATAACAATGGAGACAGGGCAATTAAAATGCACCATTTGGCACTCGACCCTTGCAGCTAAAATCAGTAGCAACAAAACACATTCTCCCACTGATCTTCAGGGGGTTTTAGGGCAAAGGTTCATCTTCATTTACTTTAGCTCCAAGTCACTGAACCATCAATTCTGCCAATGAATAAATCAGACCATGGTTGATAAAACTGCTTGCAAAGTTATTTGTACAACTATCTAAAGGGTCAAAAAATGCAACTGCATCCTGGGATGAAATGTACAGTCTATTAAAACACAGAAGCTGTTTGTGACTGAAAAGATATTTCTACAGTAGTGCTAACCAGAAGAATCTCCCACAGCAAAGTGAAACCTAATATAACATGTGCACATCGCATAATTTAATTGAATCTGAAGTGTTTTGTGAATTAACCATAAGAACTGTAAGTTTCTCAGGTTTCGCATAAAGTATTTTTATATGATGCACTTATCAATTCATTTCTCTAGCATAATAACATTAAAATATACTTATAATCAGAAGTAAGGTATTAAAAATCCAACTCTGAATGTCCTATGATATACCATAGATGTCATGGCATTTTAAAGCCTTTTAAACATTTCTGCTAAATTAATTAGTTTTGCATTAAGGTGTCTCAGTGCTTCCTATTAAATGAAAGACATCTGAGTGACAATTAAACATTGTGAATGATTCCTCAAAGAAAAAAAGTTATTAACTAAACTAAAATAGCAACACAAGAAGTTTTGAAATAAAGTTACATAAAAACATACATTATGTTCTGTGTTTTTAACCTTCAATAATCAGTTCTCTGAAATGAAATCTTTTTCTGCCCTTTTCCTCATAGAAGATGTCCAATGGATCCAAAGGACCATTAATGTGATTAAAATTAAAGCAGTATAGCAAAAGAAAAAAAAATACATATACACTCCTAAAGCTATATTATGTTTTTTTTATGTCTTTAAATGGAATTTACAGTTCTCCCTGGCAATGTGAATGAACATCCTATAATTTAGTCAATTTACAGATTACAGGTTCAAATTGACCTTGTAGCCCATAAAATTGCTCATCTTCAGCAAAGGATTAGAAGTGGGAGAAGAATGTCATAACTGTGCTTAAGGAATTTACCATAACAATGGAGAGGAGGCTCGGAGGCTCGCGCAGTCCCAGCCCTCTCCCTGGGCTCCGCTGTGAGCCCTGAACAGGGGCGTCCCACACGCGCCTCCCGCCCCCACCCCGCACAGGGGCGGTCTCCACTTACTCACCCACAGACGTGACACTTGTACTCCCTCATCCCAAGGTGCCTTTTGACATGGTTTCTGGCATCGCCAAGCTGAGCTGTTGCAAAATGGCATATCTTGCACTTGAATGGTTTTGATCCTAAGTAAATTTAACATAAAATATGATTCGAATTTGAACAATACATTACTGATAGTTTTAAAAGAGGCCTAGATCTTAAATCGTACTTATAGTCTAATTAGAATTTTCTGTCCCCAAAACGGAACACTTGCACTCCTGTCTAACGTGAACAGACGTGCATGCCCTCATTATTCCACCAAGACATCTTTATCATGTTTCAATGAGTATTTCTAACTTTCAATAACATTTCTAAAATTTAAAGTAAAAAGTGATACACTTGAGCACTACTAATGTCAATAGATATGATTAGCTAAAGAATTTCAAATATTTTTCTTACAATTTACAAAAAGAGCTTTTGACATCACTCAGCATTTTAAACACAACATTTTTAAAACATAAATGCACACAGAGTAGTTGATAGCTTTTTAAAATATATCTATTGTCAAATAAATTTCTCAGCGACCACAGGCTCATTCCCTCATATTTCTGCAGCTTTGAATTTCTTCACATTAATAATGGTATTTCTATTGTATGGCACATGGAACCCTGCTTAATGTATGCCAGCCTAGGTATTCTGCCCTTTTCCTAGAAGATGTCCAATGGATCCAAAGGACCATTAATGTGATTAAAATTAAAGCAGTATAGCAAAAGAAAAAAAAATACATATACACTCCTAAAGCTATATTATGTTTTTTTTATGTCTTTAAATGGAATTTACAGTTCTCCCTGGCAATGTGAATGAACATCCTATAATTTAGTCAATTTACAGATTACAGGTTCAAATTGACCTTGTAGCCCATAAAATTGCTCATCTTCAGCAAAGGATTAGAAGTGGGAGAAGAATGTCATAACTGTGCTTAAGGAATTTACCATAACAATGGAGAGGAGGCTCGGAGGCTCGCGCAGTCCCAGCCCTCTCCCTGGGCTCCGCTGTGAGCCCTGAACAGGGGCGTCCCACACGCGCCTCCCGCCCCCACCCCGCACAGGGGCGGTCTCCACTTACTCACCCACAGACGTGACACTTGTACTCCCTCATCCCAAGGTGCCTTTTGACATGGTTTCTGGCATCGCCAAGCTGAGCTGTTGCAAAATGGCATATCTTGCACTTGAATGGTTTTGATCCTAAGTAAATTTAACATAAAATATGATTCGAATTTGAACAATACATTACTGATAGTTTTAAAAGAGGCCTAGATCTTAAATCGTACTTATAGTCTAATTACAATTTTCTGTCCCCAAAACGGAACACTTGCACTCCTGTCTAACGTGAACAGACGTGCATGCCCTCATTATTCCACCAAGACATCTTTATCATGTTTCAATGAGTATTTCTAACTTTCAATAACATTTCTAAAATTTAAAGTAAAAAGTGATACACTTGAGCACTACTAATGTCAATAGATATGATTAGCTAAAGAATTTCAAATATTTTTCTTACAATTTACAAAAAGAGCTTTTGACATCACTCAGCATTTTAAACACAACATTTTTAAAACATAAATGCACACAGAGTAGTTGATAGCTTTTTAAAATATATCTATTGTCAAATAAATTTCTCAGCGACCACAGGCTCATTCCCTCATATTTCTGCAGCTTTGAATTTCTTCACATTAATAATGGTATTCACGGACAGCCAATAGAAATCTATTGTATGGCACATGGAACCCTGCTTAATGTTATGCGCCAGCCTGGATGGGAGGGTGTTGAGGAGAGAGTGGATGCATGTACACGTATGGCCGAGGCCCTTCACTGCCCACCTGAAACTCTCACAGAATTGTTAACTGGCTATATCCCAATAAAAATGGTTTTGGTGTTAAAAAATAAATAGTATTTCAGACTTCTTTCCTGATATTTATCCCAAATTATTCCCTATATTACTCTTTTTAATAGCACACAGTATAAAAATATATGATGGATAAATGATTTGCTTTTAATTTTGAGTCAAAAATCTGTGATGACTCAGCAAGTCCAAAGTACTGACATCTTGGCTATTGCTGTTAAGAACAAACATTAGAACATAAAAGTCACAGTATCAACTTTTTTTTCTTAATTTCATAAAGAAGTAAGATGAAGCTATGCTCAAAACTGAGGGGATAAAATTATTCCAAGTCCACAACCGGGCAGCAACAGCAGACACCGCCTGGTGCCTGGTCACTGCCAGAGCATCAGCGCTCACATTAAGAAGAAGCAACACTCTTTCAAAGTGTAACTTGAATTTACCGCCTTCTAATTCTAACCTTTACATTCTCAAATAAAACCATTTAAAAAAAAAAATCAGTTTAAAACTGGTACGTTTCCAACGTTTTCAAAGCATGTTTTGTACCTACTTGGCCAAGTACCTCTTTCAATATAGTTCGACAGAATGTGAAATATGTGGACTTTAGAAATATACAAAAAGAGCTCATTTAAAAAATGCAATAATTCATTTTTGATCAATGGAATTCTGTTCAATGCCCTTGAAAAAAAAAAATACTCACAGAATACTTTATTGAAACTAAAGCATTCAGTAAAAAATTTTAGAGTCTTAAATTTCAATTTAATTTCCAAAAGCTGACAAAAAAAAGTGAAGCATTTAATTTTAATCTTCTAACAGAAATAAAAAAGTCAACAGTACTAAGCGCAGGCAGACAAGGTTGAATATTTCACAGTTCAATGGCAATGAAGCCAGATCTCTTAATACTTCCATTTCTACTGTTAGAAGTAGATGTAAAATATATTTAGCACCTGAATGGTTATATCTAGTCAGCTTTATACGTTTAAATGTCAAAAGCAGGTTGAGGCTGCAGCTTACAGCAATCCCATTCTATCAGTCACATCAGAAACTACAGTTTATTTAAATGATTCTGAAAAAACTAAGCCTATCACTACTCTGAAACATTTCATCTTGACAGGGAATTCTACAAAGTGGCTTGAGAAAGAAGAGACTGAGAAGAATCAATTACCAGCACTTTAAATGACACTGCACTAAAGGTAAGGTAATTAGGAAATTATTAATCAACAAAGAACATCAGGGCTCTAAACAAAAAGCTCTCTCAACACGTGCATTACAATTTTGGTGCAAGGACTCAAAATATCTTGTGGTTCAGGCCCTCGAGTTCCACCTCATGGCAGCTCACAGGCCACGAGGACGGACACGGAGCTTCACTGCCTTGCGTGTACTGCCCGTGGCCGCCAGGCGGGGCTGCTGGCCCCGTGGGCCTCGGCCACCACCGCTGGCGTGCTGACTGACCACACGGACAGGAGTCACCCCGCCGGCAGTGTTCATGCAGACGTCACGGGGCCCTGACTACCTTTTGTATCTATGCACAGAGGATGTATTCACACCTCCTTTCTGTGCCATAAAAATTCCAATACCGGGGGACTAGAGGTAAAATTCTCCCGTGTAAGAAAGCAAGAAATGTGCCCACTTTTTTTCTAATTGATGGTGTTTCCATTTTTAAGTTCGTCACGCCCATTCTGAAATGAATCCAGATATAGCATTTGTCAGGCAAAATGTGTAAAACTACGTATTTCTAAATATGTCTTTCTCTCGGGCATACTGAGATTATTAGAAACACATCTATTAGAAATCAATGAATCACTAATTATTATAGAATCGTCCCATTCTTTGGGACAGCATTACCACCAGCAGTTGCTTGTTTTGCTTTGTAATTTACTTGTTTTAATATGGTCTGTGGGGTTTTCTGAAAGGGATAAATGAAAGAGGGTCCCTAGCTTTCTGGTACCTTCCATTTTATCTAAAGAATTCCAAAGACGTAAACTGAGCATCTCCTCGGACCTGCTCTGGGCTTCCGCAGCTTCTCTGGCTGGCCGTCGCTGCGCGCACACGGACGGGACGCTCACTCCTGGAACCCCATGGGAAGACCTCAGGTCTCAGAGGATGAGGAGGATAGGTACAGCCGACCACCTGATGCTTCTCAGCTCCACAGACCTCCAACTCCAGACACTCCCCGTCCACCTCCACACTGGTGCGTTCCTCCATGGGGCGGAGGTGAAGCCTGGCAAAGAACTGAGAAGAATCAATTACCAGCACTTTAAATGACACTGCACTAAAGGTAAGGTAATTAGGAAATTATTAATCAACAAAGAACATCAGGGCTCTAAACAAAAAGCTCTCTCAACACGTGCATTACAATTTTGGTGCAAGGACTCAAAATATCTTGTGGTTCAGGCCCTCGAGTTCCACCTCATGGCAGCTCACAGGCCACGAGGACGGACACGGAGCTTCACTGCCTTGCGTGTACTGCCCGTGGCCGCCAGGCGGGGCTGCTGGGCCCCGTGGGCCTCGGCCACCACCGCTGGCGTGCTGACTGACCACACGGACAGGAGTCACCCCGCCGGCAGTGTTCATGCAGACGTCACGGGGCCCTGACTACCTTTTGTATCTATGCACAGAGGATGTATTCACACCTCCTTTCTGTGCCATAAAAATTCCAATACCGGGGGACTAGAGGTAAAATTCTCCCGTGTAAGAAAGCAAGAAATGTGCCCACTTTTTTTCTAATTGATGGTGTTTCCATTTTTAAGTTCGTCACGCCCATTCTGAAATGAATCCAGAGATGGCATTTGTCAGGCAAAATGTGTAAAACTACGATTTCTAAATATGTCTTTCTCTCGGGCATACTGAGATTATTAGAAACACATCTATTAGAAATCAATGAATCACTAATTATTATAGAATCGTCCCATTCTTTGGGACAGCATTACCACCAGCAGTTGCTTGTTTTGCTTTGTAATTTACTTGTTTTAATATGGTCTGTGGGGTTTTCTGAAAGGGATAAATGAAAGAGGGTCCCTAGCTTTCTGGTACCTTCCATTTTATCTAAAGAATTCCAAAGACGTAAACTGAGCATCTCCTCGGACCTGCTCTGGGCTTCCGCAGCTTCTCTGGCTGGCCGTCGCTGCGCGCACACGGACGGGACGCTCACTCCTGGAAACCCATGGGAAGACCTCAGGTCTCAGAGGATTGAGGAGGATAGGTACAGCCGACCACCTGATGCTTCTCAGCTCCACAGACCTCCAACTCCAGACACTCCCCCGTCCACCTCCACACTGGTGCGTTCCTCCATGGGGCGGAGGTGAAGCCTGAGCAAAGCCGAGCCCCGGCCATCACTGTGCTTGAAGTCGACACATGGCGTCTCTTTATCTGCCTCTCCCCAGGCTGACCTGGGTGCTAAACCATCGCTTATTAAGAGATCAGCACTACCTGCTCCAACATGAGAGCTTTCCAGCAAAGCCACCAGCCTCCTGCCCTCCGACGTAAGGACACTGCCAGTAGCACCGGCATCCAGCTCTGTACACAGAGCGGAGGGCTTCAGAAAGCCTTCCAGTCCACAACCTCAGGTGCACGGAATTAGAGCTCCAGCTGTGCAGGTGAGCCACTCTCCCTGGATTCCTGATGAGAAGCAAAGGAAACACTCCTCTTCTGGCCGTGTCGACGGCTGCACACCAGCAAGGACTCAGGAGGCTTTCCCACAACCCTTGAATGCAAAACTCAGTTACTTCTTCTCATGCCACTTTTACTGTGTTAAGGATGGGAATAAAAGTTTACATAAAACATAGAGTAAGGGCTTCCCTGGTAGCTCAGTGGTAAAGAGTTCGCCTGCCAATGCAGGAGACACGGGTTCGATCCCTGATCTGGGAAGATCCAACATGCTGCAGAGCAACTAAGCCCATGAGCCATAACTCTAGAGCCTCAGGGCTGCAACTGTGGACATGTGCCACAACTACTGAAGCCCATGTGCCCTAGAGCCGGAGTTCCACCGCAAGAAAAGTCACCGCAAGAAGGAGCCTGCTCACCTCCACTAGAGGGTAGCCCCCATTCCCTGCAACTAGAGAAGAGCCTGCCACATCAGTGAAAACCCAGAACAGCCAAAGATAAATAAATAAATAAATAAAAAATTTTTCAAAAACATATAGTAAATCACAAAATATGAAAACAGTGATTGGAAGAAGAAGCCCTCTTCCAGTTAACCATTAATAACAGTCCCTGAATCACTGTTTCATGGACATAAGCAAAGAATCAGAGAAGCAATTCATTTTAAAATGCCCAGGGGTTGGGAGGGAGACTTGGATTAAAACCTGGAGAGCAATCTCCCTTCAAAAACGACTGATGCTTCTCAGCTCCACAGACCTCCAACTCCAGACACTCCCGTCCACCTCCACACTGGTGCGTTCCTCCATGGGGCGGAGGTGAAGCCTGAGCAAAGCCGAGCCCGCCATCACTGTGCTTGAAGTCGACACATGGCGCTCTTTATCTGCCTCTCCCCAGGCTGACCTGGGTGCTAAACCATCGCTTATTAAGAGATCAGCACTACCTGCTCCAACATGAGAGCTTTCCAGCAAAGCCACCAGCCTCCTGCCCTCCGACGTAAGGACACTGCCAGTAGCACCGGCATCCAGCTCTGTACACAGAGCGGAGGGCTTCAGAAAGCCTTCCAGTCCACAACCTCAGGTGCACGGAATTAGAGCTCCAGCTGTGCAGGTGAGCCACTCTCCCTGGATTCCTGATGAGAAGCAAAGGAAACACTCCTCTTCTGGCCGTGTCGACGGCTGCACACCAGCAAGGACTCAGGAGGCTTTCCCACAACCCTTGAATGCAAAACTCAGTTACTTCTTCTCATGCCACTTTTACTGTGTTAAGGATGGGAATAAAAGTTTACATAAAACATAGAGTAAGGGCTTCCCTGGTAGCTCAGTGGTAAAGAGTTCGCCTGCCAATGCAGGAGACACGGGTTCGATCCCTGATCTGGGAAGATCCAACATGCTGCAGAGCAACTAAGCCCATGAGCCATAACTCTAGAGCCTCAGGGCTGCAACTGTGGACATGTGCCACAACTACTGAAGCCCATGTGCCCTAGAGCCGGAGTTCCACCGCAAGAAAAGTCACCGCAAGAAGGAGCCTGCTCACCTCCACTAGAGGGTAGCCCCCATTCCCTGCAACTAGAGAAGAGCCTGCCACATCAGTGAAAACCCAGAACAGCCAAAGATAAATAAATAAATAAATAAAAATTTTACAAAAACATATAGTAAATCACAAAATATGAAAACAGTGATTGGAAGAAGAAGCCCTCTTCCAGTTAACCATTAATAACAGTCCCTGAATCACTGTTTCATGGACATAAGCAAAGAATCAGAGAAGCAATTCATTTTAAAATGCCCAGGGGTTGGGAGGGAGACTTGGATTAAAACCTGGAGAGCAATCTCCCTTCAAAAAACGACTGACAGAACTGAAACATGGGCTGCCGTAGGGTACTCAGAAACAGGGTTTTCCCTGGTGCCTCAGGACACAATACAAATGGTCCTGCTGATAAGCCCAACTCCAGTTGTTAAAAAGTATGCTAACTTTTACTAAATGTTACAATCAATGATGTAACTTATATAAGTAGGGTTACTTTGTCACATATTGATAGTTACCTCACTTTCACATCCACATTAACTTGATTTTAAATGCAATTAATACATATAGTCAAGGAAGACTAATGGACTACATTCTGCACTTAACCTGGTGGACATTTTCAAATGGCACAAGTGACCAGTGCAAACCTATTTTGCATTGTAAACGACTAAATAAATCTTAATGGATTAAGAATGATCAGCTATCAACACACAAGGGAAATTAAGTGCTGAAATGCCTACATTGATTATTTTAAATTATTAGCCTTACTCTGTTCTTGAATTTGTATGCTTTTAGTGAGCTTTAACACATTTACAAGACTTATTGACTATAATTACAAGAGAATTCAAGTAATGGACACATCAATTATGAGCAACATGTCTTGACCAGACAGTTGCATAAAGAATTCTAAAAAGAGCTCCATTAGGCATCTTCCCCTCAGTTTTATTCAGTTTCATCTGCCTTCAGAGGGCATGCTAACAAAGTACCTATTTTCTGCACATGTGAACGAGCCTGGTTTCTAAAAACCACATCATTTCAGAAACTGAGCCACAACACGAGACCAACAGAGATGCTAATGATGCCAACAAATAGCAGTATTTGTGGGACCCAGCAGTGGTCCCACCACCTGAGCAGAGCTGAGATCTAGAGCACAATGTATGTATTTACGTAGATTAATCTTCTGCTGGATGCCCTGTTACTTTTTTCAATGAAAAACTTTTATCTATCTTTAATCACCCTCAACTATTAATAATGGTTCATATTCTTTGTCTGCCTCCTTGTAACCATGCACTAAGTTTCAAAAACTGCATGAATTTAAAGTATAGCTTTAATAATAAGCCATTATTTAAAAGTACAGTAAAATAAACCTTACAGTTTTAATGAAAATATGTTCATTGAAATGTGAATTTATTATTCAAATCCACTCATAAATTCAACCATGGAGACAGAACTTGTCTAAGCAGAGCACAATGATTTAGAAAAGCTGTCTATTTAAAATAAAGAATGTATGGCAGGTTTATAGAAACAGTGTAGTGAATTTTTACATAAATTTAAAATAGTGGCTTATGTATTTTCCACAAAAAAAAAAGCTAAAAAAAAATGTCTACCTAAAAATCGAATATTAAAATGGAACACTCCATATGACAGTACAGAAACTAAATCAAGGGCCTCCTCCGTGGAAACCAAATCCCAGGACATACTAACTTTGAGAAGTGGACTAATTTTGATCCTTGAGAGCAGAACTGTGTGGCCTGGAAGTTACATTCTCGACATAAACTATCTGGCAATGGTTACACCTAAATCCCTAAAACTGTAAGGAAATACTCCATTCTTCAAAAGCCATTTAATACGTCCTTTGAAACCCAAAGTGCCACTGAACAGACGCCCTGGAAAATCAAACACTTAGGACTTAGAGACAGCTGAAAAGCTGTGAAAGGCGGAATCAAGTATTTTTGGACACATCAATTATGAGCAACATGTCTTGACCAGACAGTTGCATAAAGAATTCTAAAAAGAGCTCCATTAGGCATCTTCCCCTCAGTTTTATTCAGTTTCATCTGCCTTCAGAGGGCATGCTAACAAAGTACCTATTTTCTGCACATGTGAACGAGCCTGGTTTCTAAAAACCACATCATTTCAGAAACTGAGCCACAACACGAGACCAACAGAGATGCTAATGATGCCAACAAATAGCAGTATTTGTGGGACCCAGCAGTGGTCCCACCACCTGAGCAGAGCTGAGATCTAGAGCACAATGTATGTATTTACGTAGATTAATCTTCTGCTGGATGCCCTGTTATTTTTTTCAATGAAAAACTTTTATCTATCTTTAATCACCCTCAACTATTAATAATGGTTCATATTCTTTGTCTGCCTCCTTGTAACCATGCACTAAGTTTCAAAAACTGCATGAATTTAAAGTATAGCTTTAATAATAAGCCATTATTTAAAAGTACAGTAAAATAAACCTTACAGTTTTAATGAAAATATGTTCATTGAAATGTGAATTTATTATTCAAATCCACTCATAAATTCAACCATGGAGACAGAACTTGTCTAAGCAGAGCACAATGATTTAGAAAAGCTGTCTATTTAAAATAAAGAATGTATGGCAGGTTTATAGAAACAGTGTAGTGAATTTTTACATAAATTTAAAATAGTGGCTTATGTATTTTCCACAAAAAAAAAAGCTAAAAAAAAATGTCTACCTAAAAATCGAATATTAAAATGGAACACTCCATATGACAGTACAGAAACTAAATCAAGGGCCTCCTCCGTGGAAACCAAATCCCAGGACATACTAACTTTGAGAAGTGGACTAATTTTGATCCTTGAGAGCAGAACTGTGTGGCCTGGAAGTTACATTCTGCGACATAAACTATCTGGCAATGGTTACACCTAAATCCCTAAAACTGTAAGGAAATACTCCATTCTTCAAAAGCCATTTAATACGTCCTTTGAAACCCAAAGTGCCACTGAACAGACGCCCTGGAAAATCAAACACTTAGGACTTAGAGACAGCTGAAAAGCTGTGAAAGGCGGGAATTTAACAAAGGCATCAGAAGGACTAGACTTTTTGATCAAAAAAATCTGCCAAACATCCTGCCTTGTGGAATCACTAAGGCTCGGTTAATCACCTCGAGACACGTTAAGCGTCAACAAAGACCATGGCGAGCGGCCAGAGCCAGGGCGCGGGCAGCGGGAGGAGGCGCGGGTGGAGGCCGCGGGCAGAGGCTGTCAGGGCTCCCCGCGCAGGCGGGACCCAGCGCCCGCCCGAGCACGCCGCCACCCGGGGAAGGAGCGCTCCGGCGTGGACGTACCTGTGTGCGTGCGGATGTGCGCCAGGAAGGCCATCGAGTTGCTGCTGCGGCACATCTTCCCACAGAACTTGCACACATTGCCCTGGTTCTCCTCCCTCTCGCGGTTGATCTGCTCGGTGTCCTCCACGATGTACTTGTTCACCTCCCGGAGCAGCTCCTCGTGCTGCCCTTTGATGTGGAGGAATAAGCTCTGCTCGGAATCAAAGGGCTCGGTGCACTTGACGCACTTGAAGGTGGCGCCGCCCTCGGGCAGCTCCTCCACGCTGGCCTGCTCGTTCCTCATGTGGCCGGCGCTGGCCAGGTGCTGGTGGAGGTTGCTCTCCGTGTAGAAGGACTTGCCGCACAGCAGACAGTGGAAGTGCTTCTCCTTCGTAGGGTGCTTCATGGCTATGTGCACGTTCAGGCCACTCAGGCCGTCTGCCAGGAAGCCACAGTCGTCACAGCGGATCCGCAGTCTCCGCAAAGGCCCCCGCGGTTTTCAGGCCCCTCAGTCCTTCCAGGAGTACAGAAACTAAATCAAGGGCCTCCTCCGTGGAAACCAAATCCCAGGACATACTAACTTTGAGAAGTGGACTAATTTTGATCCTTGAGAGCAGAACTGTGGGGCCTGGAAGTTACATTCTCGACATAAACTATCTGGCAATGGTTACACCTAAATCCCTAAAACTGTAAGGAAATACTCCATTCTTCAAAAGCCATTTAATACGTCCTTTGAAACCCAAAGTGCCACTGAACAGACGCCCTGGAAAATCAAACACTTAGGACTTAGAGACAGCTGAAAAGCTGTGAAAGGCGGGAATTTAACAAAGGCATCAGAAGGACTAGACTTTTTGATCAAAAAAATCTGCCAAACATCCTGCCTTGTGGAATCACTAAGGCTCGGTTAATCACCTCGAGACACGTTAAGCGTCAACAAAGACCATGGCGAGCGGCCAGAGCCAGGGCGCGGGCAGCGGGAGGAGGCGCGGGTGGAGGCCGCGGGCAGAGGCTGTCAGGGCTCCCCGCGCAGGCGGGACCCAGCGCCCGCCCGAGCACGCCGCCACCCGGGGAAGGAGCGCTCCGGCGTGGACGTACCTGTGTGCGTGCGGATGTGCGCCAGGAAGGCCATCGAGTTGCTGCTGCGGCACATCTTCCCACAGAACTTGCACACATTGCCCTGGTTCTCCTCCCTCTCGCGGTTGATCTGCTCGGTGTCCTCCACGATGTACTTGTTCACCTCCCGGAGCAGCTCCTCGTGCTGCCCTTTGATGTGGAGGAATAAGCTCTGCTCGGAATCAAAGGGCTCGGTGCACTTGACGCACTTGAAGGTGGCGCCGCCCTCGGGCAGCTCCTCCACGCTGGCCTGCTCGTTCCTCATGTGGCCGGCGCTGGCCAGGTGCTGGTGGAGGTTGCTCTCCGTGTAGAAGGACTTGCCGCACAGCAGACAGTGGAAGTGCTTCTCCTTCGTAGGGTGCTTCATGGCTATGTGCACGTTCAGGCCACTCAGGCCGTCTGCCAGGAAGCCACAGTCGTCACAGCGGATCCGCGCAGTCTCCGCAAAGGCCCCCCCGTCGGGCTTCTTCCTCTTCGCGCCGTGAGCACAGTCCTTCAAGGGCAGCTCGCTCATCCGCACCCCAGCGGCTCCTTGTCCCTCCTGAGGCTGGTCTAGGAGATCCCCGTCTTCGGGGCTCTTGATTCGTATTATGGAAGAATCGAACCGGCCAAGACTGTACACAGCCTGCCCTTTGTCATCAATGCCGATGACAGTTTCATAGACATCACTGCTGTTAACGGTGCCGTCAGCAGCTGGGCCATCCTCTTCCAGCATCATTTTAGTTTCACGTCGGGAATTGATCAGAATCTCCTTGTTCTCCAGAGCGGGATCTTCCTGCACATGTCTCAGACCCCCTGAACTCGGCACACTTCTGGCTCTGTCCTGCGCACTGCCACCCAGGCTGAGCTGTTCCCCGGTCACTCTCAGGATGGCACCCGCGGCTGGGGGCTCTCCATCTACAGCTCTGGGGCACCCGTGTTTGCCAAGGACTGTATCTGCTTTGTCTGCTGCCTTTCCTCCATCACTCTCCCCTCTTGTGTGAGGACCGCTGATGTCACTCAATATACTATGGTGTTTCTTTGCTGTCTCGTGATTCAAAGCCGAGGGTCCTGAATTTTCACTCTGAAATCTGCCTGGAGAGCCACGATTAGAGGAAACGGTAAGGGGCACCACCTCCTCGGATTTTATAACTTTATTCTTGACGAGGGGCTGCTGGGAAGTTTCACGAAAGGAATGGTCTTCACTGAGACTTGACTCTTCCTCCGTCTCAATTTCGACAGAGCCAGAAGCACAGAGCACCCTGGCCACGTCCAGACTGGTATTCTCATCCAGAACAGAGCCAGCGGCGCCATGTCTAGGCTTGAGAATCTCAGACGGCTGGTCTGAAATGACCTGAAGTGCCCCAGCGTTCTGTTGCTGCTTCCCGTGGGGTAGGATGATGGCTTTGGACACATCTGCAGAACCGGCTTCTCCGTTAGAAGAGTCCGGGCGGCACTGCCTTTTCATCTTGTGTTTCTCCGTCGCTGCGTGCCTGGTCATCTCCCGTTGAGTCACAGCATAGTAGTTGCACGCCATGCAGTAAAACGCAAACTCTCTCGTATGCTTCCGTTTTACGTGCAGTTCCAGAGAGGCGGACGAGTGAGCGCTGAACTCGCAGTGCGGGCATCTGTTCTCCCCTGTGCCCACATCATCTCTCTGGGAGCAGGCGTCGCCCTGAGGGTCCTCTAGATCCAGGAGGGTCTGCTCCTTTTTCTCAGCAAGGTGACTGCCTCTCTCTCCATCTACAGAAGGAAACGCATTCTCAACTTCCACTTCAACGGGACTCCCTCGCTCCAGCAGCGGCCGTCCTGAACCGCAGGTGTCCGCCTCGGCTGGCGGGTGAGCAGGTTCCTCGGAAACGGCCGCACTGGTGCTCTTCCTACCAGCGTCAAGGTTAGTGCTCTCAGGGCCAGCAATGATCTCTGAGCTTTGCTTCCCCCCCGCCTCGATTTCCACGCGTGCTTTATGCTTCTTGGTGGCACAGTGACGCTCCATGTCCCCCTTAGTCACCGTGTAATATTTACAGACTTTGCACAGATAGCTGTACTGGTGGCTGTGTTTTCGTCTGATGTGCACGGTCAAGTTCGTAATGCTCGAAGCCAGGAGGCCACAGTGCGAGCAGGTCCGTGAGATGCTGCCCTTAGGCCGCCCTCGCTTTGAAGCAGCGGGTGGCGCTGACTCTCCCTCGTGGGTGACGATGGGGGACGGGGACGGTTCCCGGCGAGGCGGGCCGCTGTGCTCAGGACAGGCCTGCTCGCAGGGCTGCACACCTTCTCCCGGGCCCTCGCCCCTTCCCGGCCCGGTCACGGTAAGCTCTTCCTTCCTGTCACTGGCTCCGAGGCAGACCCTCTCAATGCACTCCTCAAAGCTTAGGCCGATGTTGTTTTTCTTAGCATTTTCAAGATGCTTGCTTCTCTTAATGTGTTTCTCCATTCCTTCTTTGCTCAGGGAATAAAGATTACACGCTTTACAGAGAAAGTGGAAGTCCTGGCCGTGGCGGAGCTTTATGTGCCTCGTGAGAACAGTGGGAGACCGTGTTTTGTAGAAACACTTCTTGCACTGAAACTGAGGCTTACTCGAATGCCTCGCTTCGCTGCCGTGGCTTACCCTGGACTCAGCAGGTTCTTCCTGAGCTGCTTTTCTGGCCTCATTCACAGAGGCTTTTGTGTTTTCTGATTCGGAAGCACGTAAGGGTAACGTCTGTAAAGTCAAATCACTGTTGAAGGACTGAGGTGTCTTCGGCTGAGCCAGCAAGCGAACGTGCCTCTCAGCTGCCTCGTGCTCCTCCGTGTCTTTCTCAGAGGAGGAGACCTGAGGACAAGGCTCGCACAGGAGCCCCGCGCTGTGCTCTTCCTTCTGGTGGCCTCTCAGGTCCCCCTCCCTCAGGGAAGTAACTGAGCAGCACGGAGCACTGCGGAGGGCGGGGAGCCCCTGCTGGTGCGGGTCACGGCGCACATGCTCCTCCAAGTCCCTCCCGGACGCGCTGGAGAAGCCGCACGTCTCGCAGTGAAACTGCAACTCGCCTGCGTGGCCCCTTTTCACGTGGATCTCCAACTCTGTCCTGTGGGTGGCTGTGTGACCACAGTCCGCACACTTACTTAGCACCTGGTGGTCAGAAGCTGGCCTCTCGGTCAGAGAGCCAGAGGACCCCGGGAGATGGGCAGTTCCCGGGGCCTGCTCCGGGTCCAGGGCCTCTGAGGATGCCACGACGGGCCCTGGACGCTGCCGCAGGTGTCCCGTGCTGAGGCGCTGACTCCGTATCACTCGTTTTTATCTGTGCTCGCAAGTGTTTCAAATACAGCCTCTGTGTTTCGTTAGTGCCTCTTTTATTCATTCCTAAGAGAGCGAACCTCTTCGTCGCCTGGCCCTTGAGGGCAAAGGCGCTGCCGCGCCGGCGGAAGCTGCTGCCCAGCGCGAGCATACCGCACTCGGCTCTGGGTCTCGAGGTTGTACTGAGACCGTGGGCTGCCTGGAGGCTGTTTCTGGTGGATTCCAATTCATCAAGGAGACCCTCCGAGGTGACTAACATGCCTGACTTTTTGCGCTGGTTCTCGGAGTCCGGGCGGCGTTGAGGGAGGTTACATTTTCCTCAACAACCTCTACCTTCTCTAGCGAGGTGTTTTGTAGAAACACTTCTTGCACTGAAACTGAGGCTTACTCGAATGCCTCGCTTCGCTGCCGTGGCTTACCCTGGACTCAGCAGGTTCTTCCTGAGCTGCTTTTCTGGCCTCATTCACAGAGGCTTTTGTGTTTTCTGATTCGGAAGCACGTAAGGGTAACGTCTGTAAAGTCAAATCACTGTTGAAGGACTGAGGTGTCTTCGGCTGAGCCAGCAAGCGAACGTGCCTCTCAGCTGCCTCGTGCTCCTCCGTGTCTTTCTCAGAGGAGGAGACCTGAGGACAAGGCTCGCACAGGAGCCCCGCGCTGTGCTCTTCCTTCTGGTGGCCTCTCAGGTCCCCCTCCCTCAGGGAAGTAACTGAGCAGCACGGAGCACTGCGGAGGGCGGGGAGCCCCTGCTGGTGCGGGTCACGGCGCACATGCTCCTCCAAGTCCCTCCCGGACGCGCTGGAGAAGCCGCACGTCTCGCAGTGAAACTGCAACTCGCCTGCGTGGCCCCTTTTCACGTGGATCTCCAACTCTGTCCTGTGGGTGGCTGTGTGACCACAGTCCGCACACTTACTTAGCACCTGGTGGTCAGAAGCTGGCCTCTCGGTCAGAGAGCCAGAGGACCCCGGGAGATGGGCAGTTCCCGGGGCCTGCTCCGGGTCCAGGGCCTCTGAGGATGCCACGCACGGGCCCTGGACGCTGCCGCAGGTGTCCCCGTGCTGAGGCGCTGACTCCGTATCACTCGTTTTTATCTGTGCTCGCAAGTGTTTCAAATACAGCCTCTGTGTTTCGTTAGTGCCTCTTTTATTCATTCCTAAGAGAGCGAACCTCTTCGTCGCCTGGCCCTTGAGGGCAAAGGCGCTGCCGCGCCGGCGGAAGCTGCTGCCCAGCGCGAGCATACCGCACTCGGCTCTGGGTCTCGAGGTTGTACTGAGACCGTGGGCTGCCTGGAGGCTGTTTCTGGTGGATTCCAATTCATCAAGGAGACCCTCCGAGGTGACTAACATGCCTGACTTTTTGCGCTGGTTCTCGGGAGTCCGGGCGACGTTGAGGGAGGTTACATTTTCCTCAACAACCTCTACCTTCTCTAGCGAGGTGTTCCTGGACGGCATCATGTCAACAAGCAGCTCACGGCCCCGTCCACTCTGCTTGGAAAGGCTTCCTCTGAAATCTCTAAATTTGCCTCCAATACTCCGTAACCCTTTGGAATCACCATTCTTTGCTATTGGCTTCAATGCTCTTGGCTTTGTGCGCAGGGTCCTTGCTCCTGTGGGACACGGTTTCTTAGGCAAAGGCTGCTGGCTTAAGATCTGCACGAGCCCTCCACGAGCGGCGAGGTTCTCACACCGGAGGTGCGTTTTGCCGAGACAGTGTGCATCCAGCAGGTTCTCCTCTGTGCACTGAAAGCCACAGGGATCACAGGAGAAGACCCGCTGCGGGCCGTGCACCTGCCCGACATGCACACAGAAGGCCCGGCTCTCCAGCGTGGGGCTGCAGGCGTGGCCTGCGGGCTGCTGGGTGGGACGCTCGGGAGACGAGTGGCCGCACGCGCCGCCCTGCCGAGCTGCGGCGGAGCTCCCGCGGGTTCCGCCCCCAGGCAAATCTTTCGTAGGGGAGGGAGGCTCTCTTTTCGGGTCAAGGAACACGGTTTCCTGAGCAGGCTTCTTCTCAGTATGTGTTTCCATGGGGCTCAGGTTGCAAGGGCCAGTGAAGGCACCCGGAAGACCTGATCCTCCATCAGGGCCACTCAGGAGGGTCCCCGCCCCTGTCCCCACCAAGCCTGCACCCTCAGGGCATCCGTGCGTGCCCTGCTCTCCTGGCTGCAGGCGCTCAGCCTCAGCTAGTTTCATTCGTTTGGAAGCGTGTTTATTTCCACCGTCCTCCTGGATGACACCGTCCAGGTCTGATGACTCTGAAAACCCCCTTTTGTTTGTGGACTTCTCGGAGGAATCTGCGGACACCGCGGGTCCAGGTCCACCACCCGCACCCTGGGATGCACTCCTCCCGGAGGCGCCCGCTCCCTCCTCGACACGGTCCTCCTCCTGGCTCTCGCGCTTCTCTGCGTCCATCACTCAGTCAAGGGCTGGGTGCTCTCGGAACCTAGGAAGAACAGGAACGCAGCGTTACACCTCTGAACAGAACGAAAGGGCACACGCCAGCCCAGAGTCAACACAAAGTGACACACAAGGTGAAAAGCATCAGGGAACCACCCTCAAGATCACCTTTCCATTGAGACGAATTTGATCACGTGCCAAGTCCTTTATGAAAGGTACGAAATCAAACTGGGCAACACCGAGCCAGCACACCACCACCTCAGAAAGCAGGACTACAGAACCCAGACAGAAAAAGTAATTTTCAACCAGCTTACAAAAACACTCCCATGTTTTAATTCTCTTTACTGGCGCATTTCAGTGTATTACTGGGGGAAAAAATCCATCGAAGGCCTCTATTCAGATTCTATTTCAGTGAGCTCCCGTTCTATAGATTAAATCAAAGTCAGCTGTGATGTGAGTCAGGAAGCCAGCCTTCCCCTCTTACCTTCCCAACAGAAACCCAAGTCCCAGTGCAACAGACGCACGACTTTAAAACAAGGGCTTCGCCCCTCCCTGGACCAGAGCCTCTCCCAAGCCTACCCTGAGCCCGTCCACGCCCGGGGGCGCCTCACACGCCGCAGCCCAGGCTCCAGGGCTGCTGCCGGGCCTGCCACCCCGTTTCAGGTGTCAATCACCAGGTACTTCATCTACAGGCATTGTGCTGTCTGAAGGTTAATGGCAAAGGGAAATGTCAGTGATAGAGTAGAATTAATGAAGTAAATTTTAGGAGAAGAGAAAGAATTTTATTGAATAAAATGCTTTAAAATCAATAACATTGATTTTATTTTTCATTATGCTATTTAATTCAATTAAAACATATCATTTTCAATTTACTTTACACCATGATTGGAATTCTCAGCCAAATGCCATCTGACTTGATGTTACTAAAAAGCCATCAAATATTATGGCCTCAAAGCTAACGATAACTGTTTTTAACTATTCTGTCCATTTTTTTGGTAACAATGACAAACCAAATGCTCTGTCTTTGCTAAAAATAAGGACTATAAAATATATATAATGACACCAAAACCATGAGTAACAACAGAAAAAATAAATGGGTCTTTATCAAAATTAAATAACTCCAAATGACATTATCTTCCAAAACCACCAAAAAAAACATGGAAAGACAAGCCCCAGACTGGGGAAGATGTTCTGCAATCAATATAAATACATAAATCCTCTGTCAGATATATGTTTTGCAAATATATTTTCCATTTCATAAATGTTATCTTTTGATAAGCAGAAGCTTTAAATTTTTTTTTTTTTTTTAAAGATTTATTTGTTTATTTATTTTTGGGCGGGGGTCGGGTTGGAGAGGGAGGGGAGCGGGCGGGCCACTTCTATTGGTCTTTCATGTCTCTATTTTCATCTGTCTTTGTTCTTTGGCTCCTGTGGGCCTCCCATCACGGTGGCGTCTGTCGTTGCAGAGCGCCAGCTCTGGGCACATGCGCTCCAGAGCTCCGGCTCAGTGATTGGACACATCGGTCCAGCCGCTCCACGGCACGTGGGATCTTCCCAGGCCAGGGATCGAACCGGCGCCCCTTGCACTGCAAGGCGGTGTCCTTATCCACTGGACCACCAGGGGAAGCCCAAAGCTTTAAATTTTGATCGTTCCGGCTATTTATGCATCTAGCCTGCTTTCCATCTCCTGAGCTAGAAAATAAAGGCCTGGCTCATTTTATCCTCTCACAGTCCCAGGAGCCTAGCACAATGCTGAGGACACAGAAGGCAGTAGGATGAACAGATATCTCCTTGTGAAATAAGACATATCTCCTAGGGCTTCCCCAGTGGTCCAGTGGGTAAAGAGTCCGCCTTGCAGTGCAAGGGGCACTGGTTCAATCCCTAGCCCGGGAAGATCCCAAGTACCACAGAGCAGCTGGACTGATGGGTCCAATTATGAGACAGTGCTCTGCTGCAGGAAAGGCCACTGCAATGGGAGGCCCATACAGACCAAAGAATAAAAATGGATGAAAACAAATGATGATTTAGAGGCCAAAAACCAGAAATGTCTTCTAAGTATTTATTGATGGAAAATGAGATACTTTTCACAGAAGTCTGGGGAAGGGGCCTGGCGGAGGGTGTGCATCGGCAGTGCTGAAAGCTGCAGGTCAGGGAGGCCCCATCTGGCCTCTGTCTGCACTCGCTCACGCTTGAGTAACAACAGAAAATAAATGGGTCTTTATCAAAATTAAATAACTCAAATGACATTATCTTCCAAAACCACCAAAAAAAACATGGAAAGACAAGCCCCAGACTGGGGAAGATGTTCTGCAATCAATATAAATACATAAATCCTCTGTCAGATATATGTTTTGCAAATATATTTTCCATTTCATAAATGTTATCTTTTGATAAGCAGAAGCTTTAAATTTTTTTTTTTTTTTTTAAAGATTTATTTGTTTATTTATTTTTGGGCGGGGGTCGGGTTGGAGAGGGAGGGGAGCGGGCGGGCCACTTCTATTGGTCTTTCATGTCTCTATTTTCATCTGTCTTTGTTCTTTGGCTCCTGTGGGCCTCCCATCACGGTGGCGTCTGTCGTTGCAGAGCGCCAGCTCTGGGCACATGCGCTCCAGAGCTCCGGCTCAGTGATTGGACACATCGGTCCAGCCGCTCCACGGCACGTGGGATCTTCCCAGGCCAGGGATCGAACCGGCGCCCCTTGCACTGCAAGGCGGTGTCCTTATCCACTGGACCACCAGGGGAAGCCCAAAGCTTTAAATTTTGATCGTTCCGGCTATTTATGCATCTAGCCTGCTTTCCATCTCCTGAGCTAGAAAATAAAGGCCTGGCTCATTTTATCCTCTCACAGTCCCAGGAGCCTAGCACAATGCTGAGGACACAGAAGGCAGTAGGATGAACAGATATCTCCTTGTGAAATAAGACATATCTCCTAGGGCTTCCCCAGTGGTCCAGTGGGTAAAGAGTCCGCCTTGCAGTGCAAGGGGCACTGGTTCAATCCCTAGCCCGGGAAGATCCCAAGTACCACAGAGCAGCTGGACTGATGGGTCCAATTATGAGACAGTGCTCTGCTGCAGGAAAGGCCACTGCAATGGGAGGCCCATACAGACCAAAGAATAAAAATGGATGAAAACAAATGATGATTTAGAGGCCAAAAAAAACCAGAAATGTCTTCTAAGTATTTATTGATGGAAAATGAGATACTTTTCACAGAAGTCTGGGGAAGGGGCCTGGCGGAGGGTGTGCATCGGCAGTGCTGAAAGCTGCAGGTCAGGGAGGCCCCATCTGGCCTCTGTCTGCACTCGTCTACGCTTGAGAATGTCCATGGCAGGAGCCACCCTCAAATGTTGGACAGACAGTGTAAAAGGATGTGAATTCCTGTCAATGAGTCTCCCCCTCACCTCCTCTTCCGAGATCGCAGTGGCCCATGGCTCTCCCGCCTCCATGTGACCCTGGAGGCGTGCACAGAACACACAAACACCAAAGCACAGCGACCCGCACCCGTGTGTCTGCTCAGAGTCCATGTTCCACAGCAGGCCTGACTCGGACATTCTCAGAGTTAAGAGAATGACCACATGAGCACAGCAGAAGTCAAATAAAGAGGCTCTATGTTATCTTCCTTATAGTGGTTCCAGAAACTCTAAAACAGAAGGAAAAAATGTTTCAACATTTGTTACTTCCCAATAACTTTCCAAAGTAATGAAATAATTCAGTATCTCATTACACAAGAAACAATAACATTCAACAAATAGATACTGAGTTGCCTCGAATATGAAAGGAAGTATAATGATACAGAACACACCCTTCCCCCCCCCCCCCACCCCTGTAGCCCCAGATGCTACGAGGAGCCATGTGACACACACAGAAAGGAACTCTGATACAAGATCACGTGTGGTCACAAGCTAAGAACTGCAGCACTACAAATGAGCAAACAGTCCTGCTGCCAAGTAGACTACCTGGTCAAAAGAGCAAAAGTATCATTTGAGCTAAACCCCAAGGAAATAAAACTGTTTTTCCCTTTTGTTGAGGGGGCAGGTAGGAACAGTTAAACATCTAAAGTAGACAAAAGGGATCAGCAAAGCCACATGACCCACCCAGTGAGCACGCAAGACCCTCAGCAGTGCAGACAGCTACTGCAGGGCAACTCTACACCCAGGCAGATGACCATCCACCACATCACAGGAGGCTCCGGATTAGCCACTGGAGCTATTCAGCAGTGCAGGTGGGCAGTCGCCAAAGCCCGCGCGGCTTTAGGACGACGCCGTGTTCAGCAGCAGGACACAGCGGAGGCAGAGAAAGGCTAGGGGCAGAGAGTACTCTGTCAGGTTACGGGGCCTGAACTGGAACGATGTCGGCACACCGGAGCGCACACTCACTATCTTAAGACTGACCGGAGGGGGCTCGATGGAAGTGCAGAAACCTACACACATATAAACTTTAAAAGAAAAGCCTTCATCAGAAAGGTTACCACAGCAGAGCTCAAAAATCTCCCGACTGGGAACATTCAACGGCTCTCCTCCAGAGGCCGACTGAGTCCACGGGCCCAAGCCGCCCCGGCAGCCAGCCGCGCGCCAGAAGGCCCCGCTAAGCCTCTGCCAGCGGAGCAGAGCCACGGGCAGGCCGGGCGCGCCGCAGCCCTCGAGGCAGGCTCCCGGCTTCCCCCTCAAAGTGCTGCTCCTCGTCCCCACTGGCGGACACAGTCAGCCTCCCAGTTCCTCCCGCAGTCAGGGCTCCAGAGCTCACCAGACTTGGTAGGAATTCAGACTAAAACGATGAGACGTATTATTAAGCCAAATCTTAAAGCATATGGTTCCTATACAAACTGACCAATTACCATTCAACACGCCACACGTCCTCACGGTGCCAGATTTTCAAACACGCAATTCCATGTATAGTTTCTGCCCTTACCCCAATTCTCAAAGAGTGGTTGTTGCCTAACTAAAGAAAAATAAAGAGTGATCTTCAATTTTACCTATATACTTTTTAAATTTAATTTGCCAGATATTCTTTTAATGAGAATTATAAAAGACCAAAAACATTTTTTTGCAAACTGCCTTTTTCAAACAAATGATTTGCTTTTAATTACAAATACTGTGTAAGACGATGCCTTCTTTTGCAAAACCAATAAACAGAAGAACAAATCTTAAACATATGTGATTTTTCCAACATATGGGAGGGAGGTGATTTTTTTTTCCCCCAGTATTTAAACAAAATACAGTGATCTTCAACCTTACCTATAAAAAAGTATTAGCTCACTAAGAAACTATCCCAAAAGAAAGTCCCTACTCCTAACTGAAATAATTTCTGCTGTGGTTTAACAGGAAAAAAGAAAAGATGCAAGAAAGAAATTGAAACACTTGTCCAGTGCTTCAGAAGGCTAATAAAACAATCCACAGTAGCCTTCTGATGACACCTGGTGGCCGTTTCTCACAGGCACTCTTCTCAGCATCAGCGAGGAAGTATGTGGTGGGAAACATGCCGGCTACTCAGCCGCGCAGGGGCTCGCTGGCCTGTGGCGGCCGCACGGAGCTTTCCCCCTTCTTTTCTCCCTTCGGCTCCGCCTTTCGCTCACTGCATCCTGACCTGGGTTCTCTCTACATCCCGCGACTCTTCTGCGCTGAGTGCACAGCAGGCAAGGCTGAGCTCAGTCTCGACGCACTCACGGTCACACGCCCACAAGCACGATGGGGCCACCCGCGTGAGAACCCACCCGTCTGTGCCCACCCCCGGCCACCTCACCCTTCACCCTTCCTGGACGGACTCAGAGGCCCTGCGAGGTTACCGCACGATGGCAGCAGGGGCGCGCGCGGCGGGTGCGCACACCGAAACTCCCCAGCCTCGCCCTTTCTCTCCGGGCCTGGAAGGAGAGGACAGCAGGGAAGACACGCCTCTTCCGACAGGCACCCGGTGACAGCCGAGTCGAGAATAAGGGAAAGTAGTGGACTACTCAACCTCCTCCTTAACCTACCATTCTCAACTGGACTTTATACTGAAAACATGTCGCTTACGACTAGACTGTCACCAACTCAGTACAGCTCCACGACATCCACGCGCCAACTGTGAATGCCAAACTCTGAAGCACTAGCTGTCATTCATGAATTTCTAGCAGAGACCACAAAATAAACTATCTGATCCTGCCAAAAACATCACTTTCTATGAAAATGCTTACAAGTTGAATAACACCTGCCATGAGAAAAGACTATAACTTAACACTCTGAAAACCACCGACTAGGGTTTCCCTGGCAGCTCAGGGGTAAAGAGTTCGCCTGCCAATGCAGAGTTCGATCCCTAATTCGGGAAGATCCCTCATGCTGCAGAGCAACTAAGGCCGTGAGCCACAACTATGGAGCCTGTGCTCTAGAGCCCCAGACCTGCAAATATTGAGCCCATGTGCTGCAACTACTGAAGCCACAACAAGAGAAGTCACCACACCAAGAAGCCTGCTCACCTCAACTAGAGAGTAGCCCCCACTCCCTGCAACTAGAGAAGAGCCTGCAGCAGCACTGAAAACCCAGAAGAGCCAAAAAAACCACTGACTACAAAACACTGAAGACAAGGTGTCACAAACAGGTGTGTGATAGAGTTGTGGTCTATTCGCAATGGGACCAGCATGTGGACACCCAGGTCCAGTAAGACCCATCTCCTCGCTGTCTGACAACTGGCTGCAATGCTTTCCTGACCTATGTTTGTGAACGTGCACCTTTTCCCAAGCAGGTAAATACCCGTGGAGGTTTTCAATGAGTGTACCGACTCCTCTGACACTCCCTCAAAGGGTGGGTGATCCCCTCTCCTAGGTGTGGCCTGGCCTTGCAGACCTGCTGGGAAGGGACAGAACCAAGCGTTAGGGAGGGTGTTCGCCTTCCCAGAGCCATCCTGCCTCCGCCCTTCCTTGCCACACTCCGTCTGGGGGAGCCAGAGCCCTGGTAGAGGTCACTTCTGAAGCCCTCGCTAGGGGGCGGGAGGCTGGGGGAAGGAGCAGGCAGGGGTGGCGAGGAACTGAAGCCCGTACCAAGAGCCAGAAGCACTGGGGCTGCTGCCGACAGCGTGTGAGTGAGCAGTCCCTCCAGAAGCAGCTCCGCCAGCCCCAGGCGGGCCTTCAGATGAAAGACCGCAGCCCCAGGAGATCTGGAGCAGAAACAACCAGGTGAGCCCCCTCCCAACCCCTGGCCCACAGACACTCACTTCAAGCCCCAGTGTTAGGACGTAATCTGTTACAGGGCATTAGACCACCAGGAAACCCCACGGACAGAGGAGCCCGGCGGGCTACATTCCACGGGGCCGCAAAGAGTCGGACTTAGCAACTGAAGAACAACTCACGTAATGCCTGTTCTCTGTCTCTGCACCTTGTTAGGAATAGACACAGCTCAAATCCATCCCTCCTTTATATGTATTTTTTTAACTTTTTTTTTTGGCCACTTCTATTGATCTTTCGTTTCTTTATCTTTGTTCTTTGGCCTGTGTGGGCCTCCCATAGCAGTGGCCTCTGTCGCTGCAGAGCACCAGCTCCGGGCGCATGCACCCCAGAGTGCTAGCTCGGTAGTTAGACACATCGGTCCAGCTGCTCCACGGCACCTGGGATCTTCCCAGGCCAGGGATCGAACCAGCGCCCCTTGCACTGCAAGGCGGTATCTCTACCCACTAGACCACCAGGGAAGCCCTTTCATATGTATTTTATATATAATTTCCTTTCCTGTATGCGTCAACCTTTCCCAGGTATCTTCTGCGTTAGCATGAGAGTGTGAAGCTACCCAGGAGGTGGTCAACAAATGTCAAGAGCACACTCTGAAAT
Source organism: Tragulus kanchil (assembly GCA_022376925.1). Classification (NCBI taxonomy): domain Eukaryota; kingdom Metazoa; phylum Chordata; class Mammalia; order Artiodactyla; family Tragulidae; genus Tragulus; species Tragulus kanchil. The sequence goes on along the minus strand of JAIOJX010000003.1, from coordinate 166,833,989 downwards.
GCGATTGAGAGCAGATTCCTGCCAAACCTCTGTAAGATTTTAAGACTTGAGCCGGTGACATCTCCATGGACGCCTCTCCCACTACCAAAATCAGGTCTGATCCAACTTATAATGAAAAAGCAGTATAACAAAATCAAGAGTTACTAAAGAGATGAGGTGGAGTCTCACATTTAGATTCATATGGAATAAAAGTCTTAATGCTTCTGAAAAACCTGCTCATTTTAGATGAAGGTTTTCACTCTCATAGGCCCCTAGAATTATTATAATTGTAACCAGCGACCTGTCTCAGAGCTGACGGTAACCATGAGCGCCTTTCCAGCCACACTCGGGATGAGAGCAGCGCACAACCTCACATTCCCTCAAGCTGCTGAGGTGCTCCATGCAGTAAACACATATCGAGCTGCAGGCCATGAAGGCCGGACGAGTAACAATCCTTCTGGCCCCAGAGACAGGTAACTCCCTCACCTTCCACTAGCAGGAGGCATCCGAGCTCAGGAGCTGCAGGGTCTCTGACCAGAGCACCTGTGCCTGAAGAAGTTTCGCCTCCAGAGCATCACACACACATGTCCAGCTAAATCCTAGCGAGAACCTTCCAGGAGGCCCAAGGACACACTGAGGACAAGCAGGTTCGAAGCATGTGCTCTGGAGCCCAAAGACCGGAGTAAGGTAAATCAAATGGAGAAAAAGGTTCTCAAGTCAGAAGAGAATATGTTTCCATTCCAGGGGCAAAAGTGAAAGTGCTAGTTGCTCAGGTGTATCCGACTCTTTGAGACTGCATAGACTGTAACCCGCCAGGCTCCTCCATCCGTGGGATTCTCCAGGCAAGAACACTGGAGTGGGTGGCCATTCCCTTCTCCAGGGGATCTTCCCAACCCAGGAATTGAACCTGGGTCTCCTGCATTGCAGGCAGATTCTTTACCGTCTCAGCCACCAGGGAAGCATGGTCTATTTCAAACGTCTGATTCTGTGTGCAAGTTAAAAAATAGGTATTTCTTAACTTTTGAATGCTTAAAACAATCACTAAAAAGTCACAGTAAGAGGGAGAATAAGTAGATCATCAACCCTTTCGTTAGCAAAGACTATCGCCTTGCCAACAAAGCATGTGAAGATGTATTAATACCAACAATGAAACAAATCACAGGACAAAAATAAACTATTAAGCTAGTGCAGCATTCTTACCTGGCTACTTCCTTTCTAAAAAATCATCCTACACTTCAAATATTATTTTCCAAATACGGTAATTGATCTAGTAATAAAGTTAATTTTATGCCTATCTTATATCAACCATCTCTGACAAATATACCTTTTGTAGCATGAAAGATTTTATATATAAAGTTAAAATTTAATATATCTCCTTTCAAAAGGTACTTTTTAAATCACCATTTTTCTAGTATTTCTAATTGTTTTGGATTTTTTTAAGACAGGAAATTCTTAATGGAATAGAGAAACAATAAAGGGAATGAAGATTCTATGAGCAAAGTAGAAAATGAAAAAATTCAATGCCATTAAAAGCAGACACATAGAATCATTTGTATCGTACGCCATTTGAAAAGGTTGTTTTATTATCATTGTAACTAATCACAATGAAACCATCTCTTACAACTAAAGACATTATAATGAATTTTCTTTACAACTACAGAGAAATGGGATTTGCTGTTTCACATCAAATAGAACCGGCTGTATAAATTCTTCTTCCTATTTATTGTAAAATATAATTTCATCTATAAAATCGGTCATGAAATATTAAAACTGAAACAACAGAATTTATATCCTTTACTTAGCGTCTGGAGCCCAAAGACCGGAGTAAGGTAAATCAAATGGAGAAAAAGGTTCTCAAGTCAGAAGAGAATATGTTTCCATTCCAGGGGCAAAAGTGAAAGTGCTAGTTGCTCAGGTGTATCCGACTCTTTGAGACTGCATAGACTGTAACCCGCCAGGCTCCTCCATCCGTGGGATTCTCCAGGCAAGAACACTGGAGTGGGTGGCCATTCCCTTCTCCAGGGGATCTTCCCAACCCAGGAATTGAACCTGGGTCTCCTGCATTGCAGGCAGATTCTTTACCGTCTCAGCCACCAGGGAAGCATGGTCTATTTCAAACGTCTGATTCTGTGTGCAAGTTAAAAAATAGGTATTTCTTAACTTTTGAATGCTTAAAACAATCACTAAAAAGTCACAGTAAGAGGGAGAATAAGTAGATCATCAACCCTTTCGTTAGCAAAGACTATCGCCTTGCCAACAAAGCATGTGAAGATGTATTAATACCAACAATGAAACAAATCACAGGACAAAATAAACTATTAAGCTAGTGCAGCATTCTTACCTGGCTACTTCCTTTCTAAAAAATCATCCTACACTTCAAATATTATTTTCCAAATACGGTAATTGATCTAGTAATAAAGTTAATTTTATGCCTATCTTATATCAACCATCTCTGACAAATATACCTTTTGTAGCATGAAAGATTTTATATATAAAGTTAAAATTTAATATATCTCCTTTCAAAAGGTACTTTTTAAATCACCATTTTTCTAGTATTTCTAATTGTTTTGGATTTTTTTAAGACAGGAAATTCTTAATGGAATAGAGAAACAATAAAGGGAATGAAGATTCTATGAGCAAAGTAGAAAATGAAAAAATTCAATGCCATTAAAAGCAGACACATAGAATCATTTGTATCGTACGCCATTTGAAAAGGTTGTTTTATTATCATTGTAACTAATCACAATGAAACCATCTCTTACAACTAAAGACATTATAATGAATTTTCTTTACAACTACAGAGAAATGGGATTTGCTGTTTCACATCAAATAGAACCGGCTGTATAAATTCTTCTTCCTATTTATTGTAAAATATAATTTCATCTATAAAATCGGTCATGAAATATTAAAACTGAAACAACAGAATTTATATCCTTTACTTAATTTAGTTTAAACGGTCTATTCACTAAAAGCGGGGGAGAGGGTACATGTGATAGAGCCCCTGCTTCCTCATTAAGTGTTTCCATTAGACCCTTTATTTTCAAAAATTTATAATGCAGCCATAAAAAAGAATTCCATAATAAAAGTTAGTATACTTTGCTTAAATTTTCCTTTCACCTTATTCAAAAGGCAAGAGAATAAAGCACACAACATACGAATGCTGAGGAAGGGAAGACAACTAGGAGGAAAAAATTAAAGAAACAATACATTTACACTGAAAATGTAAAACACCAGTGAAAAAGAACATGAAGGAACAAGCAGGGAGGCCCATCTATTCCAACAGCACGCTGCAGAACACATGGTGAATATTTAACTTTCCTGAGCCCCAGTTTCCTCAGCTGGAAAGTGAGAGAAGACCTACATTCCATGAGAAACCCCCTCACTGATGATAAAACACTGGTGACCACTCAGTCAGTAGAAAAAGAAAGGAACTGTTTTTCATTCCAGCAGGAAAAACATGAAGAAAAAGGCTCCTTCCAAAATAAGGAGGAAAAATAACTTTTAAAACAGCTAAAGACATATTCTACACTGTTCTTGCTTAGATCCATCAAGGTCCACTGAGAAGAGATGGAGTAATAGAATGGCTAATCAAGAACTGCAGGGGAGGGCTTCCCTGGTGGTCCAGTGGGTAAGGACACCGCCTTGCACTGCAAGGGGCGCCGGTTCGATCCCTGGCCTGGGAAGATCCCACGTGCCGCGGAGCGGCTGGACCAATGTGTCCAATTACGGAGCTAGAGCTCTGGAGCGCATGCGCCCAGAGCCAGTGCTCTGCGACAACAGAGGCTGCTGCGATGGGAGGCCCACAGGAGCCAAAGAACAAAGATGGATGAAAATAGATAAATGAAAGACCAATAGAAGTGGCTTGCCCACCCCCCTCCCTCCCCAACCAGCTCTCCTTCCCCCACTCCGCCCACCAAAAAAAAAGAACTGCAGGGGAGAAAAGATTCAAACTATTAATTCTGGAAGAAATCTGCAAAACATTAATTCCAACTTTCAATAAGCTAACACATGATATAAAACTATGAAGCCTCAAGATATCTGGAATGTATAGGAACCAAAGATCTGAGTGTTATGCAAGTATATTTAGAAAAGAAAATGTCAGTATTAAATTGTTAAAATGGATATAGTTCTAATCAAGGCTATTTACCTCATAAGGTTCATAGTCTCACACTCACACTCACACACACACACTGGATAGGGACGTGGCAGGTCGTCTCTTCTCCTCCTTCCGGCTCTCTCCCTGTGCTCTCCGAGACGTGTGACTCCGGGAGAGAGTCTGTGGGGAGCCGTAGAGCAGCGCCTGCACAGGGTCAAGTCATGGAAAACGGCGACTCCCCTGAAGAAGGGCAAAGCAAGTCCTCCGGTGGAAGCACGTGTATGACTGTGGTTCTTGGACGAACTTGAGAATCAAGGTACCACAAATAAAAGGAAGTGTAGGGGTGACCTGCAGAAATCAGAGCTGTTTGGGTCTAATTTTGGTCAAACACCCAGGGATACCAAGAAGTTTCCCTGTGACCACTGGACCTCCCGCTCAACTCAAGAAAGCCGGAGGAGTCCAGAGACAAGGGGCGCCCCGGCACCACACCTGGGCCGCCGACGCCACCCAGAGCCTGGCTCCTCGAGGAACAAACGGCAGGGTCTAGGCCTGGGGCATGGGAGGCGCATGAGGATTAAGTGCCATTAAACCAGGAATAGTAGGAACAAAGAAGTCCATACTGATGACGAGAGACAACCAGGCACACAGATGGACAAATGGACAGACTGACAGAGCAAAGGAATGGCTCTGCTTATAGCAATGCTCAGGACCAACTGGTAAATGTGCAGGGAGTGCAGGAGATAAGAAAATCACATAACAAAGATTGTGTAGGACCAGATTTATCAATGGATGCCAATTTCAGGGACGTAATTTTGATGAGCAGAATATCGGAATAGCAGTAAACCATCTCTCTGCACACTGCTAATCTCCTGCAGGGGAGGATGGAAAACTGAGTAACTGCCGAGTGGACAGACCAGCTACACTTCGCAGGGGTGATCAAGTGGCCTCCTCCGGGAAGATGGACGTGGGCTGCCTGCAGATAAACCCCTGAGCAGAGGCTGCCTGTGGCCGCCGCAGCTGACAGTGGCGAGCCTGCAGCTGGTCAAGCGGGAACAGCAGACCACACAGAGCAAGGAATGCTTTTGATGAGAAAAAAAAAAATGGCGGGGAGGACTGAATTCTTCACAAATGTCAGCATCAGAAGACAACACAGACCATGGAGACGTTCCGGACTACAAGAGGCCACAGAGACGTGCAGCGACCCGCTGCAGCATTCCTGCCTGGAAAATTTCATGGACAGAAGAGTCTGGCAGGCTACAGTCCATGAAGTCAGACACAGCTGAGTGCACGCACACACACACACACACAAAGGAGACATGCCAATGAAATGTGATCTGTGTTCTCAGACTGGATCCTCTGGTGGCAGGAAAATGTGCCGCTAAGGGCGTTCTAGGTCAGCCGGCCAGAAAGCAGCACACTACTTAACTGCAGGGGGCGGGCGGCTAAGCAATACAGAGAGCTGGTAAAGTACTCTTCCCAGACACATCTGTGAGGGTGTTCCTGGAAGAGAGAAGCATCTGAACGCTACACTGAATAAAGAAGATCTGCCCTCACCAGTTGTGGGCTGGCACTGCCCAACCTGTTGAGGGCCTGAAAAGAACATAACAGTGGAGAAGGGGAGAAAAGGTACATCTGCTTTTTCCCTTGAGTCAGGACGTCCACCTTCTGTCCTCAGACATCAGCACTCTGGGTTTTCGATCCATCAATGTCAGACTGAACTGTCACCAGCTTTCCTGTTTCTTCAAGCTGCAGGAAGATGATCATGAGGCTTCCCAGCCCCCTGTCCACACCGTCTAACGCCTACAGAAATCCCCTCTTATGCATATAATCTGTAGACATCTTATTGGCACTGGTGGTATAGAATCCGCCCGCCAATGCAGGAGACATAAGAGATGCGGGTCCAATCCCTGGGTCGGGAAGATTCCCTGGAGAAAAAAATGGCAACACACTCCAATATTCTTGACTGGGAAATCCTATGGACAGAGGAACCTGGCGGGCTATAGTCCCTGTCTGCCTTGTCAATGCAGGGGACAGAGGTGTAATTCCTGATTGGAGAAGTAAGATCCCACATGTCATGGAGCAACTAAACACCTGATGCGGCCAAACACAAATAAGTAAATATTTAAAAAAGACACGGTCCCACAGCCCCAGACACACAAGTCCGCCGGGCACTGACTTCTATCAGCGCCAAGTGGACTAAGCACGTGGAAAAAAATGGCGGAGGACTGAATTCTTCACAAATGTCAGCATCAGAAGACAACACAGACCATGGAGACGTTCCGGACTACAAGAGGCCACAGAGACGTGCAGCGACCCGCTGCAGCATTCCTGCCTGGAAAATTTCATGGACAGAAGAGTCTGGCAGGCTACAGTCCATGAAGTCAGACACAGCTGAGTGCACGCACACACACACACACACAAAGGAGACATGCCAATGAAATGTGATCTGTGTTCTCAGACTGGATCCTCTGGTGGCAGGAAAATGTGCCGCTAAGGGCGTTCTAGGTCAGCCGGCCAGAAAGCAGCACACTACTTAACTGCAGGGGGCGGGCGGCTAAGCAATACAGAGAGCTGGTAAAGTACTCTTCCCAGACACATCTGTGAGGGTGTTCCTGGAAGAGAGAAGCATCTGAACGCTACACTGAATAAAGAAGATCTGCCCTCACCAGTTGTGGGCTGGCACTGCCCAACCTGTTGAGGGCCTGAAAAGAACATAACAGTGGAGAAGGGGAGAAAAGGTACATCTGCTTTTTCCCTTGAGTCAGGACGTCCACCTTCTGTCCTCAGACATCAGCACTCTGGGTTTTCGATCCATCAATGTCAGACTGAACTGTCACCAGCTTTCCTGTTTCTTCAAGCTGCAGGAAGATGATCATGAGGCTTCCCAGCCCCCTGTCCACACCGTCTAACGCCTACAGAAATCCCCTCTTATGCATATAATCTGTAGACATCTTATTGGCACTGGTGGTATAGAATCCGCCCGCCAATGCAGGAGACATAAGAGATGCGGGTCCAATCCCTGGGTCGGGAAGATTCCCTGGAGAAAAAAATGGCAACACACTCCAATATTCTTGACTGGGAAATCCTATGGACAGAGGAACCTGGCGGGCTATAGTCCCTGTCTGCCTTGTCAATGCAGGGGACAGAGGTGTAATTCCTGATTGGAGAAGTAAGATCCCACATGTCATGGAGCAACTAAACACCTGATGCGGCCAAACACAAATAAGTAAATATTTAAAAAAGACACGGTCCCACAGCCCCAGACACACAAGTCCGCTGGTTTCCAGGTGAGTCCACTGACTTCTATCAGCGCCAAGTGGACTAAGCACTGAAGACCGTACTGAAGCGCGCGCCCTGTGAACAGTATTTCCCAGGTGAGACAGAAATGTCGTGGCGGCCAGCAGTGCTGCCCCCAGGGAGCGCTCAGCCAGGATCCACACCCCTCAGTGGCACCGAGGTAGAGAATCCACCTGCCAACACAGGAGACGCGGCAGCAAGTTCTCTCTCTCTCTGCCACGTGAGAACAGGGCAAGAAGGTGGCCGTCTGCCAGCCAGGAAGAGCACCCCCAGCAGCAGGAATCTGCACCTTCATCTTGGATTTCCCGGCCTCCAGAAATGCGACAAACACACGCCCGCAGTTTCAGCTCTGCAGGCGCCGGGGGCCTGCTCTGGCGGCACAGGCTAAGACGCGCAGGTGCGCCTCTGCAACGGGAGCCTAACACACCACGCCGCAGTCCAGAAGGGCGCTCGGTGACCGCTCACGAGTGTGATCAGACCACAGGGAGTATTTAACAAGCATGAAAAACAAAGTGTTTTCTTTCCTAGACCTTGGCTAAGCTGTACCAAGGTAAATACCAGCTCTATCTTTTTTTCTACACCTGCAGTTTATACCAGACATTGACATGTGCTTGCCTGGCTCTGTGCTGGCCCAAGCTTCTATCGGCCTGACCCCTGTGACCCCAGATCTTGGTATGATAACCCCACCAGTCCTTCAGAGACCAAGAAAATTATTCTTGCTTTTGTGTATTTAAAATTATTGTGATTTTACCTGTTAGCAATATGTAGATTTTTTTAATTTCAACAAACTCTGTGAAACTAAAAACCAAAATCATAATGCCTATTATTATTTCTTGCCATTCCACTAAACAGTGTAACAATTCAAGGAGAGTTGTAACTATCAAAGGTCTAAGTAAATGTTATACAAGTAAGAGATCATGCAATATCCCTGGAAGGATATTAATTAGGAAAAGTGAAAAATTGTTAAAGATTCTTTTGTGCTGTATCTCATAAAAAAGTACCCTACAAGTTTCAGTTTGGGAAGATGAGAATTTTTAGGCCCACGAAAATTTAAAAAGACACGGTCCCACAGCCCCAGACACACAAGTCCGCTGGTTTCCAGGTGAGTCCACTGACTTCTATCAGCGCCAAGTGGACTAAGCACTGAAGACCGTACTGAAGCGCGCGCCCTGTGAACAGTATTTCCCAGGTGAGACAGAAATGTCGTGGCGGCCAGCAGTGCTGCCCCCAGGGAGCGCTCAGCCAGGATCCACACCCCTCAGTGGCACCGAGGTAGAGAATCCACCTGCCAACACAGGAGACGCGGCAGCAAGTTCTCTCTCTCTCTGCCACGTGAGAACAGGGCAAGAAGGTGGCCGTCTGCCAGCCAGGAAGAGCACCCCCAGCAGCAGGAATCTGCACCTTCATCTTGGATTTCCCGGCCTCCAGAAATGCGACAAACACACGCCCGCAGTTTCAGCTCTGCAGGCGCCGGGGGCCTGCTCTGGCGGCACAGGCTAAGACGCGCAGGTGCGCCTCTGCAACGGGAGCCTAACACACCACGCCGCAGTCCAGAAGGGCGCTCGGTGACCGCTCACGAGTGTGATCAGACCACAGGGAGTATTTAACAAGCATGAAAAACAAAGTGTTTTCTTTCCTAGACCTTGGCTAAGCTGTACCAAGGTAAATACCAGCTCTATCTTTTTTTCTACACCTGCAGTTTATACCAGACATTGACATGTGCTTGCCTGGCTCTGTGCTGGCCCAAGCTTCTATCGGCCTGACCCCTGTGACCCCAGATCTTGGTATGATAACCCCACCAGTCCTTCAGAGACCAAGAAAATTATTCTTGCTTTTGTGTATTTAAAATTATTGTGATTTTACCTGTTAGCAATATGTAGATTTTTTTAATTTCAACAAACTCTGTGAAACTAAAAACCAAAATCATAATGCCTATTATTATTTCTTGCCATTCCACTAAACAGTGTAACAATTCAAGGAGAGTTGTAACTATCAAAGGTCTAAGTAAATGTTATACAAGTAAGAGATCATGCAATATCCCTGGAAGGATATTAATTAGGAAAAGTGAAAAATTGTTAAAGATTCTTTTGTGCTGTATCTCATAAAAAAGTACCCTACAAGTTTCAGTTTGGGAAGATGAGAATGTTCTGGAGGTAAATGGTGATTACGGCTGTACAACCTAAATGCACTTAATGTCACCAAACTGTACTCTTAAAAATGGTTAAAGTGGTAAATAATATATTATGTATACTTATATAGTAGTATACCTAAAAATGGTACATCAACAAATTGCACTGTCTTTTAAGATTTATATTTAAAACATACTCTTTCATTTTAAGCCAAACGACACATTCATTTCTTAAAACAGTCATGTAATAGGCATTCTTCAGAAATTCAAATAAACAAAATATAAACTATATAGATCTTAGGTATCTGCACTAATACACAGCTTTAATCTGTCTGCTTGTTCACGGATTTTTAAACTGGGGTTCCCCTCGACCTGTGATATCTGTGAAACAAATTCCCTTGGGAGGGGCTGTGAGAGGAGAGGGCTGGATGAGGAGAGTCTGTTCTGTAAAAGTTAGAGGTTCTCTTCTCAGAAACCTAGCTAGAATGACCGCTGGGAGAACGCCCCACCAGTCCCGGCGAGCTCGCTCAAGCGCTGTATCCGCAGGCAATCCCCGCTCCCACGGGAGCGACCACCCCGGCTCTGTCCCCTCCGCGTCAGCACTGAGCAGCAGGCGTTATATCCGCTTGCCCACAACGGCACCTTGACTTCATCCAGGGCAATATGTGCACCTCTCCTTCACCTAGAACGGTGTCTGCCAGGAAGCAGGACGTGTTTGTTAGGTCTGCCACTGTGCTTTGCTGAACAACAGTGGAATTCTGCCCTATCTTGCAGTTTTTGCGTAAATCTGAAAATTATTCGAAGATAATTTTTTTAAAAAAGGCACCAGCAGCAGCGGCGATAGCAGCAATCACCACAACGGTCTGACATGTCATGTCAGGAGATGAGCTACTAGAGTCTTGCTGTAGTGTTTCCCAGAGGTGACACCAGGAGGTAGTAATTTCACACGTAGCAAACTTGAAAAGGACTCTTCCCAGGTGGCTCAGTGGTAAAGAATTCACCTGCCAAGGCAGGACGCCCAGGTTCCATCCCTGGGTCGGCAAGATCCGCTGGAGGAGAAAATGGCAACCTACTCCAGTCGTCTAGCCTGGGAAATACCATGGACAGAGGAACCTGGAGGGCTACAGTCTGTGAGGTTGCAGAGAGCCGTACGCGCGTTAGTGACTAGTACATGAGCACAAACGTGAAAGAGACGGAGTAACAAACATGGCTGGAATCCCCACATTAACTTTGGTCAAGTTACTGACTCTGGCTCTCGGTGGGTGAAAAGGGAATTAGGTCCTACTCGACAAAGATCGCTGTCAAAGCCTGCGAAGGATGTATCAAACGAGCTCTCCTCCTGATGCGCTCATCAATGTACGATCAGGGCCCTTCCCGGTCTTCCAACGGGACTGACAGCTCGCGGCGGAACAGGTGCAAGGCGGCGACACCAGGGTGTGATTCCCTGTAAGGAAACCCGACACGCCGTGTCCCCGCAGGCGGCCCTGCCAAGACGGTCCCGGTCCGGAATTCCCCCTTGGAAAGAAGCGGGCGCGGACTCACGCCGTCCACAGCCCCGCGCGGCCGGCAGGGGTCAGCCGCTCCCGCCGGCACCAGCCGGAGCCCCAGCGAGCGGGCGAGCGCCGCCGGGCGCGCCCGAGGCCGGGGGAGCGGCCCGCGGCGGGCGGCGGGCGGCGGGCGGCGGCCCGGGGTCTCTGTCCAGCGCCGAGCGGCTGAACCCGAGTGGCCAGGACGCTCCCTCCCCGCCGCGCGGCTCCGGGCCCCGGCGCTCCGCCCGCCCGGCGTCCGCAACGGCAGGCGGCGCGGCTCGGGGAGACCGGGAGGGCACGGGCGGCCGGGGCCCGCGGACACGCGGCGCCCGGCGGGCACGGCCGGTCGGGAGCAGCCCGGCGGGGCGGAGCGCCGGCTGCGGGCAGGGCCGCGGAGGCCGGGCGGCGGTGAGTCCGGCGGCGGCGGCGGCGGCGGCGGCGGCGGCGAGAGGGACGGGCGGGGCGGAGGCGGCGGGAGGGGGAGGGCGCGCCGAGGCCGCGGCGGGGCTCCCGGCGCCCATTCGCCCGGGCCTGCGCCCTCGGGCCGCCGCCCCCAGGCCCCGCGCAGACGCTGGACGGTCCCCGCCTCCAGACCCCCGCCCCGGCCAGAGAATCACTCACCTGTTTGCCGACGGGATCGCTCCTGCTCACCCCTGTGACTGACTCCTCCGGCTCACCGTCTTCCCTCTGGGAGGAAGGGGCGGGACTTCCTGCTTCTCGGCGGGCGACTTCCGGCCGTCCCCCAGACGCCGCGTTCGCGGTCCGAGCGCCGGGCCTCCTGATCGAAATCCAGAATCTTGAGACGGGATTAGGAGAGGCCGTAGCGAGTTCCCATTTCCTGTCCCGACGGGCCGGCGGGCCTGTAGGTCTCTTGTTTTTCCGGCTGGTCTCTCTTGCCGGAAGTCGCTCGGAGATGGAACAGGAAGTCCCGCCCCTCCCCAAGAGGGGAAAGCGAAGAGTCGGGGACTTCAGTCTAGCGAAGGGGGGAGACGCGGGTCCGGAAGGCCAAGGAGCGCTGGCTGGGGGTCCCCGAGCGGATTCCTGCGGGACAGTCCGGCCGCTCCCCACCCACGGCGCCCGACCCCGGCCCGCCGCCTTCGCTGACCCCGGGGCGGCCTGGGCCCTGGCCCCCGCGGAGCCCGGCGGCTCGGGCGCTCGTCTCGCGGGGACCGGGTTTCTCTGCGAGCGGGGCTCCTGCGCCGCCGCAGACAGGAAGGCTGGTCTACCGAGCGCCTCCACCCAAGGGGTCCCCGCAGTGACCGGCCGGAGGGAGCCACGGGCCGAACTCAGATACGGACCGGGGAAGCCGAGAAACTGAGTGCGGTTGTTGGCCGGTTGGGCCAAAAATAAAAAACGAGGCCGTAAACGCCCTAGGGTGTTGAAGACGTCCCCGCCGGACCGTGCACGTACACGGCACAGCGCGAGAACGCTTAGAAGAGGGGCGCGGCCGGCCGTCGTCGCCAGCGCCCGCTGCCCCTTTGCAGGGAACGTCGGCGGCCCGGCAGCTTTCGACCCGAGCCCTGGAGACCCAGCCCGGAGGGGCGACCAGAGCCGGCAGGGTGCGCCCCCCGGGCCGGACCGGGAGGGGAGCCGCCCGCGCCTCCGCCCGCCTGGGGTCGGATCCTGGAGAGTAAGGCGGAGGGGAGGGCGGGACGGCCGGGGCGTCCCTGCGCCGGGGACCGGGCTCTGAGCAGGCCCCGGGAGCCGGCGAAGGCCAGGCGGGCCTGGCGCGCTGCAGGCCGCGGGGTCGCGACCGGGCCACCGATCTGCGTGATGTTAGGAAGCGGAGTTTCCACAGGGTGGCCTTGAAACGACAGGCTTTCTCAGACCGGTGGCCCCGATGATACAGAATCTGCGTGCAGGGTGGGAGACCTCGGTTCAGCCTGTGGGTCAGGAAGGCCCCCTGGAGGAGGGCGTGGCCACCCACTCCAGTGTTCTTGCCTGGAGAATCCCATGGACGGAAGACCAGGGCTGGCTGCGGCCCATGGGGTCACGAAAGAGTCAGGCACCACTTAGCGACTAAAACGGCTACATAGATACAGATACATAGATACAGATACGCACACGTATATATGTATATATAATAAAGGCCATTTGGACCGTCTTTAGGAGATGCTTGTTAAAGATGATGTCTTTCCATGGCGTCTGGCCTCCATGTTTTCCTTATGGGCAGAGATCATTATATTTCCCTATATGTAATTTGTGATTTTTCTCCGGTTACTTTTCAAACCTTTCTTTGTTTTTGGCTTTCAGCAGTGTGATTATGCTATGCCTAGGCATGATTTTCTTCATAGTTACCCTGTTTGGGGTTTTCTAAGCTTTTAATACCTGTAACTTTTATGTATTTCACCAAGTTTGGAAGATATGAAATCATTATTTCTCCAAATACTTTTCCCCATTCTCTCTTGAATTCCCAGTCTGGATCTTCCAGACCCAGGGATTGAACCGTGGTCTCCTGCATTTCGGGCAGATTCTTTACCACTGGGCCACCAGGGAAGTCCCAGACACAACACCTGACACCTGCTGATATTATGGAGGATTCACAGGCGCTGGCCTCTTGTTTCCTCCTCTTTTTTCCACTCTGAGCTTCAGCTTGGGTCATTTTCATCCGTCTGTCCTCTCTGTTCCCTGGTTCTGTCGTCTCCAGTCATCCTGTAGAAACAGCTAGTGATTTTGTTTCCTTGCATTCAGATGTTGTGTCTTCTAGTTCTGAAATTTCTAGTTGGTTATGTCTGTTTATAAAAATAAAAATTTCTAGTTCTCTGCCTTGATTTCCTGCTTGTTTACTTACAAAAGGCACATTTTCCACTGGCTGATTTGATATTTTGTCTAATTCCAATATAGGAATCACCTTGGGGTTAATCTTCATTAATTTGCTCTTTTCTCATGATTATGAGTCATGTTTCCTTTAAATATCCTGTAGTTTTTTTGTATCTTAGATATTTGAGTAATGTAGAGACTGAATTCACTGAGGTTTTTTTTCACTTATATTCTTCTGAAGAGGTGGTAGTGTTTTAACAGGCATTTAGTTTGGCTGTATTCCTACTCCGGCCTGTTGTGACAGCCACTGACCTCACATTCAGTTCCCTCAACGCTAAACCAGGAGACTTTAACCTGCCTCCACACCCGTGATCCCAAGGTCATCCAGAGACCTGCTGAATTTGGTGCCTGAGCCTCCTCCCCTCTCTCTGCACTGATGTTGTAGCTCTGGGGTCAGCCTTCTGGCTCTTCAGATGGGATTTCCAATGAAATTTAGATAGCCACCTTTATCTGATGATAATTATTTAAAATTTGAAAGGAAGCAATGGTGATTTTCCTGGTGGTCCAGTGGGTAGAGAGTCTGCCTTGCAATGCAAGGGGCACCAGTTCGATCCCTGGCCCGAGAAGATCCCACATGCCGCAGAGCGACTGGATGGGTGTGTCCAGTTACAAGCCAGCGCTCTGGATCACATGCGCCCTGAGCCAGTGCTCTGCAACGAGAGAGGCCACTGCAGTGGGTGGTCTACACAGGCCAAAGAATAAAAATGGATGAAAATAAATAAAAACGTCCAAAAAACACTTCACCTTGCAATGCAGAGAACTCGGGTTTGATGTCTGGTTGAGGAACCAAGCTCCTCGTGCTACAGAGCAACTAAGCCTGCCTGCTGCAACGCAACCAAAGAGTCGGTCCCGGGGCTGCAACAAAAGATCCCACATGACTCAAGGAAGATCCCAAGAGCTACGACTAATGCCTGATACAGCCAAATACATACAGAAATGCAGCAACAATAGAAAAAGGACACATTGGTCATTTTTGGTGACTGACCACTCTTGATGACTAATTTTAACAGTGTCATTTAAAATTCTAATTTCCTTTAAATTAACACCTCCTGCCTTTACATTCACACACCTACCTACAAAAGGCACATTTTCCACTGGCTGATTTGATATTTTGTCTAATTCCAATATAGGAATCACCTTGGGGTTAATCTTCATTAATTTGCTCTTTTCTCATGATTATGAGTCATGTTTCCTTTAAATATCCTGTAGTTTTTTTGTATCTTAGATATTTGAGTAATGTAGAGACTGAATTCACTGAGGTTTTTTTTCACTTATATTCTTCTGAAGAGGTGGTAGTGTTTTAACAGGCATTTAGTTTGGCTGTATTCCTACTCCGGCCTGTTGTGACAGCCACTGACCTCACATTCAGTTCCCTCAACGCTAAACCAGGAGACTTTAACCTGCCTCCACACCCGTGATCCCAAGGTCATCCAGAGACCTGCTGAATTTGGTGCCTGAGCCTCCTCCCCTCTCTCTGCACTGATGTTGTAGCTCTGGGGTCAGCCTTCTGGCTCTTCAGATGGGATTTCCAATGAAATTTAGATAGCCACCTTTATCTGATGATAATTATTTAAAATTTGAAAGGAAGCAATGGTGATTTTCCTGGTGGTCCAGTGGGTAGAGAGTCTGCCTTGCAATGCAAGGGGCACCAGTTCGATCCCTGGCCCGAGAAGATCCCACATGCCGCAGAGCGACTGGATGGGTGTGTCCAGTTACAAGCCAGCGCTCTGGATCACATGCGCCCTGAGCCAGTGCTCTGCAACGAGAGAGGCCACTGCAGTGGGTGGTCTACACAGGCCAAAGAATAAAAATGGATGAAAATAAATAAAAACGTCCAAAAAACACTTCACCTTGCAATGCAGAGAACTCGGGTTTGATGTCTGGTTGAGGAACCAAGATCCTACGTGCTACAGAGCAACTAAGCCTGCCTGCTGCAACCGCAACCAGAGAGTCGGTCCCTGGGCTGCAACAAAAGATCCCACATGACTCAAGGAAGATCCCAAGAGCTACGACTAATGCCTGATACAGCCAAATACATACAGAAATGCAGCAACAATAGAAAAAGGACACATTGGTCATTTTTGGTGACTGACCACTCTTGATGACTAATTTTAACAGTGTCATTTAAAATTCTAATTTCCTTTAAATTAACACCTCCTGCCTTTACATTCACACACCTACCTACAATAACACAGTATGCTATAAACACTTAACCACCCACATTACAGTTTTAAATCTTGAATGCTGTTTTGGTGAAGTTCAGTGGGGGTGGTGTGATGATGTAAAACTTCATATTTTCTGTTACAGTCAAAGGCATAATTTCTCTTGACGTCTTTCTTCATTCTCAATAAGAAATTACACTAGAATAATGTTCTTAAATAAAACTTTTCCACATAATGATCATTTTTCTTCTTCAGTCCACCCAGTTGAAAAAAGCTCAGAACCATTTATTTACTGATCATAACTGTTAAGAAATTACAGTCATTACACCTACCGCCCGTCCTCCACCCCACGCTAGAAAGAGCTCAGAGTACATAACTAATGTTTCAGAAAATCCCCTGGATTTTTGTCTTTGTGCTTCACTGATTGATGGAGCCTTTGGACAGCCGCACAAAGAAGAGAATACACCCGACGCACCCTCTGCCTCTCCGGGCCTGCTTCCTAAAGAGGAAAATTGATTCAATACAGGAAAGAGGGACAGTGTCTTTCTTAAGGGGCTTCCAGTATAGGGTGTAGATGTTACAGAATTGGTCAGCGGAAGGACAGGAATGTAAGTGCAGGTGTCAGGGGTAAGTTTACTACCTGTCAGGAAGAGCAGTGATAGGACAGGCAAGTAACAGTTACACTAGATTTAACCATAGGGTATTTTATCACAGAAGTACTTCATCTTACATAATCAAGACCTGAAGTCATTAAACTCTTAACTGTTACGTTTTCAATTAATATTCAATGTTGAAGCACAAGATTTAAAATTAATACCTACATGGCATTGGATACATGTAACACTAGATATTTTAAATAGTATAGTATTTAAAAGTCACTGACCTGGGTTTCCCTGGTGGTCCAGTGGGTAAGGACTCCGCCTTGCAGTGCAAGGGACGCCGGTTCAATCCCTGGCCTGGGAAGATGCCACGTGCCGCCGTGCGGTTGGACCGATGTGTCCAATTACCGAGCCAGAGCTGTGGAGCACATGCGCCCAGAGCCAGTGCTCTGCGACAACAGAGGCCACTGCGATGGGAGGCCCACACGGGCCAAAGAACAAAAAAGATGGATGAAAATAGATAAATGAAAGACCAACAGAAGTGGCCCGCCCACCCCCTCCCTCCCCAACCCGCCCGCCGACCCAAAAAAAATAAAAAACAAATAAAAGTCACTGGCCTATCATAAAATGGAACTTGTCTGGGGGCTTGTTTTTTAAGCGAGAGTAGCTATCAGTAGAAGAGAGAAACCAAGCAAAATTGCCTTATTTGAGCTTCCTTCTTACTCCGCTTCTGAGAAACTTGAGCCCGTGGCGTGCTGAGCCCGCTTTGCCTGGCACAGCCCCTCAGCTCAGCAGGCCCTCACCCTGCGGCAACCACACAGCAGGGCTATCCAACCTTCTGATCGTTCAAGAGACACCGTTCGCGTGAGATCCGCTCACTTTGAGACACTGGCATCCAGTTCAGAAGTGCTCACAAGAACAAGAAGGCCGCCTGGAACACAGGCGCTAGCCGCATGGCGCTCACAGGCTGCTGGGCTGTGGCCTTGGCAGAGCTCAGAGCCACGTGGGAGACACAGGAGCCGGTGTCAGTCAACAAACCCCAGCGCAGCTTGCTTCCTCTGCTTTCCCAGTGCCAGCTTCCCCCAAGCCAGTTCCACCTGGGAACCATGTAAGGCAGAGCATAAAGACCCACGTCCAGGCCAGGGAGAGCCCACAAACGCAGCCGTGGATCCAAGAGGAAGATGTCAGGGAGCAACACGGAGCACCTACTGTGTGCAGTGCACTTCGCTGGACCCTTGAAGGACAGGCATGAGTTGGCAATCGAAGACAAAGAAATGGGAAATAGAGAAATGTAAATGGTTGCTTTTAAATGTTTAATTGGTCTCCTGCCCAATAACTGAGTAGATTTCTCTCACGCCTCTGAGTGGAACCAACCTGAAAAATACTTCCTTTCTGGATCCCAAATCACAGCAGAAACCAGGGAGTCCCATGGCTTAGGGCCAGTTTGAAAATCCAGAATGAGCTAGGAGAGCTGTCTCCCGACCCAAGGGCCGAGTAATTAACCAGACACTGCAGGACTTGGGGATTCAGCAGGAAGATAAATCAGTGAATGAAGACTCTTGAAATTGAGTGGCTTGGTAGTACCGATGCCCAGATGTATCTTCACCAGCCTTGTTAACTGACTGACCGTGAACACCCCTTTAGACATGCACTCTGGAGGACTTCTCTGGGGTCCAGTGGTTAAGCATCGACCTGCCAACACGGGGGCCACAAGTTCGATCTGGGGTCCAAGAAGGTTTCACATGCCTCAAGACAGCTCAGCCAAAGAGCCACAAGTACCAAAGCCTGTGTGCCGAGAGGCCGTTGCTGCACAAGAGAAGCCACCGCAGTGAGAAACACACACACCACTACAGAGCAAGCCCCATCGCCACCAATAGAGAAGATCCGTGTGCAGCAACAAGACAATCCAGTGCAGCCATAAAGAGGTTTTTTACATATTTAATGTTTACTTTACAAAAATACAAACATAACGTTTGTAAAGTTTATGGCATCATAAACGTAATGTATATTTAGTTCTTGGAAACTCTGCCAGATACACCAGGTAGGTCCCACAAAATCCAAAACGTCAGAAGATTCAGTGTTAACTGGCAAACCACAAACCACGCTAGAATATCAAACCCCTGCCAGTACTTAACAACCAGCAATTTTTGTTTTTACTATTTATTTAATTCTATTTGACTGTGCCGGATCTTCACTGAAGCATGTGGGCTCTAGTTCCCTGGCCAGGGATTGAACCCAGGTCCCCTGCATTGGGAGCAGGCATCTTAGCCACTGGACCACCAGCAAAGCCCCAGCAACTAGCATTTAAATGGCCTCTAGCCTCAGAGGGACAGTGCTCCTGCCTGGGGGGCCCCCGTAAGGGCTTGGCCTCAGCTGGGTCGTGATCCTATGACGTGGGTCCGGGCAAGCTGAATTCCTGGCACCTCGGGCCCAGCGCTGTTAGATGAGGCAAAACATGTTAACACTGACATTTCAAGAACCTGTGAAACAGTGGAATGTGTTATGCCTGTGCTTTTTTTGAATTTAGAACCATAAGAGAAGCATTTTTAATAAACCCTTAAATCCTTCTCCATTAATGGAATTTCACTAATGCATTCATAAAGAATTTAAATTGGCTTTTTTTTTACATATCGCAAAAAGATTTAAGTTACGTCGAAATTGAGTGGCTTGGTAGTACCGATGCCCAGATGTATCTTCACCAGCCTTGTTAACTGACTGACCGTGAACACCCCTTTAGACATGCACTCTGGAGGACTTCTCTGGGGTCCAGTGGTTAAGCATCGACCTGCCAACACGGGGGCCACAAGTTCGATCTGGGGTCCAAGAAGGTTTCACATGCCTCAAGACAGCTCAGCCAAAGAGCCACAAGTACCAAAGCCTGTGTGCCGAGAGGCCGTTGCTGCACAAGAGAAGCCACCGCAGTGAGAAACACACACACCACTACAGAGCAAGCCCCATCGCCACCAATAGAGAAGATCCGTGTGCAGCAACAAGACAATCCAGTGCAGCCATAAAGAGGTTTTTTACATATTTAATGTTTACTTTACAAAAATACAAACATAACGTTTGTAAAGTTTATGGCATCATAAACGTAATGTATATTTAGTTCTTGGAAACTCTGCCAGATACACCAGGTAGGTCCCACAAAATCCAAAACGTCAGAAGATTCAGTGTTAACTGGCAAACCACAAACCACGCTAGAATATCAAACCCCTGCCAGTACTTAACAACCAGCAATTTTTGTTTTTACTATTTATTTAATTCTATTTGACTGTGCCGGATCTTCACTGAAGCATGTGGGCTCTAGTTCCCTGGCCAGGGATTGAACCCAGGTCCCCTGCATTGGGAGCAGGCATCTTAGCCACTGGACCACCAGCAAAGCCCCAGCAACTAGCATTTAAATGGCCTCTAGCCTCAGAGGGACAGTGCTCCTGCCTGGGGGCCCTCGTAAGGGCTTGGCCTCAGCTGGGTCGTGATCCTATGACGTGGGTCCGGGCAAGCTGAATTCCTGGCACCTCGGGCCCAGCGCTGTTAGATGAGGCAAAACATGTTAACACTGACATTTCAAGAACCTGTGAAACAGTGGAATGTGTTATGCCTGTGCTTTTTTTGAATTTAGAACCATAAGAGAAGCATTTTTAATAAACCCTTAAATCCTTCTCCATTAATGGAATTTAAATAATGCATTCATAAAGATTTAAATTGGCTTGTTTACATATCCTTGACTGTAGAAAAACTGCATTTTTTTGTTTGTTTACACCGTCAAATCCAATCAAGCCAAACAAGATGGTTAACTAAAATGATCAAAGAATGCAGCCCTGGCTGACAGTTTTAAATTTAGAGTGTGTGACTGATGTCAGGGATGATTAGTTCTCTATCTAAAACGGATGCTATTAAAAGCTTTGAGCAATTTAGACATAGTCATTGAGTAAAATTCCAACGGGGTGAGAGAAATCCTATCAGGACTAATTCTGCTCCGGGCAATGGACATGTCCACAGATGCTGAAGCGACAGTGAGCAGGCCTGCAGTGATGGGGCAGGAAGAGAGACCAGGATCCGAGAGCACAGCTGGTTGACAGCACAGAGGCTTGGAATTTTAAAAACACTCGTCTTCACCCCGGGAATCCCAGGTGGCCTGTGCACATGAACACCGATCATTGCCGACTCAGAGCGTTTGAGGAAGGAGACGGCGGGCGATGCTTTCGTTGGGCTTCGCAGGTGGTGCAGGTGGAAAGAACCCAGCTGGCAGTGCGGGAGACACAAGACCTGGGCTCGCTCCCTGGCTCTGGAAGCTCCCCTGGAGGAGGGCATGGCCGCCCACTCCGGTCTTCTTGCCGGGAGAGCCCGTGGACAGAGGAGGCTGGCAGGCAGCAGTCCACGGGGTCAGGCTACACAGCAGATCAGACCAGGGCTGGAAGGCTTCTATCATGATTAACACACCTTCGCCATCTCTAAGAAAAAGGCAGCAAATAGTTTGGAGCCCTGTATGTAGTTCCACCTAACAAGAGAAATACAGAGAGACACCGTCATTCCCGTTCAGACGACAGAGCACAAGGGGTCCAGAGCTTAGACAGGAGACCCTGGTGACGGACCTGCCAGCTGGAGGAGGCAGCAGGTCTGGGGGCGGCGTGAGAGCCCAGGCCCACGCCGGGAGGGACCGGCACCCGGGACCGCCACCTGTTGATCTTCTCGTTCTGAGAGTGCTCGCCGTCGTCCACAGCCCGCATGGCGCCTGGAGAATCTTGGAGAACCATAAGAGAAGCATTTTAATAAACCCTTAAATCCTTCTCCATTAATGGAATTTAAATAATGCATTCATAAAGATTTAAATTGGCTTGTTTACATATCCTTGACTGTAGAA
Source organism: Tragulus kanchil (assembly GCA_022376925.1). Classification (NCBI taxonomy): domain Eukaryota; kingdom Metazoa; phylum Chordata; class Mammalia; order Artiodactyla; family Tragulidae; genus Tragulus; species Tragulus kanchil. The sequence continues at coordinate 166,812,518 of JAIOJX010000003.1, read as the reverse complement.
AAACTGCATTTTTTTGTTTGTTTACACCGTCAAATCCAATCAAGCCAAACAAGATGGTTAACTAAAATGATCAAAGAATGCAGCCCTGGCTGACAGTTTTAAATTTAGAGTGTGTGACTGATGTCAGGGATGATTAGTTCTCTATCTAAAACGGATGCTATTAAAAGCTTTGAGCAATTTAGACATAGTCATTGAGTAAAATTCCAACGGGGTGAGAGAAATCCTATCAGGACTAATTCTGCTCCGGGCAATGGACATGTCCACAGATGCTGAAGCGACAGTGAGCAGGCCTGCAGTGATGGGGCAGGAAGAGAGACCAGGATCCGAGAGCACAGCTGGTTGACAGCACAGAGGCTTGGAATTTTAAAAACACTCGTCTTCACCCCGGGAATCCCAGGTGGCCTGTGCACATGAACACCGATCATTGCCGACTCAGAGCGTTTGAGGAAGGAGACGGCGGGCGATGCTTTCGTTGGGCTTCGCAGGTGGTGCAGGTGGAAAGAACCCAGCTGGCAGTGCGGGAGACACAAGACCTGGGCTCGCTCCCTGGCTCTGGAAGCTCCCCTGGAGGAGGGCATGGCCGCCCACTCCGGTCTTCTTGCCGGGAGAGCCCCGTGGACAGAGGAGGCTGGCAGGCAGCAGTCCACGGGGTCAGGCTACACAGCAGATCAGACCAGGGCTGGAAGGCTTCTATCATGATTAACACACCTTCGCCATCTCTAAGAAAAAGGCAGCAAATAGTTTGGAGCCCTGTATGTAGTTCCACCTAACAAGAGAAATACAGAGAGACACCGTCATTCCCGTTCAGACGACAGAGCACAAGGGGTCCAGAGCTTAGACAGGAGACCCTGGTGACGGACCTGCCAGCTGGAGGAGGCAGCAGGTCTGGGGGCCGCGGCGTGGAGAGCCCAGGCCCACGCCGGGAGGGACCGGCACCCGCGGGGACCGCTCACCTGTTGATCTTCTCGTTCTGAGAGTGCTCGCCGTCGTCCACAGCGCCCAGCGGCAGCATCATCACGCTCTTCCGGATGGCGCCCTGGAGAATCTTGGCAATGGGTATGGTTGACCCGTCGCGGATCATGTCTGGCTCTGTCCCAAACACTGAAACACAGCAAAGTCGGGCGTTTGACTGAAACCGTGGACCACCCCGGTAATCCCAAAAGTGGTGTTTGTCTTTTTCTCCTTTTTTAATCATTAAATTTGATACTTGGGATAGGCCAGCTTCTTACTTTCATATAATATATATTCTAAAATCATCAACATAGTTAAGAAGAAAACCACAGTTGTCTTCTTTACAATTATCTACTTTTAAAAAATAGTTTCAGGGGCTTCCCTAGTGGCTCAGTGGTAAAGAAGCCATCTGCCAGTGCAGGAGACACAGGTTCAGTCCCTGATCCAGAAAGATTCCACATGCCACAGAGCTAAGCCCATGTGCCCCAACGACTGAGACTGGGCTCTAGGGCCCGGGAGCCACAACTGCTGAGCCCACACGCCGGGAGAGCATTCTCCACAGCAAGAGAGAAGCATTCTCCACAATAAGAGGGAAGTGTTCTCCACAGCAAGAGAGAAGCATTCCCCACAATAAGAGGGAAGTGTTCTCCACAGCAAGAGAGAAGCATTCCCCACAATAAGAGAAGCCACCACAACGAGAAGCCCTCACGCCACAGCCAGAGGGTAACCCAAGCAGACCCAGCACAGCCCAAGATAAGAAAGTAAATAAATCTTTAAATGTATTTTTACATTTTTATTCGAACTAATTTTATATTTAGAGAAAAGCTGCAAAAACAGCACAGAGAGTTCCCATATGTCCTTTACTTTCCCTAATGTTACAACTACAGTACAGGTATCAAGGAGAGGAAATTAACAGCCAGGCTCAGGCCTGAATGAAATTTTACCACTTTGCTCCTTTCTCTGTACCAGGCTTGAACCCAGACGCCCACGCTGCATTTTGCCCTCACTTCTGAGTCTCCTCTGGCAAGGGACAGATTCTCGCCTCCCTTTGACCTTCATGAACTTGACCCTCATGTCGCGGACGGATCGGCTGTCGTGTAAAATGTCCCCCAGACTGGGTGGGTCTGACGCTTTCTCGTGATGGGAAGAACCCGGGCTGTTTGAGCAGGAGGACCACGAGAGGTTGTGCCCCTGACGTGGCTGCTTCCTGAATTAACTACTGGGAACATCTTTGGTTTTGTTTGTAACCAACATACAAATAAACAGCTACACTCAGTGGTCACCTGGAGGTCTCCTTAATGTTCAAGATGCCTAGGAAGTGGTTTGACGGGGGTCCTAGGGTCTAGAAAGAGGGGACTTCAAACTTTGTAGGCTGGAGGGCAAGGGGCTGGTGGTGGAGCAAGGATGAAAATGACGCGAATGCGCCTCGGGTCCTCCGCACCCACGGCGACGAGGGACCGCGGATAAAGACCACGGTGGCAGCACAGGTTTGGCGCCCGGAGCGGCCCCGAGGCAGCCAGCCTCTCCTGCAGGAGTGGCGGCCTTGCCTCTGCCTCAGCCCCACGCCTCTCTTCGCGGCATTGCCTTGATGGTCCCAGCCCCTCCTCCTCCCTTCTTCACTCCAAAATCGGCCAAAGGCTGCTGCAGCGGGGCGGCGGGAATGGTCCTGCAGAGAAGGACGGCCCGGGTCTCGGGCCTGTCCTGTAACTGTTCATGTTTGTGTTTCTTGACTGGCCATCCTGAGAGAGCGAGGGCTCGGAGGAGGCCCAGACCCCGGGTTCTAGCTCCCGCACCCGGGGGAGGGGCCCGACGCCCATCCGAAGGCAGCACACGGCCCGAGGTGCCGGTGTCCTCCCTCCTCACACTGGACAGGCCCCGCAGCCCCCCAGCTTCTGGGAGAGCCCCCTATTGTGCAGTTCCTGGCAGCCTCCCATTCCTGCTACAAAGAGGCTGGCGCTTCCTGCTCCCCCAGCAGCCGGGGCCCAGCGTGCGTCTCCTGCCCACCGCTCACCTGATCAGTCAAAAGAGGTGCCGCTGAGGAAATTACAGAGAAAGCAGCTCCCCACCTCTGGAGAAGGGGGCAGCGCTGCGGAAGGACCGCTGGGCTCGGAGTCGGACAGGCTGGACGGAGGGCTTCCCACGGGGCGCTAGTGGCGAAGAACCCACCCACCAACGCAGGAGAGCCAAGAGACGCAGGCCCACCTCAATCTGGAGGAGGATGGAACCCACTCCAGTGTCCTTTTTTAAGTTTGGCTACTGTAAAATGTCCCCCAGACTGGGTGGGTCTGACGCTTTCTCGTGATGGGAAGAACCCGGGCTGTTTGAGCAGGAGGACCACGAGAGGTTGTGCCCCTGACGTGGCTGCTTCCTGAATTAACTACTGGGAACATCTTTGGTTTTGTTTGTAACCAACATACAAATAAACAGCTACACTCAGTGGTCACCTGGAGGTCTCCTTAATGTTCAAGATGCCTAGGAAGTGGTTTGACGGGGGTCCTAGGGTCTAGAAAGAGGGGACTTCAAACTTTGTAGGCTGGAGGGCAAGGGGCTGGTGGTGGAGCAAGGATGAAAATGACGCGAATGCGCCTCGGGTCCTCCGCACCCACGGCGACGAGGGACCGCGGATAAAGACCACGGTGGCAGCACAGGTTTGGCGCCCGGAGCGGCCCCGAGGCAGCCAGCCTCTCCTGCAGGAGTGGCGGCCTTGCCTCTGCCTCAGCCCCACGCCTCTCTTCGCGGCATTGCCTTGATGGTCCCAGCCCCTCCTCCTCCCTTCTTCACTCCAAAATCGGCCAAAGGCTGCTGCAGCGGGGCGGCGGGAATGGTCCTGCAGAGAAGGACGGCCCCGGGTCTCGGGCCTGTCCTGTAACTGTTCATGTCTGGGTTCCTGGACTGGCCATCCTGAGAGAGCGAGGGCTCCCAGGAGGCCCAGACCCCCGGTTCCAGCCCCCGCACCCGGGGGAGGGGCCCGACGCCCATCCGAAGGCAGCACACGGCCCGAGGTGCCGGTGTCCTCCCTCCTCACACTGGACAGGCCCCGCAGCCCCCCAGCTTCTGGGAGAGCCCCCTATTGTGCAGTTCCTGGCAGCCTCCCATTCCTGCTACAAAGAGGCTGGCGCTTCCTGCTCCCCCAGCAGCCGGGGCCCAGCGTGCGTCTCCTGCCCACCGCTCACCTGATCAGTCAAAAGAGGTGCCGCTGAGGAAATTACAGAGAAAGCAGCTCCCCACCTCTGGAGAAGGGGGCAGCGCTGCGGAAGGACCGCTGGGCTCGGAGTCGGACAGGCTGGACGGAGGGCTTCCCACGGGGCGCTAGTGGCGAAGAACCCACCCACCAACGCAGGAGAGCCAAGAGACGCAGGCTCCCTGACCCCTGGGTCAGGAAGATCCCCTGGAGGAGGGCATGGCAACCCACTCCAGTGTCCTTTTTTTTTTTAAGTTTGGCTATTCTGGGTTTTCACTGCTGCCACAGGCTCTTCTCCAGCGGCAGGGAGTGGGAGCGACTCTCTAGTGAAGGTGAGCAGGCTTCTCGTGGCGGTGCTTCTCTTGTTGTGGAACTCGGGCTCTGGCGCACACAGGCTTCAGTAGTTGTGGCCCATGGGCTCCACAGTTGTGGCTCTGAGGCTCTAGAGCACAGGCTCCGTAGCTGTGGCTCGTGGGCTTAGTTGCTCCGCAGCATGTGGAGTCTTCCTGGGTCAGGGATCAAACTCATGTCTCCTGCATTGGCGGGCGAACTCTTCACCACTGAGCTGCCAGAGAAGCCCCTACTCCAGAATTCTTGCCTGGAGCACCCCATGGACAGAGGAGCCTGGCGGGCTACCATCCATGGGGTCACAGAGAGTCGGACACAACTGAGCAACGCACTCTTTCAACCCTTTCTTCATTTCCATGAGCACCGGAGGTTTTCACATCCATCATTTTGCCCAAAGTTCATGTCTCCTGGTTTGAGCTTAAACCCTGGGTTGGCCACTGATAGCTGGCTGCCCTTCAGCAGATTCCTTTATCTCCTCAGGGCTTAATTTGTGAAATGGGGAAGGCTGTAGAGAAGTTTCATGAGACAGAGCATTGTGTGTGGTAATACAGCCCATGGGAAAAGGACCTCGACGCTGAGCTGGTGACCTCGTCTGCCTCTTCCACCAGGCACACCCGCCCCCTGTAAACCAGCGGCTCAAACTATCTTAAGTCCAACCTGTTTTGATGGCTCTTTGTGCCGCAAGATACTGGCGATCTCTAACATCGGCGATCCATGGGGCAGGCCTAGTGTCATGGTAACAGCCATCTCGTTGGAGCTGTTTCTCTTGGAGAAAATGTGCTCAAGATGCTGCCTCACCTAGAAGGGAAGAGGTCAGGAGTAAGAGAAACATTCAAGCCACTCTCTCATGCCATGGATGTGCAGTCATCTCCCAAATGTGCTCAACCAATCCCGACCATGCTTTTTTCCTCAATCGCTAGTGGGGGGAAGGGGAACCCACCCACCAACGCAGGAGAGCCAAGAGACGCAGGCTCCCTGACCCCTGGGTCAGGAAGATCCCCTGGAGGAGGGCATGGCAACCCACTCCAGTGTCCTTTTTTTTTTTAAGTTTGGCTATTCTGGGTTTTCACTGCTGCCACAGGCTCTTCTCCAGCGGCAGGAGTGGGAGCGACTCTCTAGTGAAGGTGAGCAGGCTTCTCGTGGCGGTGCTTCTCTTGTTGTGGAACTCGGGCTCTGGCGCACACAGGCTTCAGTAGTTGTGGCCCATGGGCTCCACAGTTGTGGCTCTGAGGCTCTAGAGCACAGGCTCCGTAGCTGTGGCTCGTGGGCTTAGTTGCTCCGCAGCATGTGGAGTCTTCCTGGGTCAGGGATCAAACTCATGTCTCCTGCATTGGCGGGCGAACTCTTCACCACTGAGCTGCCAGAGAAGCCCCTACTCCAGAATTCTTGCCTGGAGCACCCCATGGACAGAGGAGCCTGGCGGGCTACCATCCATGGGGTCACAGAGAGTCGGACACAACTGAGCAACGCACTCTTTCAACCCTTTCTTCATTTCCATGAGCACCGGAGGTTTTCACATCCATCATTTTGCCCAAAGTTCATGTCTCCTGGTTTGAGCTTAAACCCTGGGTTGGCCACTGATAGCTGGCTGCCCTTCAGCAGATTCCTTTATCTCCTCAGGGCTTAATTTGTGAAATGGGGAAGGCTGTAGAGAAGTTTCATGAGACAGAGCATTGTGTGTGGTAATACAGCCCATGGGAAAAGGACCCTCGACGCTGAGCTGGTGACCTCGTCTGCCTCTTCCACCAGGCACACCCGCGCCCCCTGTAAACCAGCGGCTCAAACTATCTTAAGTCCAACCTGTTTTGATGGCTCTTTGTGCCGCAAGATACTGGCGATCTCTAACATCGGCGATCCATGGGGGCAGGCCTAGTGTCATGGTAACAGCCATCTCGTTGGAGCTGTTTCTCTTGGAGAAAATGTGCTCAAGATGCTGCCTCACCTAGAAGGGAACAGTTCAGGAGTAAGAGAAACATTCAAGCCACTCTCTCATGCCATGGATGTGCAGTCATCTCCCATCAAGAAACTGATGAAATCTCAACCAATCCCGACCAATGCAAGCGTTTTGGTTTTACCCAAATACTTCTGGAGGGACAGCATGGAGTAAGCAGGGTCTCCAGGACTGTGGGGGGTGGAGCGGGGCTTCACCCAGTGGGAGGAACCCTGAGTCTCACTGCCCTTCCTCCCCAAGCCCCCAATCCCAGCCCGCCCCACCCCAGCATCCACAGCATGGTGTCTGACGTGGCGTCTGATTATTCAGAATTGTGGTTATTATGAAACACAATACAAGTGTAACTGCATCTGACAGTCAGTTTCCCTTTTGGGACTCATCAGTCCCTTCATGACCACTCGGGGAGCATCATGCCTTTGGAGGCTTCCAAGAAGTGGGAGGAGTCTGGAGCTAAGCTGCGAAGGAGCCTTGCCGTCTGCGTCCTCCTTTCCCTCAGCCCTGTTCCAGCGGCTCCTAGGGAAGTTCTCCAAGAGCCCGTCCGGGCGCTCGTCCTCCGGGCACTCCAGCGGTGGGGACTCTGCCCACTCACAGCCCAGCGCCCGGGTTCAGTGCCTGGTTGGGGAACCAGGATCCCACAGGCCATGGCACGTGACAAAAACAAAACAAACGCTCCTTCCATGCTTGGCTTCAGCCGATACAGAGGGACACCTGTCCTGTGGCAGAACTGTTCTGAGAGCTGGGGTCCCTGCCCTCGAGGAGGTCACAGGTTGTAGAAAGAGGGACAGTGGGGTCACCAGGGCGGGGAGGAAGGGAGAAAGGAGGGAGGGAGGAGGGAAGGCGCGTCAGGACGCGATCCGCTCCGAGGGGTCCGTAACAGAACAAGGGGACAAAGGCGTGGGAGGAGGGGTTCCTGAGCTCGTTTATTCGGAGTCTACTTTCTGTTAAACTTGAGAACTGGCAGCTGGTGGGTAACGTCGTCATTAGGATGGCGGCTTCCAGACGCTCCGGACACCCCGACGGCGGCTGCAGAGCTCATCCAGCTCGGTGCAGTCGCAGGCAGTTAGCCGCTCCATCTGAGTGAAAAACCAGTTTGCCTTCCTATCTGCCATTTACTTTTTAAAAATGCCCATCACTCCATCTCCCAACAGGTACTTATCTGACTGCTTTCATGCCCAGTAATGAAGAAGGAAAATGTGCTCAAGATGCTGCCTCACCTAGAAGGGAACAGTTCAGGAGTAAGAGAAACATTCAAGCCACTCTCTCATGCCATGGATGTGCAGTCATCTCCCATCAAGAAACTGATGAAATCTCAACCAATCCCGACCAATGCAAGCGTTTTGGTTTTACCCAAATACTTCTGGAGGGACAGCATGGAGTAAGCAGGGTCTCCAGGACTGTGGGGGGTGGAGCGGGGCTTCACCCAGTGGGAGGAACCCTGAGTCTCACTGCCCTTCCTCCCCCAAGCCCCCAATCCCAGCCCGCCCCACCCCAGCATCCACAGCATGGTGTCTGACGTGGCGTCTGATTATTCAGAATTGTGGTTATTATGAAACACAATACAAGTGTAACTGCATCTGACAGTCAGTTTCCCTTTTGGGACTCATCAGTCCCTTCATGACCACTCGGGGAGCATCATGCCTTTGGAGGCTTCCAAGAAGTGGGAGGAGTCTGGAGCTAAGCTGCGAAGGAGCCTTGCCGTCTGCGTCCTCCTTTCCCTCAGCCCTGTTCCAGCGGCTCCTAGGGAAGTTCTCCAAGAGCCCGTCCGGGCGCTCGTCCTCCGGGCACTCCAGCGGTGGGGACTCTGCCCACTCACAGCCCAGCGCCCGGGTTCAGTGCCTGGTTGGGGAACCAGGATCCCACAGGCCATGGCACGTGACAAAAACAAAACAAACGCTCCTTCCATGCTTGGCTTCAGCCGATACAGAGGGACACCTGTCCTGTGGCAGAACTGTTCTGAGAGCTGGGGTCCCTGCCCTCGAGGAGGTCACAGGTTGTAGAAAGAGGGACAGTGGGGTCACCAGGGCGGGGAGGAAGGGAGAAAGGAGGGAGGGAGGAGGGAAGGCGCGTCAGGACGCGATCCGCTCCGAGGGGTCCGTAACAGAACAAGGGGACAAAGGCGTGGGAGGAGGGGTTCCTGAGCTCGTTTATTCGGAGTCTACTTTCTGTTAAACTTGAGAACTGGCAGCTGGTGGGTAACGTCGTCATTAGGATGGCGGCTTCCAGACGCTCCGGACACCCCGACGGCGGCGGCTGCAGAGCTCATCCAGCTCGGTGCAGTCGCAGGCAGTTAGCCGCTCCATCTGAGTGAAAAACCAGTTTGCCTTCCTATCTGCCATTTAATTTTTAAAAATGCCCATCACTCCAACTCCCAACAGGTACTTATCTGACTACTGTAATTACATATAATTGAGCAGAGAGATTTTTACCGAACAAAAATTTTGATCGGTTTCTTGACGTTTGTTCCAGTCCTTTCTGAACTGGGGGGAAAAGAGATACTTCAGTGCTAACAACTGAACTGCCCGCGACCTGAGGTGTGCAGCGCTCAGAAATGATGGCTCAGCCGGCTGGAGGACAACACCCCCGGCTACCTGTTTCTCCACCACAGACATGTCCATGTGAGGGACCAGACGGATGGAGAATTTTCCTACGACTCGGCCGGGAATGACGGTTTTGGCTCCAGGCCCATCAAACGCGCCCTCAATCCCATGGATAGAAAGAGACGGGTACCTCCATAAGTGCATTAGAAGTTCCTCCTATGAAGATAAAATTATGTATGAGAAAGGAGAATATTTAGTTGAAACCCCGTTGAATTAGACGGCTTGTTTCGCCTGTTTCTGGAGCTCTGGGACACTGCTCAGGACAAGCAAATTGTCCCCTGCCTGAGACAGGCTGGAGCAGCGGTACGCGCGGACGCCCCGGGGCCTGAGAGCGGCCCGAGCGGCTCCCGCTGCCCACAGCCCCTCACCATGCCAGCCGGGAAGTCTGGAGTTTACAGGGGACGGAGAGGCCCTTTCCAAAACCAGAGTTCAACTGTAAATTTGTACCGCTACTCATAACAGCAGTAACTTACTTGCTAGATGCATTTGGTTTTCCAGAAGCCTTTAAAGAAATCTGCAGACAGTTGAGCCGGTGGACCCCCGGGAGCCCACCCGAGGGAACAGACACACTTCCTAATAATAAATTCCCCTACTTCCGTTCAGGGCTCCTCCCGCCAGAGGTGCCCCCAGGGACCAGCAGAGCCACCAAACACCAGAGTGGGCAAGGGGTGTTTTGTTTCTTCGACGATGGTGAAGTAGGAGGGAAAGAAAGAAATCTAAATTTCCCGCAGTCAGTGCTTCAGCTCCGGGCTCGTGCACCACAGGGAGGCGGCCATGGCGGACCCACAGGTTAAACCCGAAACCTTGGCATCTCCAGCCGGTGCAGTCGCAGGCAGTTAGCCGCTCCATCTGAGTGAAAAACCAGTTGTCCTACTGCCATTTAATTTTTAAATGCCCATCACTCCAACTCCCAACAGGTACTTATCTGACTACTGTAATTACATATAATTGAGCAGAGAGATTTTTACCGAACAAAAATTTTGATCGGTTTCTTGACGTTGTTCCAGGCCTTTCTGAACTGGGGGGAAAAGAGATACTTCAGTGCTAACAACTGAACTGCCCGCGACCTGAGGTGTGCAGCGCTCAGAAATGATGGCTCAGCCGGCTGGAGGACAACACCCCCGGCTACCTGTTTCTCCACCACAGACATGTCCATGTGAGGGACCAGACGGATGGAGAATTTTCCTACGACTCGGCCGGGAATGACGGTTTTGGCTCCAGGCCCATCAAACGCGCCCTCAATCCCATGGATAGAAAGAGACGGGTACCTCCATAAGTGCATTAGAAGTTCCTCCTATGAAGATAAAATTATGTATGAGAAAGGAGAATATTTAGTTGAAACCCCGTTGAATTAGACGGCTTGTTTCGCCTGTTTCTGGAGCTCTGGGACACTGCTCAGGACAAGCAAATTGTCCCCTGCCTGAGACAGGCTGGAGCAGCGGTACGCGCGGACGCCCCGGGGCCTGAGAGCGGCCCGAGCGGCTCCCGCTGCCCACAGCCCCTCACCATGCCAGCCGGGAAGTCTGGAGTTTACAGGGGACGGAGAGGCCCTTTCCAAAACCAGAGTTCAACTGTAAATTTGTACCGCTACTCATAACAGCAGTAACTTACTTGCTAGATGCATTTGGTTTTCCAGAAGCCTTTAAAGAAATCTGCAGACAGTTGAGCCGGTGGACCCCCGGGAGCCCACCCGAGGGAACAGACACACTTCCTAATAATAAATTCCCCTACTTCCGTTCAGGGCTCCTCCCGCCAGAGGTGCCCCCAGGGACCAGCAGAGCCACCAAACACCAGAGTGGGCAAGGGGTGTTTTGTTTCTTCGACGATGGTGAAGTAGGAGGGAAAGAAAGAAATCTAAATTTCCCGCAGTCAGTGCTTCAGCTCCGGGCTCGTGCACCACAGGGAGGCGGCCATGGCGGACCCACAGGTTAAACCCGAAAGCTCTGGCTTTGTCTCTCAAAACCTTGGAACTGAAATCATCTCAGCCCATCCTCCACCTCTAAATAGCCAGGAGCTTGCTGGCAGAGGGCTGGCTTCCGGCTGAGACGCATAAGCCGATGGGAAGCACACGCCAGACAGACCCAGGAGAAGGGCCAGCGGATGCAGACGCCGGGACGGGACCCTGCAGGGGAACGCCTGCCCTCGTGAGCACGGGCTCTCGGCTCTGAGATGGGCAGAAGAGCAGCGCAGAGCAAACCAGGGGCTGGGAAAGCACGGCTCTCCCCTCCCTCCCTCAGCTTGCCCGGCGTGCGCGACCTGCCTTGGTGTGGAACAGGAACGTCCTCACCCGGCTGCTGCTCCGGTACTCCTCGAGGTCCAGCTCGATGGCGTCGTACATTCTCTTCTCCTCGTCTGTGACGGGAGCCACATGGTCGTAGATTCCAGGGACCAGAATGCGGCCCGACGGGTCCACCAGGCTGTCTGTGGGAGACACGCGGGCAGAGGCAGGAGTGTGGGGCCCGGGCCCGGGCGCGGAGCCTCGGGGCAGAACCACCACGCCGCGGCTCACGCGCCACAGCCCGAGGCGACGGTGGCAGGAAGGAGCTGGTCACCAGGCAGAGTCGGACGGACACCCCCATTTTCACGTCCACCTGCTCGGTGGACAGATGCAAACGCACAGTCACCCATCAGCTAGACTGGCTGAGACGTGCCTGCATTATGATCTGCACGCTCTCAACTACGCTTCTGCATCAGAAACAAGGTTCTTTTTTCAGTTGTATGCTATCCTGCGTTAAAAAGTCCTGTGTTCATCAGAGGGAAAGTTGAAAGATATCCGTATGTATGTGGCTCCCCTGGAGGCCTAAGACTCTGTGCTCCTGCCGCGGGCGTCCTGGGCTCAATCCTGGGTCAGGGAACAAGCTCCGACCTGCTGCGACTAAGGGTTCACAGCTGCAACTCAAGATTTTTAATTTTTTAAAAAAATTTAAACATGTACGTATGTGAATACACATACAAACCTGAGAAACTGGAAGCCGTCATTGCTAATCCCCGCAGTTAGCCAGACAGAGTATCCTCTATCAAAGACGTGATGCGGCCTCACCAGTCACTTCCCAGTTGGCCACAGAATGGCAGGGAGTGACTGTGGCCGATTTACAGCCCACTTTCTGTCTCCCTGACCCAGACAGCACAGAACTTAACAGTCCCCTGGGGACACGGCCACGGACCCTCTAGCACGTGACGTGAACCTGCCGTCCGGCTCCTCTGAGAAGACAGAGGCGCACGGGAGACGGCCCTGCTGCCGACCCAGTCAGAAAGACACAGGTGCAGAACCGGCTGTGGGACCACGCGGCAGAGGCGCCTTCAGCGGGCCGCGAGGCCGCGGCAGCACGGGCAGCGGTGAGAACAGAGACGTGCATTTGAAACACCAGGGTCACCCACGGGAGAGGCCTGATGCTGCCGCAGCCAGGCGCTCAGGGCCCGTGCCCGGGGCTGGTTTTCTGCAGCCAGACGTCCCCCTGAGGGGGCAGGACGCTCCCCACTGTCGTCCTGAGACCTGAGCCTGCGGCCTGAGCGTGGAAGCAGCTCACTCACCCCTTCCTCCCGCAGAACAGCCCTGGGCCCTGTCCTGCCCACCGCCGTTTTCTCAGGATGGAGGCAGCCTTCCCAATGCCAGCTAGGAGGGCGAGGACTGGATTTGTTCCAAAAACCAAACAAAGGGAAACCATGTGCTTTTCATCTTGTTCCTGACCCTGATCGGACTTTTGCCAGCAGAGAGCGTGCCCTGGCAGGGCTGAAAGGAACTCCGTGCCTGGAAGAAACCTCACAGTCACCAGGATGCCTCGAGGCAGCAGTGCCCCAGGGACTCTTAACGCCATCCTAGCGGCGGTGAGGCCACTCAGCGCCCACGGTGGAGGAGGGGGGCTAGTAAAACAGATGACTTTTGTCTCGCCCTACCCCACCAAAAAATATTAAGTTGTATATGATCTGAAATCTTCTGGAAACAATTTTAAACACTTTAAAGAAAAATGGCTCGTTATTTTCTGTCTGAAACGCTCAAGCATGGAAAATACTGTCCAAGAGCTATACTGTAGGAAAATCAGGAGGCCATAAAAATGATGGAGGAACAGGCAGACAGAAAACAGAGCACAGACATAAACAGACAGACTTCATTATTTGGAAGGAGCAGGATGCTCTAGAGTAAAGTGACCCTGAAGACCCAGGGTTCTAGAAAGGCCTGCCCGAGGGCTGGTGGTTCCCATGGGAGGCGGCGGAGGCCAAGAGGATCTGAGTGGGCAGTGCTGAGGAAGCATGGTGCCAACATGGGAAAAGGAGGGGTTTTCTAGTGGGTCCCTGGAGAGAGTAGGCTTTCTGATAATTTGCCCAAAGAGGCGCGTTGTGAAATTTGCATAAGATTGCCCTTTATCTAGGCGAGAAGCGTCCAGGTGTTGTGGGGTCTGAAGCTTACATAACTTGAGAGCCTCTTTTCTTTTTTGAAAGCGCCAAGTTACGACTCGAATGGATGCTTTCACACCGTGGTGCTGGGAAAGACTGTCTGCGCATCCCTTGGACGGCAAGGAGAGCAGAGCAGTCCACCCTACGGGAAATCCACCCTGAGTATCATTGGGAGGACTGGTGCTGAAGCTCCAATCCTTGGGCCACCTGCGGGGAAGGGCCAGCTCCCTGGAAAAGCCTCTGACGCTGGGAAAGACGGAAGGCAGGCCGAGAGGGGTGACGGAGTGGGAGACGGTCGATGGCATTGCCGACTCCGTGGACGTGAGTCTGAGCAGGTTCCGGGCCACAGGGAGGCACAGGGGAGCCTGGCACGCTGCAGCCCGGGCGCCCCGAGAGGCGGGCACGACCGAGCGCCTGACCCACAGCCAGTTACGACGCCGCAGCGCACAGGCCCCGCCCGGACCGCCTTCCGCTCCAGGCTCCACCCGCGTGCTGGGCTGTCCAGGGCAGGCAAGAGCGACGGGGTCAGTGGGTGAGCTGGCTCTCTGAACACACACACACACACACGATGACATCCTCGTGCCCCCAGCAGACCCACCACCGGAGGAGTCAGGGACAGGGCTGCAGGCAGCGCTTGGGAAAGGTCCGAAGCAGACCCCTCAGGTCCTACCAACCTCCCAGGGTCCTCCTCACTGGACGCCACCTCGGCCAAGCAATGCACGTGCCACCAGAGAGGACCTCGAGTCAGAATGGCGGGTCAGAGGCAACCTGGCAGCTAGGCCATCACCAGAAAATCAGAGGCGGAGCCACGGAGCCGAGCAGGCCTCCGGGCTCCCTCGCCCCGCGGCTCGCCCCCCGACGCCCCTTCCCAATAAAGTCCCCGCTTGGTCAGCGTGCGTCTCCTCAGACCACTCGCTTCCGTCAAGAGCCCACTCTTCCTGCAGCAGACTCGGTGGTGTCCCTGAGCCACGCGGGGACCCGGGGACCACAGGACGGAAGCCAAGAGTCACAGGCAGACTGAGCACTGGCTCTGGATCCTTCTCCGGAAGGGTCTGTCCACCACCGTCCCTGAGGACGGCCAGACAGGTCGCAATGCCCAGGAAAAGAAAAGGGGGTGGATTGAGGAAGGGCTTCTATCCATGGAAATAATAGCATGGCTGTAACAGCCTAAGGAGCTGCTAGGCTCTCCTCTGCTCCGCCCTTCCTCGGGGCTGGCCTGGAAACCAGGGGGAGACGGCCGAGCCCATCGGAACCATGTTAGCGGACTCCCTGACGCTTAAACAGTGAAAGGAAAGAGGGCGTTACCGAGCAGAGCGACCAGATCCGCCATGGGCTCGTGAAGGATCCCACCGAAGGTCCCCGAGTGGAAATCCTGATCCCGGCACTTCACCTACAGGACAGGAACAGGGAGGCCAGTGGCTTCCACCGTGGCCACTCCGCGCAGCCCGCCCCTGGCGGCAGGCCTGCCCAGGCGGCCCTGAGGACTCAGGCGGGTCGGCTGGCCTTGTCACCCCGGCATTTCTGTCACATGATACGGGGTGTTTGCCCCCACCCCGGCCGGTCTTCCGGCCCCACTGGATCCCCTGAGAATGCCTTCAGTCCCCAGCCCTGCCTCCAGCCACGCTGTGTCCCGGACCACCGGACCGCTCGGCCAATGACCAGTGTTCGTGTAGCCGTCTTCCTCCTGGTTTCACCCCATCACTTGCTCTGCTCTCCTTCCAGAGACATTCTCCAAGAAGCTTTCTTCTTGTTCTTTCTTAGGACAAGGGGATAACTGCTTTCCTGTCTTCTCTGCCCAACCAGCTCACACCTCGGATCCGCCTCCCTCTACTCGCAGAGCAAGACCCACCCAACTTCGCTCACAACCTCCACGGTCAGGGCGCTCTTCCCCCAGGTCTGACCTTTGACCTGCTCACAGGCCCTAAAAGCTCATGTGGTCACACTAGTTGACAGGCTTCAGGCTGCTCCCAGCTTCTGACCCGGAGGATCTGGAAGGAAACATCTAGAAATACTTCCCACCGCTGCCGTTTCCAGGAAGGAGAGAGGCAGTCCTGTGACTCCATCCGCTTAAAAGGGCCTGGAGCTTCTCCTGTGTGAGGCTCCCAAGCTCTAACGCCCGGGGCGGGAGGGAGAGGGGGTTGCTTTGAATTCTTTCACCTCCTTCCCTCTCACCCTTCTTGCCCGGCTGGCCCGCCCCTGCACCGCCACCTCCACGGCCCTGCCGGATGAGCCCTCCACTTCAGCTCTTAAGACCTCTACCTCCTTAGGCAGCAATGCTAGCAAAGCCCTTGGGGTGGGCAGAGCCCCTCCTCTGAAATCCTACCCTGCCTTGTCCCGCCTTCTGGCCTCAGCATCTCTCCTCCAGCCCTCCGGTCACAATCCTCCCCACCCTGAATCTCTCCGGAAACAGGTACAAAGCAGGTGCATTCACAGCTGGGGCTTCGTGAACTCCCCTGGTCCCAAGACCCCGCGATCCCCCGCCCCTGGGCCAAGCACCGAGGTTGGCGGCGTTTGCTTTCTCCTCCCCACCGGGATCCCAGCATGGACCCCGCCTGCCCACGGGCGCTCCTGGCCGTACCTCCACAGTGAAGTAGCTGTTGCCCCGAGTCCCGTAGGTGAGCGCGGGCTTCCTCCGGCTGATCCACAGGTTATCCGAAATCACCACGGAGTCCACATTTGAGAAGAACCCGGCCTTTTCCTTCTGCACAAGTTCCTCCAGACCCAGAGAACCGGCTTCCTCCATCCCCTCGAGGAGGAATTTGACGTTCACGGGGAGATCCTGCGTGAACGGGGCAGCCAGCCGCACTGTCAGCAGCAGCGGGCCCGGGCCCTTCAGTCCTTTAAAGTCCAGGAGTCGTGTGTGACATAAACACGCTGAGCTATTATACACACTCCCACAAGCTCTGTTTACAGCAAAGGGCTTTTAACTCAGGTTGTGAAGGAGCGTTCAAGGTAAAGGCCAGTGAGCCACGTACCCAACGCTGGTGACCAAGGATCAGGCAAGGGCGTTCCCAAAGAAAGGTCCGTGTCCACAACACAGGGCTCCGCTTGGCCCCGCAGAGAGGCCCTAACCTCCTTCTCCCCAAAAGGACTTTTTCCAGAAAGGTTACAAATCTCTTTTCTGTCCTCATAATGCTGAGCATGATAAATGAGAGCTCGTTCCTTTGAAAGGCTGTCAAAGGTTTAAGCCTCAGGATAATTTTTATTTCACGTATCTGTTATTTTTCAGCTGCGAGCTCAATCTGCCTTTTAAGTTATTCAGAGGCTTTGATCTCGCAGCAAAATGGAGCTTGAGTTTTTCTCTCGTTAATATTAGGGTGCCTTTAACATTTTTACAATGTGCCTTTTCCCCATTTGGTTTTGATCTTTTTGTATCTTTATAATGTGTAACTTTGTATCTTAGAGCTTAGTGGAGAGGAGAGGTCAAAGGCTTTTCCTGGAATACAAAGCGGGAAGGGGAGGCGGGGTGGCAACTTGAAAAGTGATTCTAGGCAGAAAGGCAGCACAGGCAGAGGAGTCAGTCCTGACCAGTGGGCTGACCGGCCCCAGATGAGCAGGCAGGATGAGGGGAGGATTCTGTAGGAAAGAGTGAAGGACTTTTGGTGCAGCTGATGAAGGATTTGGGGATCAAGAGTCACTCAATGCATTCCCTGAATATGTGTCTCTGTGTCTGAGGAAGTCCAGCTAACGTTTTTATTAATGTTTAATTAGAAAACAGTTGATGAGGAGCAGTGGGAACGCCCAAGAACTTTCTGGTAAAATGTGATTAATAACATACAAGTCAGGGGCTATTAAGCACCAGAGGAGGTGGGACCGACACCAGGCGTCCCTGCTCTGTCCCGTGACACCGTAGGCCCCGGGACCAGGCATGTCACCTCCCAGCACCCCTTCTCCGCGTGCCGTGGGGATCTGTACCCGCCTCGCCTCTGGGTAAGATGGCCAGCGAGGTGGCAGGCGTGTCAGTGCTCTGTAAGGAAGACGGGAAGGCGGCGGGAGGGCAGGCGGGAGCCAGGGAGAAGCCGGTGCTCATCAAGAGCGGGCACTCGCCGGCGCCGGGGAAGCCCGACGCACGTGACTTCACCCAATCCACTCGACAGGCCTGGAGGGAAAACGATCACTCGTAGATCCCCGAAGAGGAGCGTGAAGCCTGGGGGGATGACCTGGCTCGTCTAAGGGCCGGGAGGACTTCTTAGGTTTTGTTTGTAGAAAGGTTACAAATCTCTTTTCTGTCCTCATAATGCTGAGCATGATAAATGAGAGCTCGTTCCTTTGAAAGGCTGTCAAAGGTTTAAGCCTCAGGATAATTTTTATTTCACGTATCTGTTATTTTTCAGCTGCGAGCTCAATCTGCCTTTTAAGTTATTCAGAGGCTTTGATCTCGCAGCAAAATGGAGCTTGAGTTTTTCTCTCGTTAATATTAGGGTGCCTTTAACATTTTTACAATGTGCCTTTTCCCCATTTGGTTTTGATCTTTTTGTATCTTTATAATGTGTAACTTTGTATCTTAGAGCTTAGTGGAGAGGAGAGGTCAAAGGCTTTTCCTGGAATACAAAGCGGGAAGGGGAGGCGGGGTGGCAACTTGAAAAGTGATTCTAGGCAGAAAGGCAGCACAGGCAGAGGAGTCAGTCCTGACCAGTGGGCTGACCGGCCCCAGATGAGCAGGCAGGATGAGGGGAGGATTCTGTAGGAAAGAGTGAAGGACTTTTGGTGCAGCTGATGAAGGGGATTTGGGGATCAAGAGTCACTCAATGCATTCCCTGAATATGTGTCTCTGTGTCTGAGGAAGTCCAGCTAACGTTTTTATTAATGTTTAATTAGAAAACAGTTGATGAGGAGCAGTGGGAACGCCCAAGAACTTTCTGGTAAAATGTGATTAATAACATACAAGTCAGGGGCTATTAAGCACCAGAGGAGGTGGGACCGACACCAGGCGTCCCTGCTCTGTCCCGTGACACCGTAGGCCCCGGGACCAGGCATGTCACCTCCCAGCACCCCTTCTCCGCGTGCCGTGGGGATCTGTACCCGCCTCGCCTCTGGGTAAGATGGCCAGCGAGGTGGCAGGCGTGTCAGTGCTCTGTAAGGAAGACGGGAAGGCGGCGGGAGGGCAGGCGGGAGCCAGGGAGAAGCCGGTGCTCATCAAGAGCGGGCACTCGCCGGCGCCGGGGAAGCCCGACGCACGTGACTTCACCCAATCCACTCGACAGGCCTGGAGGGAAAACGATCACTCGTAGATCCCCGAAGAGGAGCGTGAAGCCTGGGGGGATGACCTGGCTCGTCTAAGGGCCGGGAGGACTTCTTAGGTTTTGTTTGTGATTGCATATGTTTCAGAGCTGAAATTTAAACAACACACCAGATTTTGACCTTTATATATAGAAATTTATGGCTTCCCAGGTGGTGCTAGGGGTAAAGAGCCTGTCGACGCAAGACACGGAAGAGACTCCCGTCAGTCCCTGGGTCGGGAAGATCCCCTGGAGGAGGGCACGGCAACCCACTCCAGTGTTTTTGTCTAGAAAATCCCACGGACTTAGCATGCACGCCTAGGAACTTATAAATACTGCTTCCCTCTAGAGGGAGAAGAGGAACATGACGAGAAAGGAAGGATAAAGAAAGTAGAGAACTGAAGAAAGAGAGAGAGAGAGACCAAGGACTTATGTAGGAAAGCACTATGAACAAGGCAACAGAAAACCAGAAACTGGCCAGAGGAGGTCCTGATCGCTAAGCTTATCTTCCTCAAGGAGATAAAGCAGGCAAAGGGAGAGCACTTAAACCCCTCTCTTCTGCTGCTTCTCATGAGAGAGAAACCTCTGGCATCTGACGAAATCACTACCAGGAAAGAAAAGGAAAACAAAAGCAGGGCCAGGCCCTGCTGGACGGACAGGACCCCGGAGCAGCAGCGTCACAGCCGGCAGCCTCCGGCGCGGCGGAGCGGCTCCGTGTGCCCGGTGTTTCTGCTGCACGCGCGGTGCCCAGAGACAGACCCCGCCCAGGCCCCCCAGACAGGCCGAGCCCAGCAGGGCCGCGGCCCCCGTCTTCCCCATCAGCTTCACCAGCTTCCGGGGGGCTCGACTGGTAGAGAATCTGCCTGCCGTGCAGGAGACCTGGGTTCAACCCCTGGGTCAGGAAGATCCCCGGAGAGGGGTAGGCTGCCCACTCCAGGATTCCTGGCTCGGGCGTGGGCTCGCCCAGCGTCGGGCAGGACAGAGGGCCTCCACCTGCCCCGGCATCACCGTCGCGCAGCGCCGGCCCCGCTCCCCAGTGCAGCCGGCGCCTACCTCACCCAGGGCTCCGAACGCGCTCACGGCGTGGATCCACGCTAACACAGGACCTTTGTTGTCTGTCGTTCCTCGGCCATAAAGTTTTCCTTTAAAAACCGAAGGGAGGAGATTTCTCAGAAAAGCACCGTCGCCTCTCTCAAGTTGAGTGAATCAAAAACAGAGGTAGTTTTACAGGTAGTCGAATGGAGCTCTCTATTTTCCTAGGCAGACGTCTCGCTCTGAAATCACGAAGTACTATTTCTTATGTACAAACAGTACGCTAGTCAGCAAATGTAAGCGAGTTGAAAATATTCAGAGCCCTTCGGCCTGAATGGTGGTGAGCGATTTCACCCACGTTCTTTGAAAAGGCCAGAGGATTTGGTGCAGAATGTCAGGTAACACGGCCTCTCACTCTGAGATTGTACAGTTAGCAGGGGAATGGAAAGAGACAAGAGCTCCCAACCTGGGGACTTAATTCACCCAAGGGCACAAAGGCCCCTCATCTCTCTCACAAAGGAAAGAAATCTGCCTCACTGGACCAAATGGCGGGCCCTGAGCGCTGCCTTCGGTCCAGTCCTCATAACTGCGGGTCAGACCCGGAACCCGGGCGGAGCCGCATCTCAGACTCCGGAGCCCGCGCGCCACTGACCGTCCACCTCCGTCAGCGTGAACGGGTCCGTGGCCCAGCCGTCCTCCCGCCTGGCTGGCTGCACGTCCAGGTGGCCGTAGAAGCACACGGTGGGCTTCCTGGGGTCCGTGCCCAGTTCGGCCAGGAGGATGGGAGGTATCGGGAGGGTCTGACCATCAGGCAGCTGCAGAGGGAAAAATAGATCACACTGAAAAAAAGAGTTTAGTTTTTCAGAAAATTCAAAGGCATGGCACTGGGAGTCTGTTTCTAGCCATGGTCCTTGGAGAGAGCCACATAATGCTTATCTATCATGGGCCACTTTTTTTTTTTTGGAGCGGGGGGCGGGGGTCGGGTTGGGGAGGGAGGGGGCAGGCGGGCCACTTCTATTAGTCGTTCATTTATCTGTTTTCATCCATCTTTGTTCCTTGGCCCATGTGGGCCTCCCATTGCAGTGGCCTGCATTGTAGCAGAGCACCAGCTCTGGGCACATGCGCTCCAGAGATCCGGCTCCATAGTTGGACACATGGGTCCAGCCGCTCCGCGGCACGTGGGATCCTCCCAGGCCAGGGATCGAACAGGCACCCCTTGCACTGGAAGGCGGTGTCCTTACCCACTGGACCACCAGGGAAGCCCTCATGGGCCACTTTTAATGAGAACATCATGAGAAGTCCTTCCTCAGATGCACATGGACAAAGCCTAAACCTCACTGAACTCGCTCTTCAGAATGAGGGCGTCTCCATCGGCTCAGTGGTCAAAACGCCGCGTGCAATGCAGCACGGGTAGGTTCAGGCCCTGAGTCAGGAAGGTCCCCTGGAGACAGAAATGGCAGCCCACTCCAGAGCTCCTGCCTGGAGAATCCCAAGATCAGAGGAGCCTGGCGGGCTACTGTCCACGGTCCTGAGTTGGACACAACTGAGCGACTGAACACGCTCCTCAGCACGAACTCAGACGCCACCAGCTCCGGGCAGGCGGACCCAGTCCCGGGCCAGACTGTGCAGGTGTGTCAGCGCCGACGCAGGGGACCCTGGGGGGTCAAAGGCCCATCGGCTCCCCAGGGGCAGCGGTGGGGCTTGGCTCTGAGGAGAAGTCGGGTCCTCCAAGAAAGAGGCATTTGCACGTAAGGGAAAGGGCCGCCGGGAGAAGCCTGCAGGCCGTGAAGGACGGGAGTGGCACAGGGGACGGGCCTTCCCGCGCCCCCTCCACCGGCCCCCTCTCCCCTCAGTCCCGACAGGACAAGAAATCGGTGCCACGGCCTCCACTGAGACTCCAGAGCACGGGGGCGGGGGTGCTGAGCGTCTGGGAAGCCCTCCTCCTGCCCCATGAAGCAGGAAGCAGGAGGGGCGGGGCCCGGGGCCATCAGCACCTGCTGGGCGCCTGCGTCCACCACGTCCACGCGGGCTCCCAGGCGCCAGAGCCGGTCGGCGGCCAGGGCCATCATCCGGAGCAGCTCTTTCCGCAGGAGGGGCACGGGCTGAACCGAGTCACTCCGGACCGCCACCCACTCCTTCAGCGTCTGGAGGAGAGGCAGCAGGCGGTGAGTGTCGGCGGGGGGCGGTCATCACGTCCACTCGTGGGGATGCACCTCTCTGGACCCCAGCGCCCCTCGTCTGACCTGGAGACCAAGCTGGCAGACACACGACCCCCACAGCCGACATCAGGCAAGCCGGAGGGGAGCTCAGGAGCCCGCGGCTGATTCGAAGCACAGGGCAGGCCGGCGGTGGAAGCCCGCCTCCAGTCTGGGCCGGGGCCCTCGGTGCCACCAGGCTCCACAGAGGGCTGTCCCCACCACCGAGCCCCTCTGGCCACCTCCTCGAGGACTCGGCTTCCCACAAGTACCCGTCACAGGTCCCTGAGCCCCGTCTCTCTTTTCTCTCCTCACGACGAATTCCAGCCTCCACTGGACACTCCGGAAAGGCTGGGGAAGCCCACCAGGCATTCACATCACGTGGACACAGCCCCACGAGGAGGCGCTCCTGCAGGCCCAGCTCAGGAGGAGCCAGCTGGCCGCTCGGCTCGGTGCTTTCGTGCGAAGCACAGGGAACCCCGTCCGTTCACACAATTATATTCTCGATGTGGGTCGGTCACTCGAATGAACCCACACTGAACACGCAGCATGTGCCAGACATGGTGCCTCGGGGCACTGCGTCCAGAGCGACCACAGGGGGTCCCCGGGTGGGGGAGGTTGGCGGGGAGGGCGTGCCGGGATGGGGGTAGGGAGAGGAGAGCTGGCAGGAGGAGACGGATGTGCCAGGTGGCGCTTTGGGTACAGCGCCCCCCAACCCCCACGCCTTTCTACCCCTCGGGCCTCCCCCACCCCCTGCTCCCGCCCCCCAGCACGTCTCCCCCCACCCCCCACGCCCCACCACGTGCAGATGGCCACGTGTCAGCTGGGATGCAGCAGAGAATCGTAAAGGAGGCAGTAAAGTAGACACCACACGTGGGCTACAGAGCAGACAGCCTTGACCTGAACTCGGCAGCCGTGGTCTGGACCGAAAGCTGTGGCGGCAGCTGGCCGGGCTGGCGGGCAGAGAGGGCCTCGGCCAGGGCCCTCTGACGGGGAGGGCGGCCCCTGGAGGCGGCTCGGCGCGGCTAGGTGGTCGTTGCTGGACAGACGTCCCTAGCTCAGCTGTGCTGGGGATGCCCCCTTCGAGGAGGAGTGGCCGGGAGGGATCTCGTACCTAATTCTAACCAACACTGACCATTTCCATGGCGTCGCAGAGTTAGAAAGGGAACAACAACAATAACAAGTTTTCAGGCAAAAAAAAAAAAAAAAAAACGAAAGAAAGAAAAATCCACATCTCCCTGCAAATTCTCCCAGCTTCCCAAAGTGCATGTTTCAAGCGCCTGGTGCATGTCGGATCGCTTACCTGCACAAATTCATCCTGATGGAGGTCGATGTACTGGAAGATCTTCTCCAGCAGCCCGGTGGGCGGCGGCGGCGGGGACGCGGAGAACATGCCTCTGTCCAGCAGCAGCAGACAAGCAAGGAGAGACGCCGCCTGCAAGGCAGCAACAGGGAGACCGTCGAAAATAAGGACCAGGTTTTAGACTTTGCGCCTTTCAAAGACCTTCAAGAAAGCTAAATTATCTGACACAGGTGCTTCCCATCTTTTGAGCTAAAATAACACAAGGTAGTAGAAGATGAGACGTATTGTTTGATATATCCTTTCCCAAACACTTCATTTTCAGTGCTAGAGAATTTTAGTAAGAGAGAAACCAAGTTAACAAGCTTGTCTTTAAGCAACTTTCTTCAGCTTTTTCCTGTGTCACAATCTTTCATATGGGTTCAGGGGCTTTCTGCAGAGGGTGCTAGTGGTAAAGAACCTGCCTGCTGGGGGCTTCCCTGGTGGTCCAGTGGGTAAGGACACCGCCTTTCAATGCAAGGGGCGCCGGTTCGATTCCTGGCCTGGGAAGATCCCAAGTGCCGTGGAGCGGCTGGACCGATGTGTCCAATCACCGAGCCGGAGCTCTGGAGCGCATGCGCCTAGAGCCCGTGCTCTGCAGTGAGAGAGGCCACTGCGATGGGAGGCCCACAAGAGCCAAAGAACAAAGACGGATGAAAATAAATAAATGAAAGACCAATAGAAGTGGCCAAACATATATATATATATATATATGTATATATGTATAAACCTGCCTGCCAGTGCAGGTGATATAAGAAACATGGGTTTGATCCTTGGGTCTGGAAGCTCCCCCGGAGGAGGGCATGGTCACCCACTTTGGTTTTCTCACCTAGAGAACCACATGGACTGAGGAGCCTGGTGGACCATCGTCCACAGGGTCACAGAGTTGGACACCGCTGAAACGACCTGGCACGGCACATGGGTTCACTTCCTGTAAAGGTAAGTTTGCTCCCTACCTCCCAGGTGTCAAAGGCAGTGTTTCTTAGAGAAAGGTGTCAGTTAATAAGATTAAGGAAACAAAAACAGCAACAAAAATTCTTTGTGTGATTAATCACTTTACTAGAAGGACTGTTTTGTGAGGACTGACTAAGATCCTGTGCAGCTTTGTAGGGTTCATTCCATCCAGCATCGCTTACCTGCACAAATTCATCCTGATGGAGGTCGATGTACTGGAAGATCTTCTCCAGCAGCCCGGTGGGCGGCGGCGGCGGGGACGCGGAGAACATGCCTCTGTCCAGCAGCAGCAGACAAGCAAGGCGGGACACCGCCTGCAAGGCAGCAACAGGGAGACCGTCGAAAATAAGGACCAGGTTTTAGACTTTGCGCCTTTCAAAGACCTTCAAGAAAGCTAAATTATCTGACACAGGTGCTTCCCATCTTTTGAGCTAAAATAACACAAGGTAGTAGAAGATGAGACGTATTGTTTGATATATCCTTTCCCAAACACTTCATTTTCAGTGCTAGAGAATTTTAGTAAGAGAGAAACCAAGTTAACAAGCTTGTCTTTAAGCAACTTTCTTCAGCTTTTTCCTGTGTCACAATCTTTCATATGGGTTCAGGGGCTTTCTGCAGAGGGTGCTAGTGGTAAAGAACCTGCCTGCTGGGGGCTTCCCTGGTGGTCCAGTGGGTAAGGACACCGCCTTTCAATGCAAGGGGCGCCGGTTCGATTCCTGGCCTGGGAAGATCCCAAGTGCCGTGGAGCGGCTGGACCGATGTGTCCAATCACCGAGCCGGAGCTCTGGAGCGCATGCGCCTAGAGCCCGTGCTCTGCAGTGAGAGAGGCCACTGCGATGGGAGGCCCACAAGAGCCAAAGAACAAAGACGGATGAAAATAAATAAATGAAAGACCAATAGAAGTGGCCAAACATATATATATATATATATATGTATATATGTATAAACCTGCCTGCCAGTGCAGGTGATATAAGAAACATGGGTTTGATCCTTGGGTCTGGAAGCTCCCCCGGAGGAGGGCATGGTCACCCACTTTGGTTTTCTCACCTAGAGAACCACATGGACTGAGGAGCCTGGTGGACCATCGTCCACAGGGTCACAGAGTTGGACACCGCTGAAACGACCTGGCACGGCACATGGGTTCACTTCCTGTAAAGGTAAGTTTGCTCCCTACCTCCCAGGTGTCAAAGGCAGTGTTTCTTAGAGAGAAAGGTGTCAGTTAATAAGATTAAGGAAACAAAAAACAGCAACAAAAATTCTTTGTGTGATTAATCACTTTACTAGAAGGACTGTTTTGTGAGGACTGACTAAGATCCTGTGCAGCTTTGTAGGGGTTCATTCCATCCACTCCCGAGGTTAGGCTTCGCTAAGAGGAAACAAGTCTCGCTCTGATAAACAGCACGGCAGGACTGGCGAGCGTGCAGACCTGCTGGCCGTCGTCTCTGCCGGGGAGCCCCTGGCCCACGGCTCTGCTGCCGGCTCTCTTCCTTCTGAGGCCCGACCACCTCCTCGCCTCCCGCCCCCCAGGAGCCCTCCTGGTCTTCCCCCCACCCGCAGAGGGCTCCAGGCTGGGCGCAAGGCAGAAATAAGTGTGTCCAGAATTGAGTAGAGCTTCCCGGTTGACCACTAATTATCTTCCCCCTCTTCCTTCCAAACGGGTTCTGAACAGTTTTGAAATAGATTTTATTTTTTAGAGACATCTTGGGTTCAGGTTGCCTCTTCCCTTGGCCTCTGACTCCAGGTACCCACAGAGCCAAGGTGAGGACTTGAGTCTGGGACATAGAGAACTACCACAACCCAGCAATAAAAGACAGATCAACCTAGTTTTTTAAAATGGGCAACATATTTGAATAGACATCGCTCCAAAGAGAATACACAAATGGCCAACTAGTGCGTGAAAAAATTCTCAGCATCTCCGCCGCCAGGCAACTCCTGATCTAACCACAACGAGGCAACAATTCACACCACTCAGGACGGTTAAAACCTCCAAGGCAGAAGATGACGAGGGCTGGTGAGGGTGCGGAGAACCGGGACGCCTCATGCATGGCGGGAAATGCCGCAGCGGCCCTTGGAGGGCAGCCTGGCCGTTCCTCCCCGGACTTGACAGAGCCACCGTACGACCCCGCAATTCCTCTCCTAGGGGTATGCTCGAAACAGATGGAAACACACGTCCACCCACAAACGCGTACATGGGTGTAGACCCCAGCATTGCTTGTCGTCATTGAAGGTGGGGACCACCCGGATGGGCAGCAGTGAACCTGGTGCAGACACACAATGGAATATTACTTGGCCACAAACAGAAAGGAGGTCTTGACCTGTGCTACAATAGGCATGAGCAGAAGAAACAAAAGACTATACTTTGTATCCAGTTACGTGAAAGCTCCCTAACAGGTAAAACCTGAGACAAGAGGATCTGTGATAGCTTAGGGCTAGGAGGATGCGGAAGTGGGCTTGGCCTGCTAATGAGCTGGGGGCTCTTTCTCAGGGGTGAGAATGCTCTCGAGTTGACCGGCGGTGACTGGACGTCCTGCACACACTAAAGACAGAGGAACTCACGCTGTGAGGGGCTGGATTGTAAAGAAAATGAATTACATTGCAATACACTTGTCATAAAGATAATAATCCTAAGGATAAGCACTCATTCCACAAGATAAATACATCCCTGAGTATGAGAAATGCCTAGCAAGCAGAGGGTTTAGTTGGAGTCGCGGTGAGCGGGGCTTCCCTGGGGGTGCATGAGGCACTGGGCCCAGCAGAGGGCGCCACGGAGCCGCAGCCGCCTCCTCGGCTCCCCGTTCACCGTTCGACGGAAGCCTATCGGTGGGGCTGGAAGGGATGGGCAGAGCCTGGAAGCGAGCTGCTGGGACCCAGGAGGGAAAGCCTCCTGCAGACGCGGCCGCAGGATGAGGAGGCTCCTGGAAGTGGGGCCGGCTGTTTTGTGCAGCCAATCCCTCTAAATTAATATTCAAACTGTTATTTTTATTTTTCACTCAATTTCCATTCGTGATTTGCTGCTCTGCCGTGGAATTAGAAAGGAAAATCTGAAGAGGAAAATGAAGCTACAGGAGAGGGAGGAAACTCACTCGTAAGACTGAAAGCACTTCCTCGGGGAGGGCCCCCGAGGACTGGGCTTCCCATGGGCTTGCTCCCAGAGATGTGGGACTGGCACCACCTCTCCCCCGCCCCGGGGCTTCTTTTCCACTTGCGACCGTCAGGCCTGCAGAAGCCGGCTCCGGGCGCTCCTCTGGCCTTTAGGACCCCTGGGCTCGTCCTCCGCTCTCCTCCTCGCCCTGCCTCCCTCATCCGTCGGCTATAGTCAGGCCTAACCTGAGGGAATCCACTCGACAGTACCCTGGGGGTTGGGAAAGGGTATGTGTTCCTGGCCTCGGCAGGAAGGAGCGGTCGCTGGAGAAGAGAAAGGGAGGTGGGGGTCAGGGCGCCAAGCCAGACGCCCAGGTCTTCGTGTCCCCTGGGCGGGGCAGGCAGCCCAGTCCCAGCCCCTCTCAGAGGAAGCTCGCTTGCTCCCGAAGCGCCTGTGAACTGCAGCTGGTTGTTCTTAGACTCGGAACTGGAGCTTCACCTGCCCCTGCACGTCTTGTTCAGTCACTCAGTCGTGCCTTACACCCTGCGACCCCACGGACTGCAGCACGCCAGGCTCCCCTGTCCTCCACTGCCTCCCTGACACGAGTTGCTCAGACTCACGTCCATTGAGTCACTGATATCATCCAACCATCTCACCCTCTGCTGTCCCCTTCTTCTCCTGCCTTGGATCTTTCCCAGCATCAGCCCCTCGGCTGCATACAGTTAAATGTAAACACATCCGGACTTCTCAAAGTCCTGGCCACGTCTCTGCGGCAAAACCATCCCCCGCCCCTGTCCTTCCCCAACTGAGCTTCACTTCCTCAAAGCCTCGCCTTCCATGGGGCACAGGCCTCCGCGCTCACCCTGCGTTCTCCCAGCTCCCGTCAGCCCCTGGAGAGAGTTAGATGAGCTATGTGCTCAGCCCAGGACAGTGGCCGTGGAGGCCCGCGGGCAGCCCCTACCGAGGACACTTCTCTATCTCCTGCCCGGAAGACAGCAGGCATCTGGCAAGGAGGCTGGGCGGCTGTGAGCTTCTCACGATGAGCAGAAGAAGAGAAAATGAAAGCGTTCTCGCCTCCCACCCCACCTGCCTGGCTTCCCCTGCGGGCACACGGTGGCCCGTCACCCAAACCCTCTTCTGGCCTAAGACACTTTAGTGCCGTGCTCCCCGAATGTCCCGAGCTCTACTTACCAAGTCCCGGGGGATTGTTTTACAGTGGTCGCTCTACCTGCATCCGTTTTGATGAACTTTATGGCATAGGAAAAACACTTGATTTCCCTCGTTTATCTGATCATGAGAAGATTAAGAAGCACAAATTCCAACCCTCAAAACAGGTTTTGCTGGATTCTGTTCACTCCCCTGCAGGCTCTGAGCCGAGTGGAGGTCTCCTGCAGAGGGTTGCCCGTTCAGCCAGCCAGCGAGGGCGGGGCTGCAGGGGTCAGCGAGGACACAGTGGGGCCAAGGAGCAGCTCAAGGCACGGGCCGCCCCGGGCTTTCAGGAGGCCGCTGAGCCGGAGCACTCGGTCCTTCGTGAAGACTCAAGGAGCCTTCGGGAGAGCTTGGCCGAGCCGCCTTCCCAGGCCCGGGTGACCGCCCGTGCTGGGCTGGCCGGGACACCGGCGCCGGTGCGGCTGTGTGCGTGAAAACTGGTTCCCGCCCTTGGTGGGTCTCGATTCAACACTGCCACCCGCGGGGGAGGGACGGCTCATCACCTGCCGCAAGTGAGGAGGACACCCGCGGGGCCTCGCTCAAAGCTGCGTCTCCTGGAACAGCGCCACCGGCCCGTCTCAAGCCAGAGGCGCTGCGCCGTCCTGCAGCAGCCTGAGCAGGGGGGCAGCCGGCAGAGAACAGGGCCAAGGCCCGGCTCAACGACCGCGGTCACGAGGGCCAGGAAGGGTCCACGAGTCTGCCCCCAGGTCCCAGCTGGCTTGGGGGTGGCGCATTCGGGCTCAGCTTCATCGCGGCAGCCGACCTGGGAGTCCTCACAGCCGTGCCATGCCTTGCCTTTGCTGCTGTCCTCTCGCCTGATGGCAGACATGTGGCCCCACAAGATCAGGAATTCCCGAGACCTATCACAGGGCAGGCATGGGCGCCAGGCTCAGACCCCCAAATGGCTCAGGCTAACACGGCTTCTTCTGTCAAAAAGCGGCCTGGGGTCCTTTCCTGCAGGATCCCTACCCCGGATGCTCACATCACACCCCCGCCCCCGCGTCCTTAAGTCTCTTTTTTGAGGACTCCTGCTAAGGCTGGCGCCTCTCGCCCTCTTCCGCCCTCCAGCCCTCTTCGCTCTTCCACCTTTCATCCTTTTATTTGCTCGGCTTCCCAGGTGAATTCCTCAGGCCTGCTGTCCAGCTCGCTCATTCTCGCGGACCGTGGCCATCAGCCTGGGCCTCCTCTGCCGAGTTACTGCACTGACTAGTTCCATTTTCAAGGTTGTTAACTGCTCTTGTCTTGTATGGGCTTCCCTGGGGCTCAGTGAAATATCTGCCTGCAATGCAGAAGACCTGGGTTCGATCCCTGCATCAGGAAGATCCCCTGGAGAAGGAAATGGCAGCCCACTCCAGGATTCTTGCCTGGGAAATCCCACGGACAGAGGAGCCTGGAAGACCACCGTCCATAGGGTCGCAAAGAGCTAGGCCCAACTGAAGGGACTTACCCCACCCAAGCAGGAGGGAACATACGCCTCTAGAAATGACAACACGATATGTGGGTAGATTTGCTCACTCACTGCAGAACGTCATCTGTGACAAACAGCTCACGACTGCTTACCTCCCAGCTCTCATTAGAGACTAGTTACTGAGGGCTAAGAATTCTACTCTTCTATGTACATGAAACTACGAGAAATAAAGGTGGAAAAGGAAAAATACCGTTTACAAAGTATCCAAGGATGGAAGATGTGATTTTAGTTTAAAAAAAAAAAAAGAAAAAAAAGAGGTATAAGGTTATAAGGTATAAAGATGCATTTTTGTTAAGGGAAAAGGAGAATAATTTTGTCCTCATTTAGTAGAGATTATTAAATGGTTGCTTCATTTTTAAGAAGAATAAAGAACAAAAAACAGGTATAAAAAGTTACAGAAAGGAGAGTGAGAAAATCTTTTTAATACATCGTGTGGTCAAGCTGGCTAAATTTAAATACATTTATTATAAGGGCTTTTTTTGTTCTGAAGACCTTTAATATCAACAGTGTGCCTATGCAAGTATAGAATTCAATATTCTCTGTTAAGGATAAGATTTTCTTGGATTATTCGAAAGGATTTTTCTTTTCCTGTTGAGTAATCTGCCTAGAAGACAAGGATTCTGTACTTGTCAAAACAATTTCCTGTATATCATGCTGTCTTAATCAGATCTTTGATTACTTCAGAAAACACTCTTCTCAATATTAAAAGAACTGAAGCTTTTTTATAACGATCTGACTTTCTGTACATGCCTTTGAAATCTTTTGTCACATGGGTTAAAAAGATAACTAAGTATTGTTTCACACTGGCCTGTGATCACATTGAATCAAGTGTCTTGACTGATATATTTGAGAACTTCCCAAAGTCAGGTTTTAAAAGAAGTCTTTTTAGGACCAACGTTGGGACTGTTTTCCCAGAGGGCCCCCAGAAAACATCAAAGACTTGTGCTCTCTCCTTATAAACATAGTGAATTAGGGTTATTTTATGTTCTAAACTACATGAGAAGCATTGTGAAATAAAAGTGGTGTTTGACCTTCTTTTGGTTATACTCATATTTGTATATGTTACTGATATACGTGTTTGAAAAACTGCCAACAAATTTGAAGAAATTTCTCAATGTCTTTACCGTCCATTTAACCCACCGTTGGACATGACTGAGCGACTTACACACACACACACACACACACACACACAAATACCAATTTTTTGATGTTTAAAATTTGTATGCCTTCGAAATAACTGAATTCCTTGTCCCTTGAGTCATTTTTTAAATGCGCTCTCACCATATCTGTAACCATGGCTATTTCAGGACTTTTGAAGATACACAAAGAGTTATTGTTTCATCCTAATTCTTCTCTGAAAACATTTGCTCTGACCAGCTACAGGCAGGAACACCCCACGATGACATCACTGGAATAACTGGAAAAGTTGGGTATGGAGAAGTGCAGTGTTGAAGGTCCAGTTTGCTCCACCTGCCTGGGCTCGGCGTCCACACCTGGGATCCCAGCATTCGCCGAGGGGAACTGATTCTAGGCACTGAATAACACGCTTGAAGAGAATGCTCGAAAACATGCTCGGTCATCTGTTGGAACGCACAGCCACCCAAGGGCTTCCCAGGCGGTGCTGGTGGTAAAGAGCCCGCCCGCCGATGCAGGAGACTAGGACACGCAAGGTCTATCCCGGGCTCAGAAAGCCTCCCTGGAGAAGGGCACGCCAAAGTGCTCCCGTACTTTTGTCTGGAGAATGCCACAGACAGAGGAGCCCGGTGGGCTACAGTTCAAGGGGTCGCCAAGCGCTGGACACGACTGAAGTGACTTAGCCCCTCAAGGAATACTGACCAAGGGATTCCAGGCGCTGGGACGTGTCCAGGTGCAGGTGGGGTGGGCCCCCGCCCCTGGCTCACCGGCTGGGCACGCGCGCTGCCTGGCAAGCGGGACGCCAGCGCTCTGCTCGCCTAGGGGGTCTACTCACCATTCTTCCTAGTTGGGGGTCCATTGGGCGGCGGCTCAGTGGGCCTCAGCAATCCTCCCTGGGCCTCAAAGGAAAGTGGAAGAGGCGGTCTCACCAAGGACCCCAGCTGGTCACATGAAATGCCCACCCACCCACAAACGGTTCGCCGGTGTCCCTACGTTTAAATTTTGTTCTAAACTACATGAGAAGCATTGTGAAATAAAAGTGGTGTTTGACCTTCTTTTGGTTATACTCATATTTGTATATGTTACTGATATACGTGTTTGAAAACTGCCAACAAATTTGAAGAAATTTCTCAATGTCTTTACCGTCCATTTAACCCACCGTTGGACATGACTGAGCGACTTACACACACACACACACACACACACACACAAATACCAATTTTTTGATGTTTAAAATTTGTATGCCTTCGAAATAACTGAATTCCTTGTCCCTTGAGTCATTTTTTAAATGCGCTCTCACCATATCTGTAACCATGGCTATCTCAGGACTTTTGAAGATACACAAAGAGTTATTGTTTCATCCTAATTCTTCTCTGAAAACATTTGCTCTGACCAGCTACAGGCAGGAACACCCCACGATGACATCACTGGAATAACTGGAAAAGTTGGGTATGGAGAAGTGCAGTGTTGAAGGTCCAGTTTGCTCCACCTGCCTGGGCTCGGCGTCCACACCTGGGATCCCAGCATTCGCCGAGGGGAACTGATTCTAGGCACTGAATAACACGCTTGAAGAGAATGCTCGAAAACATGCTCGGTCATCTGTTGGAACGCACAGCCACCCAAGGGCTTCCCAGGCGGTGCTGGTGGTAAAGAGCCCGCCCGCCGATGCAGGAGACTAGGACACGCAAGGTCTATCCCGGGCTCAGAAAGCCTCCCTGGAGAAGGGCACGCCAAAGTGCTCCCGTACTTTTGTCTGGAGAATGCCACAGACAGAGGAGCCCGGTGGGCTACAGTTCAAGGGGTCGCCAAGCGCTGGACACGACTGAAGTGACTTAGCCCCTCAAGGAATACTGACCAAGGGATTCCAGGCGCTGGGACGTGTCCAGGTGCAGGTGGGGTGGGCCCCCGCCCCTGGCTCACCGGCTGGGCACGCGCGCTGCCTGGCAAGCGGGACGCCAGCGCTCTGCTCGCCTAGGGGGTCTACTCACCATTCTTCCTAGTTGGGGGTCCATTGGGCGGCGGCTCAGTGGGCCTCAGCAATCC
Organism: Tragulus kanchil; assembly: GCA_022376925.1. Taxonomy (NCBI): domain Eukaryota; kingdom Metazoa; phylum Chordata; class Mammalia; order Artiodactyla; family Tragulidae; genus Tragulus; species Tragulus kanchil. Next base: position 166,779,423 of record JAIOJX010000003.1, on the reverse strand, counting down.
TCCCTGGGCCTCAAAGGAAAGTGGAAGAGGCGGTCTCACCAAGGACCCCAGCTGGTCACATGAAATGCCCACCCGCCCACAAACGGTTCGCCGGTGTCCCCCGCCCTCCCCGAGGCAACGCAAGGCTGCAATAGTGGACCCATTCACACTCGGAGAACAAAGACGCTTGAGAGATTCATTCAGTCTGACAGCACAGGAAGAAACAATAGAGGTCACAGGCACACACACGGGATGAGCTAGTGGCCCGGGAGTCCTGTGATGTTCCTGAGGCCACCGAGGCCAGTTCAGGTCGTCTGTCACAACCAGGGGCTTTGCCGGGCAGGGGCAGAAGGCGCCACCTTTGAGGCAGAGCAGGTGCCCCGGCCCACGCCAGCGACCCGGGGAGGCTCCATGAGCACAGACAGCACCCCCGTCAGGGCTGCCTCCGCGCGCCGGGTGAGTTGGGGGTGGCGTGCCGGCCTCCCTGGGCCCCCAGGAGCCACAGGCCTCTCCCCGCGAGCTCCTTGATTTGCAGACACGTCACCCGACCGCCGTGTTCACCATCACGCGCCCTCCCCCTGGGCGCACCCCTGTCCAAACGTCCCCCCCGCAAGGACACCAGTCACAGGGGATGAAGGCCACCGCGTGACCCCGTCTCCACCTCTGGCCACCCTCTGAGCAGGCGGGAGTCGGGCCTCTGACACCAGACTCTGAGGGGCCACGGGTCCGCCTCCCCCGGCGGACCCGGCCCTGGTCTGTCCCCAAGAAAGAACGCGGCTGCGGACCCGTCCGTCAGACACCGGGCTCCACGTCCTCACTGCTCCGTCCGGCTGGACTTGGCCGGGACCGTCGGCTGTCCCGAGGCTCCTCGGCGCCCACGAAATGACCAACGCGCGCAGCTCAGGGATCCCGACGCGGCCTCGGTCCCTTCCTGCCGCACGCGGAGGCCCTCGGCTGCCTCCGGGTCAGGGCCCCTCTCAGCTCCTTTCTCGGCCCCGCCGCCCCGGCCCCGGCCCGCGTCAGGACGGTCGATCAAGTGGACAAAGCACTGGCTTCGCGACACACCGGGCCCCGGTTCCTCCGGGAGGAGCTGATGCTCGGGGCCTCCATCAGCTGCAGGAAATGGACTGTCGTGTTCAAACCGTCCTGCCGGCTCTCCCGCGGCTCGCGGCTCGCGGCTCGGCACTGCGGGAGCGGGCGGGGAGGGCCGGGCGAGCCTGGGCCGTTTCCGAGCCTGGCTGCGTGGAGTCCGGTGCGCCGCGCCCCCGGGGGCTTCTTTCTTACTGTTTATTTGGCAACACAGACTAAGACCAAGTGACCCTCTGAGTTAGGGTTAGGTTTTGAAGGATTTTAATAAAGAGATGGAACATCAGAAACATGGTTAAGGTCTTGAGAAAAGGACAGAACGTGCCGGAGACAGCGGGGATCAGAAAGGGGGGGCCCTCGAGGCACCAGGCGCCCGTGACTCGACGTTCTGAGTTCCGCAACCTGACTCCGGGGCGGAGGCAGGGCCCGGCGGCGCCGCGGCCCTCAGCCCACGCGGACGCCAGCCAGCACTTTCCGTGGAGGACGCGTGCTTCCGGCCTCAGCCGCCGCCCGGAGGCCGAATCCCGCTGAGCCCCCGGGGACTCGGCTCCTCCGGGGCCGCTGACACGCCGGGTGTGGACGGTCTGCCGCCCCCAGCTCCTTGATTTGCAGACACGTCACCCGACCTGAACGGCCCCCCACCGCCGTCCCCCAGGACACCAGTCACAGGGGATGAAGGCCACCTCCTCCACCTCTGGCCACCCTCTGAGCAGGCGGGAGTCGGGCCTCTGACACCAGACTCTGAGGGGCCACGGGTCCGCCTCCCCCGGCGGACCCGGCCCTGGTCTGTCCCCAAGAAAGAACGCGGCTGCGGACCCGTCCGTCAGACACCGGGCTCCACGTCCTCACTGCTCCGTCCGGCTGGACTTGGCCGGGACCGTCGGCTGTCCCGAGGCTCCTCGGCGCCCACGAAATGACCAACGCGCGCAGCTCAGGGATCCCGGCGCGGCCTCGGTCCCTTCCTGCCGCACGCGGAGGCCCTCGGCTGCCTCCGGGTCAGGGCCCCTCTCAGCTCCTTTCTCGGCCCCGCCGCCCCGGCCCCGGCCCGCGTCAGGACGGTCGATCAAGTGGACAAAGCACTGGCTTCGCGACACACCGGGCCCCGGTTCCTCCGGGAGGAGCTGATGCTCGGGGCCTCCATCAGCTGCAGGAAATGGACTGTCGTGTTCAAACCGTCCTGCCGGCTCTCCCGCGGCTCGCGGCTCGCGGCTCGGCACTGCGGGAGCGGGCGGGGAGGGCCGGGCGAGCCTGGGCCGTTTCCGAGCCTGGCTGCGTGGAGTCCGGTGCGCCGCGCCCCCGGGGGCTTCTTTCTTACTGTTTATTTGGCAACACAGACTAAGACCAAGTGACCCTCTGAGTTAGGGTTAGGTTTTGAAGGATTTTAATAAAGAGATGGAACATCAGAAACATGGTTAAGGTCTTGAGAAAAGGACAGAACGTGCCGGAGACAGCGGGGATCAGAAAGGGGGGGCCCTCGAGGCACCAGGCGCCCGTGACTCGACGTTCTGAGTTCCGCAACCTGACTCCGGGGCGGAGGCAGGGCCCGGCGGCGCCGCGGCCCTCAGCCCACGCGGACGCCAGCCAGCACTTTCCGTGGAGGACGCGTGCTTCCGGCCTCAGCCGCCGCCCGGAGGCCGAATCCCGCTGAGCCCCCGGGGACTCGGCTCCTCCGGGGCCGCTGACACGCCGGGTGTGGACGGTCTCTCACTGCCGGTGCGGGGGCTCCGGCCGGAGCCGGGGGTGCTCCCCGTCCACTCGGGAAGGCTGCGGCGCCTGACGAGGGGGAGGAGCGCCGGCTTCCGCGGCCCCGAGGGCGGCGGCGCTCAGGGCTTCAGCTGGGACACCTCGAGCAGGTACGCGGCCAGCATCTTGGTCCCCTCGATGTAGTTGCGCCTGGTGCGGAGGCACGGCCGTCACCGGCTGGCGCCCCGAGCTCCGGGCCCCCACACGCGTGCCCCCCGCGGGAGCGGACCGCTGGCGCCCTGGCTTGCTGGCCCCAAGTGCTGCCTGCCTGGTTCTCGAGTCCAGCCCGAGGCCCACGGGCACCACCCTGGTCCAGGCCCACCCAGCAGGGCTCCCACCCAGCACCCAGAGCACAGCGCCCCGGGCCACGGCCGCCCCCGCGCGTCTGCACTCGAGGCCCCAGCCTGCGCCCTAGCACCCAGCGCTCGGGTCCTGCCCCGGCCCTCGGCGGGCCTGTCTCCGCCCCTCCGTCTCCCCTCGCCCGTCACCCCAGGACGGCCCCCGTCTCTGGCCCCACCTGTTGAGCTTCTCGTTCTGGGAGTGGGCCCCGTCGTCGGCCGAGCCCACGGGCAGCAGCATGACGTTCTTGCCCGTGGCCTCCTGGAACGTCAGCGTCACGGGGATGCTGCCGCCTTCTCTGGTCAGGTCCGGCTCCACGCCAAACACTGCGGGAGGGCGGGACGAGAGAGCGGAGCCTTCGCGCGTCTATCGCCCGGCACCCCCGCGTCCAGGCCCCGCGCCCGTCAGAGGCGGCCCGGCCTCGCCCGCACGCAGCGCCGCGCCCCCGAGACCCGCAGGGCTCCCGGCCCGCGCGGAGACGCCTGACCTGTCTTCAGGGCTCTCCTCCCGGCCATGTAGTGAGGGTGGTTGAAGTCGGACACCCAGGGCTTCCCGCCGTGGCCCATGTACACCCTGAACTTGTTGGGGCTCTGCAGCTCGGCGAACTTCTTGGTCAAGTAGCTCGTCACCTGCACCACGGGAGAGACGGCGTCTCACAGGCCGGGCCTCGGGTCCAGAGCAGGGCCGTGCTTCCGGCCTCAGCCGCCGCCCGGAGGCCGAATCCCGCTGAGCCCCCGGGGACTCGGCTCCTCCGGGGCCGCTGACACGCCGGGTGTGGACGGTCTCTCACTGCCGGTGCGGGGGCTCCGGCCGGAGCCGGGGGTGCTCCCCGTCCACTCGGGAAGGCTGCGGCGCCTGACGAGGGGGAGGAGCGCCGGCTTCCGCGGCCCCGAGGGCGGCGGCGCTCAGGGCTTCAGCTGGGACACCTCGAGCAGGTACGCGGCCAGCATCTTGGTCCCCTCGATGTAGTTGCGCCTGGTGCGGAGGCACGGCCGTCACCGGCTGGCGCCCCGAGCTCCGGGCCCCCACACGCGTGCCCCCCGCGGGAGCGGACCGCTGGCGCCCTGGCTTGCTGGCCCCAAGTGCTGCCTGCCTGGTTCTCGAGTCCAGCCCGAGGCCCACGGGCACCACCCTGGTCCAGGCCCACCCAGCAGGGCTCCCACCCAGCACCCAGAGCACAGCGCCCCGGGCCACGGCCGCCCCCGCGCGTCTGCACTCGAGGCCCCAGCCTGCGCCCTAGCACCCAGCGCTCGGGTCCTGCCCCGGCCCTCGGCGGGCCTGTCTCCGCCCCTCCGTCTCCCCTCGCCCGTCACCCCAGGACGGCCCCCGTCTCTGGCCCCACCTGTTGAGCTTCTCGTTCTGGGAGTGGGCCCCGTCGTCGGCCGAGCCCACGGGCAGCAGCATGACGTTCTTGCCCGTGGCCTCCTGGAACGTCAGCGTCACGGGGATGCTGCCGCCTTCTCTGGTCAGGTCCGGCTCCACGCCAAACACTGCGGGAGGGCGGGACGAGAGAGCGGAGCCTTCGCGCGTCTGCCGCCCGGCACCCCCGCGTCCAGGCCCCGCGCCCGTCAGAGGCGGCCCGGCCTCGCCCGCACGCAGCGCCGCGCCCCCGAGACCCGCAGGGCTCCCGGCCCGCGCGGAGACGCCTGACCTGTCTTCAGGGCTCTCCTCCCGGCCATGTAGTGAGGGTGGTTGAAGTCGGACACCCAGGGCTTCCCGCCGTGGCCCATGTACACCCTGAACTTGTTGGGGCTCTGCAGCTCGGCGAACTTCTTGGTCAAGTAGCTCGTCACCTGCACCACGGGAGAGACGGCGTCTCACAGGCCGGGCCTCGGGTCCAGAGCCGGGGCCGCCCCTGGACGCCTCCGGGGCGAATCCAGGTGGGTCTACCCTCGGTCTAGGAGGGTCTCATATGAATAGTCACTGCAAGGACGGGTGCTGACACTGAGGCTCCAGTGCTCAGGCCACTGATGTGAAGAGACGACTCCCTGGAAAAGCCCCCAGTGCTGGAAAAGCAGAAGGCAGAGGAGACGGGGACGACAGAGGAGGAGACGGCCGCATGGCACCCCCGAGTCAACGGACACGAGCTTCAGCAAACTTTGGGAGCTGGTGAAAGGCAGAGAAGCCTGGCGTGCTGCAGTCCACGGGGCCGCAAAGAGCTGGACACGACTGAATGGCTGAACTGCACTGGACTGACGTGGGCCCTACAGTGAGTCTGTGGCCCACGCCGGGTCTGTGCGGGCCCTACAGTGAGTCTATGGCCCACGCCGGGTCTGTGCGGGCCCTACAGTGAGTCTATGGCCCACGCCGGGCCTGTGCGGGCCCTACAGTGAGTCTATGGCCCACGCCGGGTCTGTGCGGGCCCTACAGTGAGTCTATGGCCCACGCCAGGCCTGTGCGGGCCCTACAGTGAGTCTATGGCCCACGCCGGGTCTGTGTGGGCCCTACAGTGAGTCTGTGGTCCACGCCGGGTCTGTGCGGGCCCTACAGTGAGTCTATGGCCCACGCCGGGTCTGTGCGGGCCCTACAGTGAGTCTGTGGTCCACGCCGGGTCTGTGCGGGCCCTACAGTGAGTCTGTGGCCCACGCCGGGTCTGTGCGGGCCCTACAGTGAGTCTATGGGTCCACACTGGGTCGAATCTATAGCTGCTGCACACTGACCTGTGTAACTATGAGAACAGAAAAGGGGATTCTAGACTCTTCCTTCAGCCCTCCGCCCGCTCCGCTGCTCACCGGGAGCCAGAGGCCCTGCACTCTCAGCACAGCACATTCAGCCCAAAGTCAGCCTCTGCCTTGAAGCCTCAAATACGGTCAGAGGTCGGACTGTCGCAGCCTCAGCAGGGACAAAGGTCGCACACATGGGATGTGGATTTCACGTGGCCTTTATCTCTGATCAGAATCGGAACTGCTGACGGCAGTGACTGCTGGTGAGCCCACGGGCGCGGGGCGGGGGGAGGGCAAGCGCTCTTCCCGTTGGCCCTCACCCCCCACCCCCCGCCCCGCGCCCCGCGCCCCACGTGCCTGCTCGCTGACTACTTCCGGGGTCATGTTGGGCACCAGCCTGATGGAGAACTTGCCGACCACTCTGCGCGGGATCACGGTCTTGGCCCCGGAGCCGGAGAAGGCGCCTTCGATGCCGTGGAGAGAGAGGGACGGGTAGCGCCAGCGGTGCATCAGGATGTCCTTCTGCAGGGAGCGCAGCAGCGGTCAGGCGCGGCGCGGGCGCGCGGGAAGCCGGCCGTCCAGGGCCGGGGACCACAGGGAGGCGGCCGGCCCGGCAGGGCTGCTGCGGCGGCGGGCTCCTCGCGCAGCCCCAGGGCCTGTCGCTGCAAGTCGTCCGCGCCGGCACTCTTACCCAGACCTGGAAACCCGGGAACTGAGCCCAACAGAGACGCTGTCTCCCCGCGTGGACGGACGAGGCGCCACGGCTGCTGCCTGCCGCCTCACAGAGCTCCCGGCTCCCAGCCCGTGCGCGGTGCCCGCCGCCTCGGCGCCGGCTGGAGCTCGCGCACCTTGCAGTCGTGCAGCAGGGTCTCGGCGCCCACGTCCCGGGCGTACTCCTCCAGGTCAAAGTCGATCTTGTCGTAGAGCTCCAGCTCCTCCTCCGTCACCGGGGCCACCGCCTCGCCGATGCCCGGAATGAGGATCTGCCCCTTCCTGTCCACCAGGCAGCCTGCGGGGCAGCGGGGAGCCTGAGTGACGGCCGGCGCCGCAGGACCTGCGCTGCCAAGTCACTGAGAACCCGGGGCGGCGGGGCCCACCTTCCCTGCACAGCAAAGAGAGGGCGGTCGGGAAGGCCGGGGAGCGCCCATCACCAGTCACAGGGCAGGACACACACGGGCAAACGGACTCCCGCAGGCCCACCCGCCATCTGGCCAGCACCTCCTTTCTAATGCACGTTCCACAAGAAACGACCTGCTCCCATGCTGAGGTAGGAAAACCGAGGCGGGCAGAGTGGACTCCAGGCCCTGAAAGTGGGCTCCACACAGGGCAGGCAGCGTCACGGATTTCACGTGGCCTTTATCTCTGATCAGAATCGGAACTGCTGCAGTGACGCGGCCCGGCGGGGCGGGGAGGCAAGCGCTCTTCCCGTTGGCCCTCACCCCCACCCCGCCCCGCGCCCCACGTGCCTGCTCGCTGACTACTTCCGGGGTCATGTTGGGCACCAGCCTGATGGAGAACTTGCCGACCACTCTGCGCGGGATCACGGTCTTGGCCCCGGAGCCGGAGAAGGCGCCTTCGATGCCGTGGAGAGAGAGGGACGGGTAGCGCCAGCGGTGCATCAGGATGTCCTTCTGCAGGGAGCGCAGCAGCGGTCAGGCGGGGGCGGCGCGGGAAGCCGGCCGTCCAGGGCCGGGGACCACAGGGAGGCGGCCGGCCCGGCAGGGCTGCTGCGGCGGCGGGCTCCTCGCGCAGCCCCAGGGCCTGTCGCTGCAAGTCGTCCGCGCCGGCACTCTTACCCAGACCTGGAAACCCGGGAACTGAGCCCAACAGAGACGCTGTCTCCCCGCGTGGACGGACGAGGCGCCACGGCTGCTGCCTGCCGCCTCACAGAGCTCCCGGCTCCCAGCCCGTGCGCGGTGCCCGCCGCCTCGGCCCCCGGCTGGAGCTCGCGCACCTTGCAGTCGTGCAGCAGGGTCTCGGCGCCCACGTCCCGGGCGTACTCCTCCAGGTCAAAGTCGATCTTGTCGTAGAGCTCCAGCTCCTCCTCCGTCACCGGGGCCACCGCCTCGCCGATGCCCGGAATGAGGATCTGCCCCTTCCTGTCCACCAGGCAGCCTGCGGGGCAGCGGGGAGCCTGAGTGACGGCCGGCGCCGCAGGACCTGCGCTGCCAAGTCACTGAGAACCCGGGGCGGCGGGGCCCACCTTCCCTGCACAGCAAAGAGAGGGCGGTCGGGAAGGCCGGGGAGCGCCCATCACCAGTCACGGGGCAGGACACACACGGGCAAACGGACTCCCGCAGGCCCACCCGCCATCTGGCCAGCACCTCCTTTCTAATGCACGTTCCACAAGAAACGACCTGCTCCCATGCTGAGGTAGGAAAACCGAGGCGGGCAGAGTGGACTCCAGGCCCTGAAAAGTGGGCTCCACACAGGGCAGGCAGCGTCCACCAGGAAGGAGACAGGATCCGCACACGGGGTGGGCGAGGCCAGGTGCCACGTGGAGCCAGGAGAGTGGGCAGCGGCCCGGCCCGCCAGCGCCTGACTGACAGGAGACCTCGCAGCCCGAGACGGCGACCGGACCGCAGCAACGCCCCCCGGAGACACGAGACAGAACCACATCCAGGGGAAGGAGGGCCTGAGTCCGGGGGACAGGCAGCTGGGCGCCCGAGGCGGGTCTCGTGACCCCCAATGCGGGGCTTGGGTGGGAAGGGGCAGCCGAGCTGAGGTGTGTGGGTCTGTTCAAGGCAGCAGCTTAGGGAGGGAGGAAGAGGAGGTCGTGACCCGCGCCAGGTGCCGACCCGAGCTCACCCATCAGCATGATGAGGTCCGTCATGGCCTCGTGCACCGAGCCGCCATACACACCGGAGTGCAGGTCCTTGTCGCTGCATTCCACCTGCGGACACAGGGCCACCCTGCCGGGCCGCTCTCGCACCGCAGCTCTCAGCCCGCGGCTGGGCAGTGGGCAGAGAACCTGCGGCCGACCCTCCTCGAAACCCACACCTGCTCCCCGCGCAGGCACAGCCTGGCGCTCCCTGGCCACAAGGCTGGGCCACAACCAGAGCCTCCGGGAAGCGCCGTCCACGGGAGAGGCGCGGCCCCAGCGCCCGCAGCCCCGCGCACCTCGATGAAGAAGTAGCAGATGCCCCGCAGCCCGTAGGTGATGCAGGGCTTGTTCTTGCCCAGCCAGTAGTTGTCGGAGATGCACACGTAGTCCACGTCCTTGAAGAACGTGTCCTTCCGCGCGAAGATCAGCGCGTCCAGGCCCTCGGAGCCCGACTCCTCCATGCCCTCCAGGCAGAAGCGCACGTTGACCGGGATTTCCTGGGGGCGGGGAGGCAGGCACGGGCTTTATTTCACAGAACAACAGACAGGGGGATACCAAGTGCTGTGAATTCGGGAATTTTCAAGTACCCAGCTGACTTCCTTCCCAGTGTCAGGGGTGGGCCATGGCGGCTGGCAGGCGCTGGGCCGCCGGGGGCGCGGGCGGCTGCAGAAGGTCGCCGTGGAAGGACCCCGCCACAGGAGCCCCAGCCTGACCACGCCGCCCGCTCGCGGGCTCTCTGTGCTCAGCGGCACGGATCAGCGGTCAGGCGTCTCTGGCAAAGCTGGGCTGCTCTAAACAGAGGCCTCGACACAGAAGGCGGGAGCTTCCTCTGCGCCCCGTGGCCAGGCGGTGCACCTGGAGGGGTGAGCGCCCTCCTCCTGCAGCCCGCCCCGCCCTCCGCAGGCCCCCGCGGAGCTGACAGCGGCCCTGAGAGGCCCCGGATCGCAGGCTCGGTGGGCTTCCTGGCCCCCAGCGCTGTGCGCCGAGCCGGTGGCCCCCTTCACAGACGGCACAGGAAGCTGCGCCTGAGCAAGGTGATGCGAAAGGCCATGGTCAGCTGGCCGGCGGGACTCGCCCGGCGGGGTCCCAGCCCAGAGCTGCCCCTGGACAGCGCTGCCCCCCACACGACCCCACCCCAGGGGAACAGAGGTGCGCTGGGGGGGCTCAGCCTACACACGGCAGCCCTCCCCGTGGCCACCGCAGACCCCAGGGCCCCTGAGCACGGCCCGCCGGGACCCTCCACGGCCTGACAGAAGGGCTCAGCGTCCTCATCACAAGTCAAGCGCAGGAGGCAGAGCCTGTGTACACGTTATGACTGAAAGGCGCTCACAGGCAGCCTTGGTCGGAGGCCAGCAGGTTCCAGGGACGAGGAGGAGGAGGGGGAGGAACACACATTTTCAGCCAAGGTGCCTCCACCTGGATCGCCACGCCTGTGACAATCTATTTTGCCTAAGACGTTCTTTTAAGCCCAGAGCTAAGATGTACAACAATGTATCTTACTGGAGGACATGTGTCTCCTCTCAACGTGTACCTATGTTATCTAAAGATACAGGTTGTGGGTGTGGGTCTGGTAAGACCTTTATTACCTCAATATATTCTTTCAAATTACTGTTAATCACCAACTGAGAATGTATAAAAATGCCACGCCTAAAGCAGCTTCGTGGGGATACTCTTCCATTCCCTTTCCAGTGTCTATGCTGGAAGCTCTCCCCTATCCTTTCTCACTTTAATAAACTTTTCACTACGAAGCTCGGGGCATACCCAGCTGATTTCCCCAGGGCCGGCTGGCAGGGGGGGGGAAGGTCGCCGTGGAAGGACCCCGCCACAGGAGCCCCAGCCTGACCACGCCGCCCGCTCGCGGGCTCTCTGTGCTCAGCGGCACGGATCAGCGGTCAGGCGTCTCTGGCAAAGCTGGGCTGCTCTAAACAGAGGCCTCGACACAGAAGGCGGGAGCTTCCTCTGCGCCCCGTGGCCAGGCGGTGCACCCGGAGGGGTGAGCGCCCTCCTCCTGCAGCCCGCCCCGCCCTCCGCAGGCCCCCGCGGAGCTGACAGCGGCCCTGAGAGGCCCCGGATCGCAGGCTCGGTGGGCTTCCTGGCCCCCAGCGCTGTGCGCCGAGCCGGTGGCCCCCTTCACAGACGGCACAGGAAGCTGCGCCTGAGCAAGGTGATGCGAAAGGCCATGGTCAGCTGGCCGGCGGGACTCGCCCGGCGGGGTCCCAGCCCAGAGCTGCCCCTGGACAGCGCTGCCCCCCACACGACCCCACCCCAGGGGAACAGAGGTGCGCTGGGGGGCTCAGCCTACACACGGCAGCCCTCCCCGTGGCCACCGCAGACCCCAGGGCCCCTGAGCACGGCCCGCCGGGACCCTCCACGGCCTGACAGAAGGGCTCAGCGTCCTCATCACAAGTCAAGCGCAGGAGGCAGAGCCTGTGTACACGTTATGACTGAAAGGCGCTCACAGGCAGCCTTGGTCGGAGGCCAGCAGGTTCCAGGGACGAGGAGGAGGAGGGGGAGGAACACACATTTTCAGCCAAGGTGCCTCCACCTGGATCGCCACGCCTGTGACAATCTATTTTGCCTAAGACGTTCTTTTAAGCCCAGAGCTAAGATGTACAACAATGTATCTTACTGGAGGACATGTGTCTCCTCTCAACGTGTACCTATGTTATCTAAAGATACAGGTTGTGGGTGTGGGTCTGGTAAGACCTTTATTACCTCAATATATTCTTTCAAATTACTGTTAATCACCAACTGAGAATGTATAAAAATGCCACGCCTAAAGCAGCTTCGTGGGGATACTCTTCCATTCCCTTTCCAGTGTCTATGCTGGAAGCTCTCCCCTATCCTTTCTCACTTTAATAAACTTTTCACTACACGAAGCTCTGAGGGACCATCGCCGAGTCTTTTGGTCCCAGTGTGAATTCTTCTCCGTTGGAGATCAAGAATCTGACACCGTTCACGGTGACCTGCCGTCGTCTATCACCCATCAGGATCACAACTAGACTGAGGAGAATTCTTGAAAAGATCGGCAGGCGAGAGACCAACAGGAAACAAGGGGCCTGTCCATGGTCACAGAGCCTGGGCCCCGTGCTGGCAAGGGCCCCTTGCCCAGGCATGGTCAGGGTCAGAGCTCCGGCCTCCCCAGTGGGCTAGGTCCCTGCGGCGTCACCAACGGGTGATCTTTGAACAGCTATAAAACCACTGCACGCTCAGCGCTTCCTAAAACCGGGAACCGGCTCTAAGCCGGAACGCGGCCCGGCTGTGCGGATGCGGTTCGCGGGAGCCCGTGATCTCTGATCTTCATGGGCTGTTCTGGGAACAAAGTCCCACTGGGCACCACCAGGCGGAACAGGCGCATCGGGGGGCTGGACACGGCGGCGTACCTGGCCTGTTTTCTGGAAGGCTTCCAGGGCGTTGATCCACCCGGCCACCGGCCCCTTGTCGTCGGTCGCTCCTCTCCCGTACAGCTTGCCTACGACAGCAATCCGCACGTCCACCGGCTGGCGCTCCCAGGCCGGGGAGGGCCTTGGACGGGCAGGACAGGGCGCGGTGGGGGAGGGTGCCGCGGGAGAGGCTGAGACGGGCTGATGGGACGGGCGGAGGGGTGGGTGGACTGAGCGGGGGCCCAGGCCCTCCACGGGGGCCACGGGGACCACGTGCACGGTGACGGCCCCCAGCCGGGGAAGCGCCAGCAGAAACGCAGCGTGTCGCGTAAGAAAGGAAAGACAGCCTAGACTCAAGGGGACAGGGGGACAAGGCACCTGCGAAGGGGCTGCTCCACGGCGCCAAAGGCCGCGTCCACGGGGAAACGGGAAGGTTCAGAAAGGAGGGCGGGAGGTGGGGGTGTCAGGGAGAGGCCGACGCTTCCCCTGAGAACCGGGCTGGACGTGGAGCCCAGGCTGGGCCGCACCGCCGCAGCTCAGGCCGGGCTGCCGGGGGAGGGTCGGCAGGAGCGGGAAGCCCACGGGCCCCAGGCCATGGAGACCGGGATCCGTGGGAAAGGAAGGCAGTCTGGGGTGTCAAGGAGGGAGCACGCGCGTGAAGCTTCTAGAACCTGATTTCTAGATTACGTGAAAAGAGCTGGTTCTGGGACGACGACGGCCAAGGGCGGGGCGCGCGTCCTGAAGCCCACGGGCCAGGGCGTGCTCCTCGGGGAGCGGCCTACCGTCGCGCTCGGCCAGGGCGAAGGGCTCGCTGTCCCAGCCGTCCTCCACGGCCGCCGGCTGCACGTCCAGGTGCCCGTAGATACACACCGTCTTCTTCTGCGGGTCGGAGCCCAGCTTGCCCAGTAAGATGGGCGGAAGTGGGATCTCGGAGCCATCAGGGAGCTGGGTGGGGAGGGGAGGCCATGGGGACAGTCTTTGCTCCAGGGGCGTGGCTTTAACCCCGGTCTCCCGCATACACGCCAGGTAACGCATGAGCAACCGCCGTGCGGCACAGAGACCTCTACTCGGTGCCCCGTGCTGACCTGGGCGGGAAGGAGTCCAGCAAGGAGGGGACACAGGCCTCCGCAGAGCTGGCCCACTCTGCTGTTCAGAAGAAACCAAGGCCACGTTGTTAGGCAACTATGTACGAGGTTGCTTTGGGCATGCCCAGCTCTCTGCGACCCCATGGACTGTAGCCCACCAAGCCTCTCTGTCCAAGGGATTCTCTAGGCAAGAGCACTGGCGTGGGTAACCCTTTCCTGTCCAAGGGGTCTGGCGACCCAGGGACCAAACCTGCATTTCCTGCCACTCCGGCAATGCAGGCAGACCTCACTGCGGAGCCGGCAGGGAAGCCCTAGGCAACCGCACGCCCGTCAACAAGCGACTGCAGAGTCCACCGCGGGCTGGCGGCACGCCCGGGCCGGGGCGCCTGGTCTCCTCAGACACCCCCCACTGCGGGGCCCGGGGCAGCGCGCTCCACTGAGCCAGTGATGAACAAGAACCCACGCCCCATCCTCCAGAGCACAGAGACTCAATGAAGTTTACCAACTGCAGACAGCCTGGTAAATTTTTAAAGGGTGACTTTTACCAGTACTTTTATATAACAAAACGTATTACAAAGGCTGAGCTTGGGATGCAACTTAGTTCATTATTTTCTAAAAGTACATTAAAAACTACTGTGAAACTGAAAGCGTCAGTCGCTCAGCTGTGTCTGACTCTCGGCGACCGCGGGCAGTAGCCCGCCAGGCTCCTCTGGCCCTGGGATTCTCCGGGCAAGAACACTGGAGTGGGCGGCCATGTCCTTCTGCAGGGGGTCTTCCCGACCCAGGGACTGAACCTGGGTCTCCTGCACTGCAGCAGATTCCTTACTGTCTAAGCCACCTGGGAAGCCCCCAAACTACTGTAATCTTAAAGCAAAAGATAACATTTTTAAATGTCTTGGGTGGATGCACTATGTAGAAAAAGGGCCCCCGAGCGGGGCGTGGTGAACTGAGACTGGCCGCAGGCCCCATGACTTCCAGCAGCAGCAGCTGGGGCTCCTCTGAGCCCCTCCGAGGCCTTGTCAGGCGGTCCCCCGGTCCCTGAGAACGGGGACAGGCAGGCATCACAGGACCCCCTCCCCATGCAGAGAACCACAGGTGCACGGCAGCCAAGCAGCGCCGAGCCCCACATCACACTCAGGTCTCTTCCGAGTTCCACCCCAGCGTGGCGTCTCCACTCCGCCTTTCATGGAAAATCCTGGCCCACCTGGACTCTGCAAATCCTGGCCGCCCATCCTGCCCACGTTCCTACAATCTAAGAGGACAACTGACCTTACAAAGTGCCCCACCCGGCAGGGAGGGTGAAGAGACCGTGCCCCGTGTTTCCACTGCAGGAGTGAGGCTTATCTCCACTAGAACCATCACCACCTACGAGCTAGCCCAGTTCCCAGAAAACACTCTGAAAACATTCACTAATAAACGTCACCCACAAACCAAGCTGGGAGGGAAGCTACAGTAAGATTCACAAATAAGGGGAAAAATGACCAGCAACCCAAACTGACAGGGCTGGTGGCGGGCCGGGGCAGCGCGCTCCACTGAGCCAGTGATGAACAAGAACCCACGCCCCATCCTCCAGACCTAATTACCAACTGCAGACAGCCTGGTAAATTTTTAAAGGGTGACTTTTACCAGTACTTTTATATAACAAAACGTATTACAAAGGCTGAGCTTGGGATGCAACTTAGTTCATTATTTTCTAAAAGTACATTAAAAACTACTGTGGAACTGAAAGCGTCAGTCGCTCAGCTGTGTCTGACTCTCGGCGACCGCGGGCAGTAGCCCGCCAGGCTCCTCTGGCCCTGGGATTCTCCGGGCAAGAACACTGGAGTGGGCGGCCATGTCCTTCTGCAGGGGGTCTTCCCGACCCAGGGACTGAACCTGGGTCTCCTGCACTGCAGCAGATTCCTTACTGTCTAAGCCACCTGGGAAGCCCCCAAACTACTGTAATCTTAAAGCAAAAGATAACATTTTTAAATGTCTTGGGTGGATGCACTATGTAGAAAAAGGGCCCCCGAGCGGGGCGTGGTGAACTGAGACTGGCCGCAGGCCCCATGACTTCCAGCAGCAGCAGCTGGGGCTCCTCTGAGCCCCTCCGAGGCCTTGTCAGGCGGTCCCCCGGTCCCTGAGAACGGGGACAGGCAGGCATCACAGGACCCCCTCCCCATGCAGAGAACCACAGGTGCACGGCAGCCAAGCAGCGCCGAGCCCCACATCACACTCAGGTCTCTTCCGAGTTCCACCCCAGCGTGGCGTCTCCACTCCGCCTTTCATGGAAAATCCTGGCCCACCTGGACTCTGCAAATCCTGGCCGCCCATCCTCGCCCACGTTCCTACAATCTAAGAGGACAACTGACCTTACAAAGTGCCCCACCCGGCAGGGAGGGTGAAGAGACCGTGCCCCGTGTTTCCACTGCAGGAGTGAGGCTTATCTCCACTAGAACCATCACCACCTACGAGCTAGCCCAGTTCCCAGAAAACACTCTGAAAACATTCACTAATAAACGTCACCCACAAACCAAGCTGGGAGGGAAGCTACAGTAAGATTCACAAATAAGGGGAAAAATGACCAGCAACCCAAACTGACAGGGCTGGTGGCGGGCCGGGAAAGGCGGCTTTCCCCAGGCTGCCAGGGGCACCGAGCACCGCCCGTGCATGCGTCTACCAGGGACTGAGTCAGGCTGCCAGGACGCAGGGCTGTCTTCCCAGGACCCCCTTCCTGTACACGTCAGCGTGACGAACTCCTGCTGACCCACAGCTGTCCACGCTCAGCCCTGGGTGCCCTGGCACCATGCGCCCACCTGCGCTGCCCCAGGGCTGGGCACGTCCCACCAGGACAGCCTGCAGCCACCAGGGCCAGGATGTGCCTCAAACCAAGCCTACTGCCCCGGTCACACCAGACCAGGGAACCGACAGGCGGAGGGGACCACACCTGCCGTGGCCGCCTGCCACGAGGACCTCAGCAGAACGTCCCTCACAGGGATGACAGCTGCCAGTCCTTCCTCGATAAGAACACGTGTTGCGCAACTCAGACAGTGAGGCACTCCTTTCAGTCCCCGTGGAAGGTCCTTGCTTAAGCACTTCACTGAAACATCCGTGGGGAACAGAACTGCTGCGGCGTGCAGGCTCAGTCCCGCCTGACTCAGCGACCCGTGGGCTCTGGCCGCCAGGCTCCTCTGTGCGTGGGGTCCTCCAGGCTGGCGTCCTGCAGTCGGCTGCCATTTCCTTCTCCAGGAAAAACACACTGCTAAGGTGTGCGTGCTCAGTCGGAATAGATCCACCCATTTTCATGAAACAACTCTGAAGAATTATTTGCCACCTAGACCTTTAAACGTATTAGGAGAAAGGGAGAGGAAGCAAGTCAAGTCTGCTCCTAACAGAAAGCAACCAGAGGAATCCCTCTGCCAGCGTGGCGTCTCACTCGCCTTTCATGGAAAATCCTGGCCCACCTGGACTCTGCAAATCCTGGCCGCCCATCCTCGCCCACGTTCCTACAATCTAAGAGGACAACTGACCTTACAAAGTGCCCCACCCGGCAGGGAGGGTGAAGAGACCGTGCCCCGTGTTTCCACTGCAGGAGTGAGGCTTATCTCCACTAGAACCATCACCATCTACGAGCTAGCCCAGTTCCCAGAAAACACTCTGAAAACATTCACTAATAAACGTCACCCACAAACCAAGCTGGGAGGGAAGCTACAGTAAGATTCACAAATAAGGGGAAAAACGACCAGCAACCCAAACTGACAGGGCTGGTGGCGGGCCGGGAAAGGCGGCTTTCCCCAGACTGCCAGGGGCACCGAGCACCGCCCGTGCATGCGTCGACCAGGGACTGAGCGAGGCTGCCAGGACGCAGGGCTTGTCTTCCCAGGACCCCCTTCCTGTACACGTCAGCTTGACGAACTCCTGCTGACCCACAGCTGTCCACGCCCAGCCCTGGGTGCCCTGGCACCATGCGCCCACCTGCGCTGCCCCAGGGCTGGGCACGTCCCACCAGGACAGCCTGCAGCCACCAGGGCCAGGATGTGCCTCAAACCAAGCCCACTGCCCCGGTCACACCAGACCAGGGAACCGACAGGCGGAGGGGACCACACCTGCCGTGGCCGCCTGCCACGAGGACCTCAGCAGAACGTCCCTCACAGGGATGACAGCTGCCAGTCCTTCCTCGATAAGAACACGTGTTGCGCAACTCAGACAGTGAGGCACTCCTTTCAGTCTCCGTGGAAGGTCCTTGCTTAAGCACTTCACTGAAACATCCGTGGGGAACAGAACTGCTGCGGCGTGCAGGCTCAGTCCCGCCTGACTCAGCGACCCGTGGGCTCTGGCCGCCAGGCTCCTCTGTGCGTGGGGTCCTCCAGGCTGGCGTCCTGCAGTCGGCTGCCATTTTCTTCTCCAGGAAAAACACACTGCTAAGGTGTGCGTGCTCAGTCGGAATAGATCCACCCATTTTCATGAAACAACTCTGAAGAATTATTTGCCACCTAGACCTTTAAACGTATTAGGAGAAAGGGAGAGGAAGCAAGTCAAGTCTGCTCCTAACAGAAAGCAACCAGAGGAATCCCGCTCTGCCCTCTCACGAGGACCGGGCAAGCGCCAGGAAGCTGTGACGCGCCTTTGGCAGCCTTCAGCTAACCGTGGAGTCTGTGGTCAGAAGACTCACACACACTGAACTGGAATCGGAAGACCCAGCCCGAACCTCCTCTGCCACGGACCTACTCCTGGCTCCCAGGGAGACAGGGCCTGCCCGGGCCTCTGGGTCCTGCCGTTTACGAGAAGCGCAGACCGGGCTGAACGCCCACGACTGAAATCCCAGGACTATGATTTCCACCAACACAGAAGTCATCAGGTAAGAGAATCAAGATAAACCCAGCCACCCCTCAGTATAAAAAGAGTATTATAGGGATTTCCCTGGTGGTCCAGTGGCTAAGACTCTGTGCTCCCAATGCTGGGGACCTGGGTTCAATCCCTGGTCAGGGAACTAGATCCCACATACCATAACTAAGACCCAGTGCAACCAAATAAATACATTTAAAAAAAAAAAAAAAAGAGTATTGTAAACTCTGACAATGCACAGCTCAAAACATGTGATTAACATGAGGCTGATACCATCTGAAACGAAAACACTAGACTAAGGTACCATTCAGCGAGGTCCTTCATTCAAGTTACAATCTGTCAGATGCCCACAGTAAAATGCAGCTGAGCCCCGAGCCCCACACCGGAAGTCGCTCTCTCCCAGGAAGCCATGAGAAAGCGCTGCTTCACCAGCCGGGACCGGGGACACGGGGGATGTGTGTGGGCGTCTTCATCAGCTTTGCATCTGATGGGCAGAGGGCACCTTCCTGGTCGGAAGGCCGCCTGGCTTCAGGGAAAGAACCCCAGCTCAGCTAAGAAAGGCCACCACACTCCCTTCCTCTAGGGTGACCCTCCCCAGGCTTCCTCCCTTGAAAAACCCGATGAGTATCCCAAATCTCTGTCCACACCGACTCGAGAAACCTCCCAGTTTAGCTTCCAAACGAGGCCACCTCTGCTTGTTTTAAACACCAGCAAATTGGGTTTCCCTGGTGGCTCAGTGGTCAAGAATCCGCCTGCCAAAGCAGGAGCACTAGGTTTGGTCCCCAGTCTGGGAAGATGTCGCGGAGCGACCAAGCCTCTGCGACATAACTCCTGAGCTTGCGCTCTAAAGCCCCCGAGCCACGGCTACTGAAGTCTGTGCACCCTGGAGCCTGTGCTCCCCAACGAGAGAAGCCACCGCGGCGAGAAGCCTGCGCTCCGCCACTAAAGGGCAACCCCGCCTGCCTCAACGAGAGAAAGGCCCTCGAAGCAGTGAAGACCCAGCACGGCCAAATATAAATCAGTCGGTAACATTATTAGGAAGAAAAGAGTAGATAAAACCCAGCAATTTATCTGCAGCAAAGCCTTCAAACTTCAGACTCAGCAAAGCTGCGGGCTGTCAACCCCTCCGCACGCCGGCTCGCCCGTCCCACAGCCAGAGCGGGCGGCCGCCCACCTTCTGGTTCCCGATGTCCACCAGCTCCACGGAGCCGCCCAGCTGCTTGATGTCGGCGGCCGCCACCTCCATCATCCTCCGGATCTCGCCCCTCTTCTCGGGCCACGCAGACACGCTCTGGATGGCCACCCATTCCGCGAGCTTCTGTTGGTGGGAGAAGCAGAAGGGGCTCTGAGCGGGCGCTGCGGGAGGGAGGCAGGCGCTCACAGCGGGCCGTCTCCAGGCCCACGCCGCTCACGGGCTGCCTGCGGCCGCCCAGACGCCACCCAGATGTTTGTTATTATTACTGTTCATAGTTGGTGATTTTCACTAAAACGGAATCGCAGGATACAATTACTCTGCAACTTCCGTTTGTCACCCGCAGGCCATCGTGGTCTCTCCCAAGTGAGTGAGGGTGCTGCCCCTGCACGTGCCTATCAGGGCAACTGTAACAAGCCCACCCACGCAGCCACTGAACACGGCCCGCGTCTGCTCAGCTCTGGAGGCCAGACCTCTGAGGTCAGTCTCCCTGGCTACAGTCAAGGCCTGAGTTGGAAGGGCTGCTTCCTCCTCCGAGATCTAGACGCCCCGGGGCCACCTTCGCCCTCTTCAAAGCTATCCAGCACTCTAGCCTGTGCTTCTCCTGTCTGGACTTTCTGAGGCGCAGGTTCCTGGGGACTCATCAGAAAGAACCCAGTGGCAGGCAGAGTGATGGGGGAGAAGTGGATTTTATTCAGAGAGAAACGCACCCCAGCGGGCGCGGAGAGCGTCGGGGGCCTGGCAGAGGCCGAGGGCAGTGGCCTGCTTTCCGCGTCAGAGGTAAGGCCTGTCTGTGCTGACCCCACGCCAAGCACCAGCCAACGCCGTGAGCCGCTGGGCCCGGCGGGAGTGAGCGGTACGCAGTCCCGCGGGCAGGTCTGTGTCTGAGGCTGACAAAACTGCCACTGGAAGGCAGAGTGAACGCCCAGTATTTTCACGGTCCACGCTGGGTAACTTATCATCCTGACAACGCCCAGGTTCACATGAGACCTCTCCAGGTTTCATCGGAAGTATGACCACCAAGGGTGACTTTAAAGCCTGGCTCTTTACGTGAACATCAAGAAACAGACAGACACATGAGATTACTGCATCACTTAAAACATGCAATGTGAGAGCGTTCTTTATATCTACAGGAGACAAAAATCTTACTATAATCATCACGCAGCACCCTGGACCCCCAGAACGCACTCATCGGCTAACTGAGGTCCATACCCTTTGGCCACCCCCCGTTCAGCTCCCTGTCCTCGCGTCCCTGACAACCAGGGCTTGGCCTCCGCTTCTCAGAGTGCAGCTTTCTCAGGTTCCACCTGTAAGTGGGGACTAACTAGCATTTGCCTTTCTCCACCTAGGCAGCATTTTAAATGCTTGATCAGAACAGGATAATTCATGTCAGCTCGTGGAAAGTCTCCCTGGGTCCCGTGGGATTAAAGTGAACGTGAGCTGCCACGAGGCTACACGTTCTCTTACCTTCACGTAGCGGTCCTGATTCTCGTCGACATACTTGAACAGAGCAGTGAGCACCGACATCCTCACCAGACCGCAGACCCTGAGACTCCTGCAGGAAGGAAGAGCCAGTCCGTCGAGCTGCCGGGAGACTGCCCACTGGGCCCCGAGGCACTCGCTCAGGATCGTAAACTGTACCCCGCCCCCGCCCCGCCCGGGCGCAACCGTCACGAGGCTCCAGGAAGTGACCAGGGCAGAGACAATGGCTCTTGGACAGCAGAGGCTGATCTCCGTTCTTGCTTTCGGATGGAAACCCGACACAGAAATCATGCGACAGAATGGGGAGCAACTGAAGGAAGGGCTTGAATTAAAGACAATCTCCTGGATTGTAGGCACCACCCAGGTGCATATTCAAGCTTTTTTGAAAAAGTAATTGGATTCTCAAAGCACACAGACGACTTCCCCCTGAGTATGACCGCGGAGGAGATAATCGCTCCAGGGCTCCGCACGTCACCCCGTGCCCCTTGCTCAGACCAACAGCACAGCACGCGAGGCCCCAGGAGAAGGACACTGACCACCCAGGTCCAGGGACAAGCCAGTGTGTGGAAGGCCGCCAGGGCTGAGGAGGGCACAGACACATCCAGCCTCCCAGCCACGCTTTCTCACGCCCAGCAGCTCCGGCGTGAGACCTAGCACAGCCTGCTCCAACTCACCAACGCGGGGCCAAAGGCACCGTCTGACTCAGCAGGTTTAACAACTGGCATCCGCGGGAGACAAAGAAACTCCCGAAACTGGGACTTTCAGAATGCGCTCTCTGGGCTTCCTCCAAGTGTGGACTCAGCCTGCATCATGTGGCCAGACTCAAGCCTCAGCAGCAACGCAGAAGAGCTCAGGGACCGGGAGCTCACTCAGCACCACGCAGACCGAAAGCACTTCAGAACTGCGGCTCAGAGTCACAAGACCCTGCTGGTTAATCTCTGGAGTGAGACACCAGACAGGCCCCACGGGCAAGACACACTGCAGTTAAAGATCTCGCATCCTTTTCTCGGTATAGGACAGAAGGAAGTGAAAGCGTTCATCGTTCATCGCGCGGTCGGGTCTGACCCTTTCGTGACCCCACGGACTGTAGCCCACCAGGTTCCTCCAAACATGGGATTCTCTAGGCAAGCACACTGCAGTGGGTAGCCATGCCCTCCTCCAGGGGATCTCTGGGACCCAGGGGTCGAACCCTGGTCTCCTGCATGGCAGGCAGTCTTTACCATCGGGGGACTTAATCCACTGACAGAGGCAGTCCGGCCGCTGACAGCGGGGTGCAGCGCGAGGGCGGCGAGGACAGTCCTCTTCCGACACCAGCGACGGAGCACACGGACCTCCCAGCCGACTCAGGCTATGTCAGCTGAGGGTCTCGTCTCAGAGACGGGGTGGTTAACACAGAACAGCACAGAAGTCAGAGTTTTCAGCCCAAACGACACTCTGTGTAGCAGGGTCGGTCGATGCGCATTAAGCTTCTGGAGTAGAAGTGCATATTCAAGCTTTTGAAAAAGTAATTGGATTCTCAAAGCACACAGACGACTTCCCCTGAGTATGACCGCGGAGGAGATAATCGCTCCAGGGCTCCGCACGTCACCCCGTGCCCTTGCTCAGACCAACAGCACAGCACGCGAGGCCCCAGGAGAAGGACACTGACCACCCAGGTCCAGGGACAAGCCAGTGTGTGGAAGGCCGCCAGGGCTGAGGAGGGCACAGACACATCCAGCCTCCCAGCCACGCTTTCTCACGCCCAGCAGCTCCGGCGTGAGACCTAGCACAGCCTGCTCCAACTCACCAACGCGGGGCCAAAGGCACCGTCTGACTCAGCAGGTTTAACAACTGGCATCCGCGGGAGACAAAGAAACTCCCGAAACTGGGACTTTCAGAATGCGCTCTCTGGGCTTCCTCCAAGTGTGGACTCAGCCTGCATCATGTGGCCAGACTCAAGCCTCAGCAGCAACGCAGAAGAGCTCAGGGACCGGGAGCTCACTCAGCACCACGCAGACCGAAAGCACTTCAGAACTGCGGCTCAGAGTCACAAGACCCTGCTGGTTAATCTCTGGAGTGAGACACCAGACAGGCCCCACGGGCAAGACACACTGCAGTTAAAGATCTCGCATCCTTTTCTCGGTATAGGACAGAAGGAAGTGAAAGCGTTCATCGTTCATCGCGCGGTCGGGTCTGACCCTTTCGTGACCCCACGGACTGTAGCCCGCCAGGTTCCTCCAAACATGGGATTCTCTAGGCAAGCACACTGCAGTGGGTAGCCATGCCCTCCTCCAGGGGATCTCTGGGACCCAGGGGTCGAACCCTGGTCTCCTGCATGGCAGGCAGTCTTTACCATCGGGGGACTTAATCCACTGACAGAGGCAGTCCGGCCGCTGACAGCGGGGTGCAGCGCGAGGGCGGCGAGGACAGTCCTCTTCCGACACCAGCGACGGAGCACACGGACCTCCCAGCCGACTCAGGCTATGTCAGCTGAGGGTCTCGTCTCAGAGACGGGGTGGTTAACACAGAACAGCACAGAAGTCAGAGTTTTCAGCCCAAACGACACTCTGTGTAGCAGGAACATATGCTACATCAGGTCCTTTTGAGTGTCTCGTCATTAAATACCACAAATCCCACACTCACTGTAATAAATTCTCTTTAATACGGTGTTCATTGTGGCCTCATTCACCAATGGCCTCCCAGAGAAAGTGAAAGATACTAACTACAGTGGCAGCAGCCTTTACTAAAGGAGAGTAAACAGAGACCTGGCTGCTCAGCACCACCTGTCGCCTCACCACAGCCGGTAAAGAAGCTTCTGTGCCTCTCAACTGCTCACTCAGAAAGGTGGGGGCCGTCCGTTTTTCCCTCCCACTCACAGTTGGGGTTATTCCTGTCTCACCATGCCAGTACCAAAGCCATCAGATGGGGCCCCACTTTTATATGCCCTGGTGAACCCCATTAATGAGAGCAAAAGCGCTGAGCTGGAGTGAATAAAAACAAATATTACCAAATAGAAAGACAGGCCAGGCACACGGCCCTCTGGGAATGGTAGGGTCTAGGAAGGGACCACCTCCGCAGTGAACTAGAGTGAGAAGCAAGTCTGACAGGGTAACCTGACCAGCTCGGGGACGGGCACAACCGATCCCTCCAGTTAGAGCGCCCCATCCTGGCCCGCATGCATTCAGGACACTGGTTAGACTAAACGAGCAACCCAATGATGGCTACAAGTCTGGAAAAACCACTAAAACAGGGGTGCACCCTCTGGTTTGCCCAAACATACGGTTCTACACAATGGCTCTTCGCCACTCCTCCCTGCCCACACCAGGGACGACGGAGGCAGGAGCAAACCTCCAGCAGACCGCTGAGTCAGCTCTCGGGTCCCGTGCTGGGGGCGGGTCCGGGTCGGAGGCCCCGCCTGCGGGGCCCAGGCGCTGCAGGGCTCAGGGCAGGCCGGTCAGGGACGAAGGATCGCTGCACCAGACAGGGCAGAAGGCGGCCGCCAACTCCGAGCGGCCAGCTGCAACCCCCCAGCCTCGGGACTAGAGCTCCCTGACCCCTAGTCTCTGACCCCCGGGGCCACACCAACCTCAACCAAGGGCTCTAGCGGGAGAGCCAGGCTTTGGTTTTCTGCAGGCCTCGCCTGCGGAGGGTCGACAACCAGCCGGCGCGTGCGTGTCCTCCCCGCAGCCCCAGAGCCGGGACCCGTGACCCGACACCCTCTCCTCTCTTCCGGGCCGGCCACGACCGCGCCCTTGGAGCGGGTGGGCGTCCCCGGCCCCCCAACAGCGCCCAGCTGCCCATGCTCCTCCAGAGACGGCCCGGGGCCCCACGTTCCCGGGCTAGCCCTGCTCCCGCCGCGCTCAGAGGCCTCCCCTCCAGGAATCCCTGGAAGGCCGCTCACCCGCCAGCAGCTGCAGCGCCGGTTCCGCACCACGTGTCCAGGCCACGCCTCCCGGCGCTGGCACGCCCCCGACGCCGGCCCTCCCGCCAATCCTGACCGTCGGGAGAGTGGGCGTCGCCCCGCCCGCCGCCGCGTCGTCTACCAATCCCGGGCTTTGCAGGAGATGGCGTCGCCCCGCCCCGCCGCCGCCCCGCCCCTTCACTGCTCGGTGCTTGGGCGGGGACGGGGCGGGGACGGGGCGGGGCTAAGACAGTGGGAGGCGGGGCTCCGGAGCACCTGCCCGGCTGATGACTGCTGTCCATCCACCTCCTGTGGTCTCCCTCGTGAGGTTTGAGAGGCGGACTTTGATGCAGGGTGGTCCTCAGGCTTTGGGGGTGGGGTCCCCACCTCCGGTCTCGAGAGTCCCCACCTCCGCGGGCTCCTGAGGAGCGCGCTGCCGGTGCACATAGGCCATTTCACGCTTTGGCACTTTGTTCGCGGTCCTTCACCGGCACCATTACTGAGAGAGGAAATATTTTAGTATTTAAGCCCAGTAACCCCATGGATTTATGAAGAAAGTAGAGCCAGTGTTTACTTACTGAACGTCTGCTACTCTTTTTAGCCCTTACAAGGATCCTTGGGGATACGATTGTCTCCTTTAAGCATATTACCACCCAAATTGGCAGAACTTACACCCTTTCCGCATTCTGTATTGTTGTTTTAATAACAGATTTAATAGTTGCAAGACACGTAGTTTCCGACATCCTGTAAATATTTTAAAATAAAATTACCTAAATTTTTATGTGGTTTGTTTTTCCTTCAAAATCCTGTTTCCAACCATATCCCGCACAGATTTTTGTCAAACTGTAGCACATTTAAACATTTAGAGTCTATTATTGATGATCCTACCATTCTTCTCTGCAGCAAAATTGCATAAAATTTAAATTACTATTTACTTTCCCACAATTAGAAAGTTCTGTGTTAAATTTTTTCTTCTGGGTTAAATCACTGCAGACAGTGACTGCAGCCCTGAAATTAAAAGATGCTTGCTCCTTGGAAGGAAAGCTATGACAAACCTAGACAGCATATTAAACCTAGACAGCATATTAAAAAGCAAAGACATCACTTTGTCGACAAAGGTCCACATAGTCAAAGCAATGGTTTTTCCAGTAATCATGTATGGATGTGACTGTTGGACCATAAAGACAGCTGAGCATTGCAGAATTGATGCCTTCGAACTGTGGTGTCGGGAACAACTTGAGAGTCCCTTGGATATTCAGGAGATCAAACCAATCCTAAAGGAAAGCAATCCTAAGTACTCATTGGAAGGACTGATGCTGACTCTTCAATACTTTGGCCACCTGATGCGAAAAGTTCGCTCACTGGAAACAACCCTGAGGCCGGGAAAGACTGAAGGCAAGTGGAGAAGAGGGCAGCAGAGGATGAGATGGTTAGACAGCATCGCTGACTCAGTGGACACGAACCGGAGCAGGCTCCCGGAGACAGCGAAGGACAGGGCAGCCTGGCGTGTTGCAATCATGAGTTGCAAAGAGTTGGATACAACTTAACAACTGAACAACAGTGACAACAAACTCTCATTACAATTGTTAGTAGTACATGATTGATAAGTCCCCTGTATATATATTATTTTGTGAATTTTTCCCTAAAGTAATTTATAGTGAGCTTTTACTCTACTCTTATTTAGCCCTTACAAGGATCCTTGGGGATACGATTGTCTCCTTTAAGCATATTACCACCCAAATTGGCAGAACTTACACCCTTTCCGCATTCTGTATTGTTGTTTTAATAACAGATTTAATAGTTGCAAGACACGTAGTTTCCGACATCCTGTAAATATTTTAAAATAAAATTACCTAAATTTTTATGTGGTTTGTTTTTCCTTCAAAATCCTGTTTCCAACCATATCCCGCACAGATTTTTGTCAAACTGTAGCACATTTAAACATGAGAGTCTATTATTGATGATCCTACCATTCTTCTCTGCAGCAAAATTGCATAAAATTTAAATTACTATTTACTTTCCCACAATTAGAAAGTTCTGTGTTAAATTTTTTCTTCTGGGTTAAATCACTGCAGACAGTGACTGCAGCCCTGAAATTAAAAGATGCTTGCTCCTTGGAAGGAAAGCTATGACAAACCTAGACAGCATATTAAACCTAGACAGCATATTAAAAAGCAAAGACATCACTTTGTCGACAAAGGTCCACATAGTCAAAGCAATGGTTTTTCCAGTAATCATGTATGGATGTGACTGTTGGACCATAAAGACAGCTGAGCATTGCAGAATTGATGCCTTCGAACTGTGGTGTCGGGAACAACTTGAGAGTCCCTTGGATATTCAGGAGATCAAACCAATCCTAAAGGAAAGCAATCCTAAGTACTCATTGGAAGGACTGATGCTGACTCTTCAATACTTTGGCCACCTGATGCGAAAAGTTCGCTCACTGGAAACAACCCTGAGGCCGGGAAAGACTGAAGGCAAGAGGAGAAGAGGGCAGCAGAGGATGAGATGGTTAGACAGCATCGCTGACTCAGTGGACACGAACCGGAGCAGGCTCCCGGAGACAGCGAAGGACAGGGCAGCCTGGCGTGTTGCAATCATGAGTTGCAAAGAGTTGGATACAACTTAACAACTGAACAACAGTGACAACAAACTCTCATTACAATTGTTAGTAGTACATGATTGATAAGTCCCCTGTATATATATTAGGTGCTTTGGTAAAGAATTTTTCGCAACTTAAAGTAATTTATTGGAAATTTATACTTTACTCATATCTATTAAGCTTTTTAAAAAATTAGTTCAGGTATCTATAACTGAGACTATTGCTTGAATGAGACAGGATTTGGTGAAAAATACAGCAAAAAATGATTTAGAGCAAAATCCAAAACACATTACCAGTTTATTAAAATTTTATGGGCATATGATGAAAATAAATAAGGGCAAAGAGGACATGAAAAGTGAATATGCATTACAGTGCCTGATAATCATCTGACAAAAGTTAATGAAAACGTTTCTCTTGCAAATCTGAATAAAAGTTAAGAAAATTCAAATTTTACTCTTGATATGGAACTCTTTTACTTGGAAATATATTAATTGTTAGAAGGTGGAACTTTCTACCTCCTGCCCCTAAAAAATAAAGCAAAACATGCCACAGACAGGTGGTCTTGAGCGAGGAGGCGTTCTCCGGTAACACAGTCTCCTCCTGCGTTTCAAGCTGCCCTTTGTAGCACTTGGGCTTCTAAAGGGCTGATTAGCTCCCCCCACCCCCCGCCCCGGCAGCTAGAACAATGCCTGGGGCTGAGTGTCTGGGACTGTCTAGGCGGCTATGACAGTGCGGCAGACTAGGTAACTTACAAACAGCAGAAGTTTCTCTCCCATCGTTCTGGAGGCTGGAAGCCAAGCTCTTGGTGCCACCAGGTTCAAGTGTCTGTCTGGTGACAGCCCGCGTCTGGTTCGCACGCCGTCTCTTCAGTCGGGTCCGCTCTGTTTCTCTGTGGACCGTAGCCTGCCGGCAAGAATACTGGGTTGCCGTTCCCTCTTCCAGCGGATCTTCCTGACCCAGGGATCGGACCCACGTCCCTCACGTCTCCCACATTTGCAGGTGGGTTCTTACCACTAGCACCACCTGGGAAGCCCCTCCCAGCTCACAGTTCCTGTCTTTCTGATGTAACCGCACATGGCAGGACGCTCCCTGGGGCTCTTTTATTAAGGACACTAATCCCTTTCAGGAAGGCTTTGCCCTGGTGATCTTCTCCCTTCACAGAAGCCCCAAATACCTTCAAATACCATCCCTTGGGGATTAGGTCTCCACACATGAATTTTGAGGGAACACAAACTTAAGACCTTCCCGGGTGGCGCTAGTGGTAAAGAACCCACCTGCCAGTGCTTGAGATATAAGATACAGGGAGTCAATTCCTGGGTCGGGAAGATCCCCACTTGGAGGGCATGACAATCCACTCCAGTATTCTGTCCATGGAATTCCCTGGGCAAGAATACTGGAGTGGATTGTAGAGAATCCCGTGGACAGAGGAGCCTGGGGGGCTACAATCCACGGGGTTGCAGAGTCGGACACGACTGAAGCAGCTTAGCACACACCCAGACCTACCGTCTGTGTAGCTTTGTCTTGTAAAGGAGAGCAGGAAGACTGGAAGGCCAGCAGGTGGCGGGGTCCCAGCTTTACCTGCTCTAGGAGAGAGAAAACATGGAATTGGGGCAGCTGGGAATTGGAGCAGAAAGTTTTAACTTTCTGAACCCTCCTTTAAAATTCTTTTTGTGCCCATGGGTGTCTCAGTCTAAAGATCATGGACTTACTCTGCAATGAAGTACATGAGCTAATATTTAAACCTTGGATTGCAAAGCTGAGAATGTCCAGCAGGTGGTGCTGCAGTCCAGCCTTTGGGTACAGGGTGCTTCGCGGCTTGGTTGGTATGGACAAATCTGATCCTTAAGCAGCTAGGGATCAGGTTTCTCTTCTTTTCTGCTCAATTTTGGGGAACAGGGAAGCCATGAGAGGAGACAGAGAATGAGGTATGTGGAGGGATGCTCCAGGAAGAGAAACGACGTGACTTACTCTGAGAACTCAGGGAATGCAAACATTCTGAAAGATACTGTTGCTTGCAGATCCAGGGATGAGGCATTAGGTCTTGCTTCCAGTCACCATGATTTTCAGCTCCCAGCATAAGTCACAGAGCTTCGTCTCCAGACTCTCAAGACAGGTCTGTTTAAGCAAGCCGAACTCCACACACAGACCAGGGATGCACCCACAGGCCTGGAAAACTGAGACTTTTCTTGGGACCAGAGGCACCTCTAGAGAACCTAATTGTTCCCTGATACCTGGATGCACAGAAGGAATAGGCAGCCACGTTGGAGGACCCCTGCCAAGTCAGGCGGCCCAAGGAGAGAGCGGAGTGTGAGGAGGCCAGGAGGGGCAGCAGACGCCTGCCTCGCTGCACACACCTCAGGCCCAAAGGGCCCACTGACCTCCAGTCCCTCCACAGGTCTCTGGGGTCTCCCTCAGTGTGTCTGTTTTGGGCCATCCCATGCTTGATGTTGGAGACCAGGGCGGCCTTCAGAGGCTCAGAGGCTGAGAGTGAACGGTCTCATGCCTCCTGAATTTCGGCTGTGGTCTCACTGTCTCCAGTCCAGGGAGATGTTAGGCGTGGTCCAGAGCAGGTGCAGCAGCTGAGGTGTAGGGACCATGCAGCCAGGACCCACATTTCACACTGCACCTGCCGTCCCCACACCCCCATGTCCCCGAGTAGGAGCATCCAGGAACCACGACTGGTATCCCCTCTTTTCCCTGCGAGCTGGGGGTTAGTCTCCTCCCAGAGCCCCTGTCTCCAGAGCGAAGGCTCTGCTGTGCAAGGCGCCCAGCACTCCTTATGGGCTGCCTTTTGACTTCACAAATATCTGCACGTTTTCCCTACTTGCAACCCAGGAAGATATTTCAAAACTAAGACAGAAAGTCAGTTGGGAAAGGCAAGGAGGCGTCTACTGAGCCCAGTCTTCCTTGGTTCCATCGGTTCCCCGCCAGTGACACAGCCCTCCAGGGGAAGGACCACGGCCGGTGTGCTTCCTGAGCCCTGGGCTAGGCCCTTCGCTCCAGGGTGGAGGGAGAAGCACGCAGGTGCTAAGACGGAAGGGCCTTCGTAGCGGGCAGGGCCCCTGGACGGCCGGGTGTCACGCAGGGCCAGTCCCTGGAGGGCAGCGTCCCTCAGACAGCACAGTGGTCCCCCGGAGGCCACAGCACTTGTGCCCCTGGTTTCTGCTCTGGTGGATCTGCCTCCACTTTCCACTCGGACACTGAGAGCTCACCTCCTTTGCTGACATTTCTTTCAAGTTGTTGAAATTTCCTTCAATTTCACTTTCAAGTTGCAATTTCTCAGAGGACAGCATATTGACTGGCTTAGCAAGGCATCACAGGGGTCTGTTCGCCTACGGGGAGGAAGGCCCGGCCAGGTTCTCCCCAGGCCAGCGGCCTGCATGCTGGCTGCCTCCTCCCCTGCCTCAGAAGGACCTCTTGAACAGGTGTCTCTTACAGGTGTGGTGACCCGGACAGAAAGTTGCAAGGTTCTCCCTTCCCCCAGACTTCCTGCATTGGCAGCAAAATGATCCAGTGAATGAAGCAGGCAGGGCACGGAGTACTCAGTCTTGCTCCCCCTCTGAGGCTAGGCCTCTGAATAAATGCATGAAATTCTATTTTTGAAAGTTAGAACCATCCACAGGCAATCTCATGCCTTGTCAATTGCATCCAAAGCAAAAAAGTATGACTTCCTCTTCTTTCCCACTTCACGCCACTGAACAAAATTTCTGCCATAGACATGGCCCTTGGGCAAAAGGGGAAGAAAGCCTCCTCCTCAGTTCCCTTACAGATTTGGAGTAGCATTTCACAGATGCTGTGACTCGTTACCAGCTGGGTAGGTGACACCTATTTACAGAGTCTCCAAATGGTTTTACGTGATCAGGAATCCTTGAATGAAATCTCCAGGTTTAGTCCAACCTCAATGGCAGTCATTCCCCTCTAGCTCTTGTATTCATTAAGTCCAGGGAAAGCACGTGAACCCTCGTTTAAAAGCGCTATTTCCAAAGCGTGTCCTGTTTTCACGTTCACAGCACCGTGTACCCTTGATTCCACCGACTCCTCTGGGCAGACGTGGAGGCGGTATTTGTTCCTCTGTGCCCTGCCGCCCTTCTGCTCACCCTTCGCACCAAGAGCCAAGCCGGGGGCAGGGTGAAAACACAAGGCACTTCTCCGTCTACGATCGTGATGACATCACCTTGAGTCTTAACCAAAGCCCTCAAAGATATCAGAATCCAGGACTTCACCTTTTTTTCTTTTAAATGAGTCCCAATATACAAAAAAGGTAACTGGCAGAATTTCCCAAAAGTTCCTTTTTTTTTTACTGTAAGAACATTTAATGTGAAGTCTGATCTCTGGACAGATATATAAGAGCACATGTAAGCACTATGTTGATCTCTAGGGCTGATTAATCTTGCATCGCCCAGTGAATCCGAAATCCCCACTTCTCCCTCCCCAGCCCCTGCCCATCTATTCTCTGACCAAGAGCCATCGGACAGGGTGTCCTCCCCCTTCCAGGCCAGCGGCCTGCACGCCGGCTGCATCCTCCCCCGCCTCAGCAGGACCTCTTGCACCGGTGTCTCTTACAGGTGTGGTGACCCGGACAGAAAGTTGCAAGGTTCTCCCTTCCCACAGACTTCCTGCATTGGCAGCAAAATGATCCAGTGAATGAAGCAGGCAGGGCACGGAGTACTCAGTCTTGCTCCCCCTCTGAGGCTAGGCCTCTGAATAAATGCATGAAATTCTATTTTTGAAAGTTAGAACCATCCACAGGCAATCTCATGCCTTGTCAATTGCATCCAAAGCAAAAAAGTATGACTTCCTCTTCTTTCCCACTTCACGCCACTGAACAAAATTTCTGCCATAGACATGGCCCTCGGGCAAAAGGGGAAGAAAGCCTCCTCCTCAGTTCCCTTACAGATTTGGAGTAGCATTTCACAGATGCTGTGACTCGTTACCAGCTGGGTAGGTGACACCTATTTACAGAGTCTCCAAATGGTTTTACGTGATCAGGAATCCTTGAATGAAATCTCCAGGTTTAGTCCAACCTCAATGGCAGTCATTCCCCTCTAGCTCTTGTATTCATTAAGTCCAGGGAAAGCACGTGAACCCTCGTTTAAAAGCGCTATTTCCAAAGCGTGTCCTGTTTTCACGTTCACAGCACCGTGTACCCTTGATTCCACCGACTCCTCTGGGCAGACGTGGAGGCGGTATTTGTTCCTCTGTGCCCTGCCGCCCTTCTGCTCACCCTTCGCACCAAGAGCCAAGCCGGGGGCAGGGTGAAAACACAAGGCACTTCTCCGTCTACGATCGTGATGACATCACCTTGAGTCTTAACCAAAGCCCTCAAAGATATCAGAATCCAGGACTTCACCTTTTTTTCTTTTAAATGAGTCCCAATATACAAAAAAGGTAACTGGCAGAATTTCCCAAAAGTTCCTTTTTTTTTTACTGTAAGAACATTTAATGTGAAGTCTGATCTCTGGACAGATATATAAGAGCACATGTAAGCACTATGTTGATCTCTAGGGCTGATTAATCTTGCATCGCCCAGTGAATCCGAAATCCCCACTTCTCCCTCCCCAGCCCCTGCCCATCTATTCTCTGACCAAGAGCCTCACTTGAGATGCCTCAGGTAAGTGAAATCTTGTGGTATTTGTCCTGCTGTGTTTGGCTTCTTTCCCTTAGCATAGTGTCCTCAAGGTTCATCTTTTCGTTGTAGACAGTAGGATTTTCTTCTTTTTTATGGCTGAATAATGTTCCCTCATGGGCTTCCCTGCTGGCTCAGTGGAAAAGAACCTGCCTGCCAATGTAGGAGACACAGGTTCGCTCCATGGGTCAGGAAGATCCCCTGGAGAAGGGAATGGCTACTCCAGTATTCTTGCCTGGGGAGCCCCATGGACAGAGGAGCCTGGCAGGCAACAATCCACAGGGTTGCAAAGACTTGCACATGACTGAGTGACTAGATAGCAACAAATATTCCCTATACATATACGCCACATTTTCTTGATCCATTTATCTGTCAGTGAACACTTAGCTTGTTTCAAAAAATTAAAAGTAGAACCACCACACGATCCAGAAATCTCACTTCTGGCTATTTTATCCAAAAGAACTAAAATCAGAATCTTGGAGAGATATTTCTACTCACATGTTCACTGCAGCCTTAATTCCAATTGCCAAGATGTGGAAACAATTCAAAAAGCATTTTAATTGCCATTTGGCATTTTTAAAGCACAGACTTCACAAAGTCATTCAATTTTTTATACTTCAGAGAAGAACACGAACTTCATGTCCAGTAAAGAGAAATGGTGGGGCAGCACTTGCAAACAGAGATCTGGAAAAGGAAAAAGAGGGCTGAAGTCATTGGGGTCCAGAACACAAGAAGAAAGTTTCAAGAGCAGTTGGCAATGTGAAAGAGAAACCCTAAGCAACAGCGGTCTTCCCTGCCGGCTCAGATGGTAAAGAATCCACCTGCCAATGCAGGAGACCCAGGTCTGACTCTTGGGTCTGGAAGACCCCCTGGAGAAGGGAATGACTACCCGCCGCAGTATCTTTGCCTGGAGAATTCCACGGAGCGGGGAGACTGGCAGGCTATCGTTCATGGGGTCACCAAGAGTCGGACACGACTGAGCGACGAACATGTCCAGGTAAGCAGCACCCGCCTGCCCCGCGTGCCAGCCCTGGGAGAGAGGTCGGAGACTCGGTGTCTGCGGGTCACAGCGTGCCAGAGGGCACAGGTCTGGAAGCAGCGGTGGAGAGGGCTGGCCATCAGGGTCACCCGCCAGGGCTGAGGCTACATCTCCACCGTAAGTATGACACGAACCTCAGCAAAAAGGATTTATTTTTCCTTTCCGTCTTCTCGTCTGTTCCGCTCCGTGTGTGTCAGTTCCCACACCGCTGCGGGAATGTCAGACCCACTCCGGAGCTCAGCCACGAATGATGCTGATTGAGGTCCGTCACCTTGTATAAGGTGACGTGCACTTGGGACCCACCTGTGGACTGGTGACGAGTCAGGCCTCCGGGTTACCTCAGCTCTCCTGGCTTCTATTATGCACTTCTGTTAAAATATCCGAATATTTGAGAATTATATTCACTAATTAATCAAGAAAAAACCTTTTTAATCTGTAAGCCTACTCCAGCCTTCCCCATCTTGCCCTGATTACTTAGAAAGGAGCCAGATGCTAAGCCTAATTGAAAGCATACAATATTTGGTGCAACTTCACATTGAAAATGAAGAGGATTAAGCATGCTAGAAACATGTTTGATCACTAGAGCAAACACGTGCCAGTAACTCAGAGTAGATTTCGGCCCAAACAGTTCTCTAAATGCATGTTCTATCGTGTGGTCCATGATCTGTTAACATTTTCACCTGTTTCTAAGTCTGTGTAGTTAGGTGATAACGGTTTCCATTTCCTTTTTCTTTTCTTTGGTTGACTCTCCAGTTACCTTTTGATTTATTATTTGAGAAGCAAAGCATTTACTTGGAGATTTTTTTAGATTCATGATTTTTTTATATTGCATTACCAGTGTGAGGCTATTTTCCCAGCTTATTTTTTTTAAGGGAGGGCGGGTAAAGGGCAACAGAACTTACCCCGTTTTAGAATATACACAGTTTTAAAAGCCTTAGATAGGCAAAGGGGAATGGAAACGGCCTAATGTTTCAGCAAATGTCAAG
Source organism: Tragulus kanchil (assembly GCA_022376925.1). Taxonomy (NCBI): domain Eukaryota; kingdom Metazoa; phylum Chordata; class Mammalia; order Artiodactyla; family Tragulidae; genus Tragulus; species Tragulus kanchil. Next base: position 166,744,690 of record JAIOJX010000003.1, on the reverse strand, counting down.
AATTCCGGGTGTTTTGGGCGATAGAAATCTGTCCACAGCTGGAATAGACGATGGTGGGGGTGAAGCCTGCTAAACAGCTCTCCATGTTCACTGCAGAAAATCTGCAAACACAGACTGAGATTCTCAGCCTCTTCTTTGGGAAAAGCAAAACAGCCAAACGTCCAGAGGAACGTCCGGTCTTGTGACAAATTTCTGCTCACATTCAGACGTGTGCCGCTCTACTGCGGCAGGCAGACGGCAGGGGCTGGTTACCGGAGAGCCGTTCTCAGCCTGAGCGAAACCAGTGCCTCGGCGCTCCTGGGCGCGCGCCCTGAGGGCTCACCTCTGACTCTGCGCGCACACCACCATATCAGCGGACTTCAGGCACCCACACAGGCGGGGCGTTTCCTCTCGCCCTGCTACACCTGTATGCAGTCACTCTGAGAGCTTTGCTCAAAGTGATCTGTCTACGTGCAGGTTAGATTCCGGGGCTCCTGCAGCCAACGGGGCGGCTGACAAACCACAGAAATGTGTCGCCTCCCAGTTCTGGAAGCGAGCGGTTGGAGAGCAAGGGGTCAAGGCATCTGCAAGGATGTGGCCTCTCTGAAGGCCTGGGGAGGACCCCTCCTGCCCCGAGCTATGGTGGCCCTGGGTCCCTGGCTAGGAGCTGAAGCCTCCAGTCTCTACCTCTGCCCTCCCCTGGCCTCTCCTCTCCTCATTCAGGCACCAGTCATTCGATTCAGGGTCCCCCTTCCCAGTTCAGTAGGACCTCATCTTCATTAATTACACTGGCAGAAGCCGATTCGCAAATAAGGCCCTGCTTGGAGATTCTAGGAGGATGTGAGTTTGGAGGACATGACTGTTCCAAAACAGTTCTCTAAAATTTGCATGTTCTATCGTGTGGTCCTAAAGTTTCTAAGTCTGTGTAGTTAGGTGATAACGGTTTCCATTTCCTTTTTCTTTTCTTTGGTTGACTCTCCAGTTACCTTTTGATTTATTATTTGAGAAGCAAAGCATTTACTTGGAGATTTTTTTAGATTCATGATTTGTTTATATTGCATTACCAGTGTGAGGCTATTTTCCCAGCTTATTTTTTTTAAGGGAGGGCGGGTAAAGGGCAACAGAACTTACCCCGTTTTAGAATATACACAGTTTTAAAAGCCTTAGATAGGCAAAGGGGAATGGAAACGGCCTAATGTTTCAGCAAATGTCAAGAATTCCGGGTGTTTTGGGCGATAGAAATCTGTCCACAGCTGGAATAGACGATGGTGGGGGTGAAGCCTGCTAAACAGCTCTCCATGTTCACTGCAGAAAATCTGCAAACACAGACTGAGATTCTCAGCCTCTTCTTTGGGAAAAGCAAAACAGCCAAACGTCCAGAGGAACGTCCGGTCTTGTGACAAATTTCTGCTCACATTCAGACGTGTGCCGCTCTACTGCGGCAGGCAGACGGCAGGGGCTGGTTACCGGAGAGCCGTTCTCAGCCTGAGCGAAACCAGTGCCTCGGCGCTCCTGGGCGCGCGCCCTGAGGGCTCACCTCTGACTCTGCGCGCACACCACCATATCAGCGGACTTCAGGCACCCACACAGGCGGGGCGTTTCCTCTCGCCCTGCTACACCTGTATGCAGTCACTCTGAGAGCTTTGCTCAAAGTGATCTGTCTACGTGCAGGTTAGATTCCGGGGCTCCTGCAGCCAACGGGGCGGCTGACAAACCACAGAAATGTGTCGCCTCCCAGTTCTGGAAGCGAGCGGTTGGAGAGCAAGGGGTCAAGGCATCTGCAAGGATGTGGCCTCTCTGAAGGCCTGGGGAGGACCCCTCCCTGCCCCCGAGCTATGGTGGCCCCTGGGTCCCTGGCTAGGAGCTGAAGCCTCCAGTCTCTACCTCTGCCCTCCCCTGGCCTCTCCTCTCCTCATTCAGGCACCAGTCATTCGATTCAGGGTCCCCCTTCCCAGTTCAGTAGGACCTCATCTTCATTAATTACACTGGCAGAAGCCGTATTCGCAAATAAGGCCCTGCTTGGAGATTCTAGGAGGATGTGAGTTTGGAGGACATGACTCCAGCCACTGCGCATGTATTTTACCAACACATGCTGCACACAGGGTGCACATCCCCTCTCAAAATGCTAGCCAGCTAAATCTAGCAATATGTAAAAAGAGTTATGTAACATGACCAAGTGGGATTTACTCCAGTAAGGCTGTGGGTAGAATGAACAAGATGCATCAGAGTCTTTATATGTATATTTAATATATCAATACATATATGTATATATTTATAGCCTTAAATACTTACATCTTTTTAAAAGAAGAAAGTAAAACAGTCAGTGAACTAAGGCCCAAACTTAAGAAGATAGGAAAAAATAACTATAGTTCAATAAAAAAATTATATGTGGGGAAATGAACAAGAGAACGCCAAAAAATCTAAAAAGGGAGAGGAAAAAAAAGAAAGACCATAGATCGCTAGACAAAATGAAGCTAAAGCTATAAGAAGGCTGATCAAGCCAAATGTTGGTTCTTAAAACTTCTGGTAGATTCCTTAAAGAAAAAGAAGAGTAATTATAAATAAATAATGTTACAAATGAAAAAGAGGACAAGACTAGACAAAGGAGCCATTAGAAGCTATAAAAAATTCATGTGGTAAGAAAATATAGAAAGCCCAAATAATCCTGTAGTCATTACAGAAAGGTAAGAGTAATTAAAAATCTTCCCACAAGAGAATACAACAAATTTTTTGGCAGATGCAAAAAATTCTGTCAGCGTTTAAAGGAAAAGCTTTGTTCCAATCTTATGTAAGCGCTCCCAGAAGAAATGCTCTGGAAATCATTCTAGGAGGCCAGTAAAATTCTGATACCAACACCAGATAAAAACAGCATCCAAAAGAGAAATTAGAACCTTGTTTCACTCATGAATACAGATGAGTTCTAATAAAATATTAACTGAATCTAACTGCACATTAAAAAAGATAACATCAGGCTTCCCTGGTGGTCCAGTGGGTAAGGACACTGCCTTGCAGTACAAGGGGCACTGGTTCGATCCCTGGCCTGGGAAGATCCCACCTGCCGCGGAGCGACATGTCTGACTACCGAGCCAGCACTCTGGGGTGCGTGTGCCCAGAGCCAGTGCTCTGCAGCGACAGAGGCCACTGCGATGGAAGGCCCACACAGGCCAAAGAACAAAGATAAATGAATGAAAGATCAATAGAAGTGGCCAAAAATATATATATTTAAAAAAATAAAGATAACATGCTATGATCCAATTGGAGTCACAGGAATTCAAAGATTCTTTAAGATCTGTAAGCCTATACACTGGATTTATTACATTGAGATCAAATGGTCATAAGTGGCTACATGTATATGTGTGTGTATATATCTATAAAACCACATATGACCATATCAACAGGTGCAGAAAAAAGCACGATAAAATTCAACATTCATTCGTAATAAACAGACACCTTAACTCGACAAAGAATATGTATTAAAAATTTACAACAGGGGCTCCCCTGGTGGTCCAGTGGTTAAGAATCTTTCAACGCAAGGGACACTGGTTCCATCTGTGGTCTGGGAACATTCCCCGTGCACCCACACTTGGGAAAGAGTAACCTGGGAGGATGGCACAGTTGAAGCAGGCGATGGCGCCCACTCCAGTCTTGTTTCCTGGAAAACCCCATGGACAGAGGAGCCTGGGCCACAGTCCACAGGTCACAGAGAATTGGACACAACTGAGTGACTGAGCACAAGAGACGGATGCTTCTTGCTACTGTGTCTAAACAACATTGACAGGAGAACGAGAAAATAAAAGACAGAAGGACTGGAGGGGAAGAAAGCAAACCATCAGTATTTGCGAATCGGGGTGGAGGGAGGCTAAGAAACGCAAAGAAAAGAGGTCGCACTCCCTCCTCAGCACAGATGTTCTGATCTGAGGCTGACCGGAGCCAAGAAGAGAGGGAATTTGTGGATAAACTCCGGACTCTTGCGTTGAACGGGACGAAAGACTCTTTACTCCTTAAAAACAGGTTATTGTTGAGCTCCCAAACGGACTAAGCTGTGAGAACTGCCAAAAACCATCAGGAGCTAGGAGCCCTGAGAACACTGCACATTTTGGGGAAACAAAACCCCAGGAAATCCGCGTGCGGGTTGCTCTGAAAGGGCCTCGGCCACTGCTTGTGCTGATGAGCTGTTCCCTGGGGTGTGGGGAAGCCACAGAACCCTGGGGCCAGGACCTGAGGCCGGCCCACCCAGATCCCTTCAGCCATCCACCCTCCATGCCTGCTGAGAGAGAGAGAGAGAGACAGAGACAGAGAGACAGAGAGAGAGACAGAGAGACAGAGAAAGAGAGAGAGGGAGAGACGGGAAACTAATGCGCAACTTCCAAACTAAGAGCAAACTGAGCAGTACTTTCCCTGCCTTCTTGGCATTTGCAGTCTAAGACCACCGTGATCTGAGGGCTGGCAAGTCTCAGAGCCTAGATCTTCCCCGTGGAAACTGCTGTCTGTGAAGGCGAAAGGTTAAGTGCACTTGGCCGAGAGAGCGAGCCAATAAGGGAAACCGTGGTGACCGCATGAGACGACCTTGACAGAGAGACTGTGAGGGAGCCAGGGGGCTGCGGAGGTTGCTGGTGGGAGAGTTAGGTGAGTTAACTGGTCTGCATAACGGAAGACGACTCCCCCCACCCCCTTTGGCTAGAGTATTTGCCTTGACTGGTATTTGTTGTTGAAGATTTTCTTCTATACCTTAGCAAGCATGGAAAATATTGCTTTTGTAACTTAAAAACAAAACAAACATTGCCATTATATGTTAGAACACTCTAACCTGTGCTTAGAATCTGGTTTCTGATTTTAGTATAGGTGCTGCCGAAGCGAGCACAAGAGAGAATCTGTTTTCTGTTTTCACAGAAGCAGCCATCAGTATTTGCGAATCGGGGTGGAGGGAGGCTAAGAAACGCAAAGAAAAGAGGTCGCACTCCCTCCTCAGCACAGATGTTCTGATCTGAGGCTGACCGGAGCCAAGAAGAGAGGGAATTTGTGGATAAACTCCGGACTCTTGCGTTGAACGGGACGAAAGACTCTTTACTCCTTAAAAACAGGTTATTGTTGAGCTCCCAAACGGACTAAGCTGTGAGAACTGCCAAAAACCATCAGGAGCTAGGAGCCCTGAGAACACTGCACTTTTTGGGGGAAACAAAACCCCAGGAAATCCGCGTGCGGGTTGCTCTGAAAGGGCCTCGGCCACTGCTTGTGCTGATGAGCTGTTCCCTGGGGTGTGGGGAAGCCACAGAACCCTGGGGCCAGGACCTGAGGCCGGCCCACCCAGATCCCTTCAGCCATCCACCCTCCATGCCTGCTGAGAGAGAGAGAGAGACAGAGACAGAGAGACAGAGAGAGACAGAGAGACAGAGAAAGAGAGAGAGGGAGAGACGGGAAACTAATGCGCAACTTCCAAACTAAGAGCAAACTGAGCAGTACTTTCCCTGCCTTCTTGGCATTTGCAGTCTAAGACCACCGTGATCTGAGGGCTGGCAAGTCTCAGAGCCTAGATCTTCCCCGTGGAAACTGCTGTCTGTGAAGGCGAAAGGTTAAGTGCACTTGGCCGAGAGAGCGAGCCAATAAGGGAAACCGTGGTGACCGCATGAGACGACCTTGACAGAGAGACTGTGAGGGAGCCAGGGGGCTGTGGAGGTTGCTGGTGGGAGAGTTAGGTGAGTTAACTGGTCTGCATAACGGAAGACGACTCCCTCCACCCCCTTTGGCTAGAGTATTTGCCTTGACTGGTATTTGTTGTTGAAGATTTTCTTCTATACCTTAGCAAGCATGGAAAATATTGCTTTTGTAACTTAAAAACAAAACAAACATTGCCATTATATGTTAGAACACTCTAACCTGTGCTTAGAATCTGGTTTCTGATTTTAGTATAGGTGCTGCCGAAGCGAGCACAAGAGAGAATCTGTTTTCTGTTTTCACAGAAGCAGCCATGCTGGATCAGAAGGCTCACTTTTATTATCACTTGATAGTTTCCTTTATTAACAATCATGGATTTTAACAGGGACTCAGACAGGTGCTTGTCCACCCATGTCCACAACAGCATTATTCGCAACAGCTGAAAGATGGACTCAGTCCAGGTGTCTGCGGACACATGAATGGACAAGCAGAATGTCCTCTGCCCATTCGGTAGAATGTGATTCAGCCGTGACGCTTGCTGCAATGCGGATGAGCCTTGAAGCCATCACGCTCAGTGAAGTACGCCGGACACAGAAGAAAGAGCGCTGCAGGATTCGTGCACAGGGCACCTGGAGTGGTCAGACTCTTAGAGGTGACGGAGAGTAGCGGTCGTCAGGGGCTGGGGAGAGAGGGGTGGGGTTTTGTTGTGTAATGGGGACAGAGTTTCAGTTTAGGAAAATAGAAAGTTCTGGAGATGGGCAGTGGTAATATTTGCACAACAAAGTGAATGTACTTGATGTCACTGAACTTTACACGCAAAAGCCATTAAAATGGTTAATTTTAATGTTATATGCATTTTACCACAAAAAAGCTTTCCAGTTGGGAATTATATACCTTCCAGTTTATCCCTTCACATACTGGAGGACATTCTGGTTGTTTCTAAGTGTTGGCCATCATGAATAAAGCTGCCATAAACATCCACATACATATTTCTGTGTGCAAGCAGATCCTTTGGGTAAACAGCAGGGACTGCAACTGCTGGATCATGTGGGCAGACTAGGTCCACTCCTGTACGAGACGGCCAAACTGTCTTGTCAGTGGATGGAACCACTTTGCATCCCTGGCGACAATGAATGAGCGTTCCTATTTTTCCGCACCCTCACCAGCACTGGGTTTTGTCCGTGTTTTGGATCTGGCCACTCTGAGAGATGTTTCGTGGTACATGATTGTTGTTTCAGTCTGCAGGCCCCTGAAGATGTGTGAGGCGGAGTGCATTTTTCACGAGGAGCATGAGCACAGGCTTAGGACATGTGAAGAGAACAAAAACTCAAGATATTTCTTGAAAGTAATTTCCTTTTGGATATTTCATGAGAAACAGTGGAATATCCATCACAGAGAAAGCTAAATTTGTTATACTTCCATGGAGTTAATTTATGGCAGAGGGTTATTTTTTATGCTGACTTAGTTGGGGTTGGGCAGCACCCCGTCATTGCTGTGGGTCTCAGCTGGTCCCCTCAATCTTCTCAACCAGGCTTCCACGACAACAGCTCTTCCTCTGCAGCGCCACCTCAATGGAGCCACGAACTGCTTTCTTGGACAAGGAAGCCAACGCCGTGCTCAGGGTCGCAGGTCCCCTGACTGCTCTGTGACGCTGCGCTGCCGGCTGGGCCAGTCAGGCCAGTCCAGCCCCTCCAGTCCAGGTCTCCCCTCTCCGACTGCATCTCGAGTCTTCTCCATGGAGCCTAGAGACCTCCTTCACTGCTGGCGGCCCTGCTCTGCCCTCGAGACTCCCCTCCAGGACCGCCGCCTCGGGGTCTCGCCGGAAGCCCCGCCCCGCCCTCCACCGGCCACTGTCTGAGCTCGCCCGAGCGCCGCTGTTCTACACACCTGCTTCCTTCACTAGCTGGGGAAAGCAGTGCCTCTTCCTCTTGAAATCCCTGGCGTCCAGCCCACTGCCTTGAGCTGAAAGGTGTGTGAGGAGGGTCCGGTGCCACAACCTCTGGGTGCAGTCATGTGGCCTTTTCACTCGTGAGCCCACTCCTGTCCACAGCACGTGGAGAGCCGAGGTCAATGGCAGGGAAGGGAGGGGAAGGACTTGACACTGCGGCTTCTCATAGGCTCGTATTCCACAACCCGGAGAGCCTGGGTGCTGAGTCTGGCCTGAAATCTTCAGATTCCAGAACCACTGGCATTTTCAGGATGTGTACTTGGCAAAGCAGCTGCAGCTGAGGAGGCATCAGGCTCTCCCCGCTTCAGCCACCTGGTCCCCCCAGAGCTGAGTGCCTTCTGCTTTCACCTGCTGGGGACGGAGACCCACTAAGGCCACCGGGCTCCGCGCCCGCTGAGCAGTTCGAGCAAGCTGCAGGCGATTCCAGGCACGGTTCACTATCTCTGCACATTCCCCGCAGAGCAGCGTGTTATTTGCCAAAAGGGAAGTAACTTCTGGAATGTCACCCTTTCCTAAGAGCTCTCCTAGGAGTCCCAGGGCCAAATCGCATGATGCATTCTTTCCTGAGAGGAGCGCTCACATACACAGAACCAGCCTGAGCCCTGTCTTTCGCGTGCACGGGCATGACAACCGCACCACCCGCGGGGCGTGGGTTGGAGCAGGGGCACCGGCTGGGAGGGGAGAGGTGTGATCACCCCACCCCCTCCTCTACTGGAGGGAAATCCCAACCAGCAGCTGTGTCCTCCGTTGAAGTGAAAATGCAAGAAAGGAGGCCAAAAATGGTTAGAGAGTTCGTAAAGCTCGTCCCAGGCAATGCAGTGCAAATGTGTGGGTGGTCAGGAGACCCCTGAGGCTCAGGCCCTGAGTCAGACCCTACAAGGAACAGAGCGATGCATTCTGGAGATTTCAGGCAGACTCAGCACCCAGCAAAGGCATCGGCAGAACAGCCCCGCAAAGCCTGCAGGGGCTGGTTCTCAGGTCTCCTGTCCAGGACCACACGGGATACTGTGCCAAGAGCCTGACGGTCTCCTTCTTGACCTAAACCAGCATGCCAGCGCCCAGACTGCAGGCCAAGGAGCTGCACTCAAGGCCCCGAGGGTGCATTTTCCTCAGGAAGAGTCGCCATTTCCTTTCCAATGGCCAGAGGTAGCCCCCCAACTTCTGTGATCATTCTTTTTTTGTTCTGCAGTTTGGTCCTTTTATGATAGAACTGCTTTTCAGGCCAAGCTAGGCAGGCACTAAAAATTTTTGCTGTAATTTTGCAAAAGATTGGCAAAATGAACTACTATTTGAAACATTCTTGGCCTGAGGCAAGATAAGGGTAACATTCTTGGCCTGAGATGTCAATAAGTGACTGTGCGATGCACAGGACACCTCACCTGCTGACTCCCAAAGTGGGCAATTCCAACACGGAAGCAGGAATTAGCACATCACACCCAGGGGTTTCCCTGGTGGTGCCGTGGATGAGACCCTGCCAGCTAATGCAGGGGGCACAGATCCAATCCCGGGTCTGGGAAGATTCCACATGCCACGGGGCAACTAAGCCCATGTGCCACAGTGACTGAGTCTGCATGCTGCTGCTACTGAAGCCAGTGTGCCTGAAGCCTGGACTCTGCAACAAGAAAAGCCTTCACAATGAGAAGCCTGCGCAAGGCAAGCAAGACCCAGCACAAGCAGAAATAAGCACTTTAGAAAAAGAATACCACACCTAGAAGGTGGCCTCTAATCCTGTTAGTCCCACTAACAAATCATGCTTGTTTGTTTTTTTTTAAGTTCATTACACTCTCCTGTAAAGTAATAGATAATAGCATTCACATAATGCACCCTGCCAGGATGCGGGAAGAATTGTATGAGTTGATGTATGGAGATACGTCAAGTATTACACAAACTGAGTTGTGTCTGTTGTCAAAGTCCTTTTTGGAAGAACACTGTTTTTCTTTTTTTTTTTAAGGGTAGTCAAGTGAAGCAGTGGGAGTGGAGAAGGAACAAAGAAATCTGTAACTGGCTGTGATGAAAACTATTTTTATAAGCTCCTAAAAATGTAGTAGAATTGAGCGCTAATAAATCTACTTGGCTCGTATATGCTATACTGTGCTTAGTTGCTCAGTTGTGTCCAGTTCTTTGCAACCCCATGGCCTATAGCCTGCCAGGATTCTCTGTCAAGAGAGTTTCATGGCAAGAACACTGGAGATGGTTGCCATGCCCCCCTCCAGGGGATCTTCTCAACCCAGGGTTCAAAGCCACGTCTCCTGCATCGCAGGCAGATTCTTTACCATCTGAGCCACCAGGGAAGCCCAGAAATACGGGAGTGGGCAGCCTATCCCTTCTCAGGGAGATCTTCCTGGCCCGGGAATTGAACCAGGGTCTCCTGCATCGTATTCTTTACCAGCTGAGCTACCAGGGAAGCCTTTGTCTAGTATAATCATAGTCAAAACTATAGAATATTACTTTTTCTTCCAGGAAAGGCCTCAACGCAAAACATTCACATTCTGTTCTCAGTGACAAGTTCCACTGTCAACAGATGAGTTCAGACCTCAGAGGATATGTTCAAACGTATTCCTAACCCCGTGACGTATCTGGATCACTCCATTTAGCCTCAGGAAATCAGAAGTATGTACCGATGTGTTCAAAGCCTTTTCTCAAGAAAAATTCCACAGGGTGCTCAGCAGAGTTGTCTGATCTTTCAGAGGAAACATGAGGATACATACTCCACTCAGTTTTCAGTAGGTCTTTCAGAACCTCCTCCGGCTCAGGTACCAGGTTCGGTGCCGGGAAACGGCCCTTCCCCCCAGGTTGCCCCTGGTCTGAAGGAAGATGAGGGAATACACGCAGTTTCACCTAAGTGCACGGTCAGAACAGCGCAGCCTGGTGACACGCGGCACCCCGTCCGCTTGCCGGCAGTGCCGTCGGAGTGTGGGCAGAAGGCCCTGGAGCCTACCTGGGTCCCCTTTGACTCAAAGGCCTTTTTGCCTCGTCTGGGTATCAAGAGCCTTATGTCCATCCTCTTCAAGACCAAGGAAAACCACCTTGTGAATTTCTCTGTGAGCAGAGCGATTGGCAGGATCCCTGCATTTAAGCCTGCTCTAATGTTGTGACTTCAGTTTTCATAGTTTGGGTAAGAGAGTGGGGGAAAGTGCTTCTTGGATTTCGTACAGCTTTTTTCTTTTTTTTTTTTTTTAAGGAGTCAAAGACTATTCTGATCAACAGGCTGTGAGGCCTGCGCTGGGCCAAGCCACTCCCGGCTGGGCTCTGCCTGCGCCTTAATCCTGACCAGCAGGCCCCCTGCCCAACTCCGCCCAGGCTGCCAGGCCCTGGGAATGGAGTACCAGTGTTCCCGGTAGGCAGTGTTTCAGGGAGATGAGACCAAACTTGTTTTTCCTTGTTTGCTAAGCCAAAGCTTCACGTTTTATTGTCAGTGTAATTATTTGTTTATTTGTTTGCTGCTTCGGGGGAGTGTCTTGTACCAAGGACACAGCTGGCTGTAAGGCACCATCATGTGAATGCCCCACAAAAGCCCCTTTTGCCCAGGTCATTATAAAGGCACCCCCTCTGGTCAAATGGGGCCCCCAGGAAAAGCCTGGTGTCCTCCACCCATCCAGCCCACTGTGGCCTTGTGCAGCCTGAACAGCAGGGTGGCGGTTGGCACAGGTTCTGTATTCTAAGAGCTTTGTTTGGGCTCTAGAGAGAACTATAACTTGTGTTATTAAAACAGTGCTCATGCACATCAACTATATTTCCAATTGAAAAATGCTGAATGTTTCAAGGCTCTCTTTATGGTGGGATTATTCTTTTCTTTGCTATACTTTTCTTTATAAAATTCTCACAGAAGTATTATTAAAAATGTATTTAAAAAACTAACGGAAGTAGAGTTTACCTTGCAAAGCCTAATGTTAATACTGATTTCATGTTCTGCTTATCCTGGTGGTCTTCATTCCTAGGTTTTAAAGCATGCATGGTCAGACTTCTTTATGCAAATTCTCTTCCTGTCCCTGCCCATCCCCCGTAAAGTCCCCGGAAAAGAGAATAAGCTCTACACCATCAAAGAGATTTTTTTAGTTTAGTTTTTTTTTTTTTTTTTTTTTACAGAGTTTTGTTGTTTATTGCCACATATCAATCTGAATCTGCCATAGGTGTGCTTATGTACAGCAGCGTCCTAGGATGCCTCCTTTGTTCCACAACTGTTTTGAAAGAAGAAACCAAGTTTTGGTACAGCAGCCTAAGGAAGTCCTCCCTCGGGGTTCTCCTGGTGGGCGGGCTTCCCAGGTGGCTCAGTGGTGAAGAATCCACCTGCAAGTGCAAGAGAGGCTGGAGTTGGATACCTGAGTTGGAAAGGATGCGCCGCCAGTATTTTTCCGTGGAGAATCCCATGGACAGAGGAGCCTGACGGTCGACCGTCCACGGTGTGTAACTCCCCGAGCGACTGAGCAACAGCGCTTCTAGTGGCTCTGCCCCGGGGTCAGGGCGGAGGCGGGAGGGCTGTTCACACAGCAAGCTCTTCACAGGCACTGCCACCAGCCGTCTGCTGCATCAGGGAATAGCTGCGGTGTACCCGGAGTGTTCCTTAGGGCTGAATGTTTAATTGGATGTTTCAACATTCCTGCAGACTCCACCAGCGAGCCTTGGAACTCAGAGCCGAAGCCGGCGACTCGCAGAATAGACAAGGCTAAGGAGCCGGTTCCTCGGGGATAATGACCCGATGCTTCATCTGGGCGAAAGCCTTTCCTCTGAGCCCTTGGCTGAGGGTGGGGTTGGGAAGATGGGAAATTCCGCGGGGCAGTCAGGTGGGGCCTGGCCTACCGGGGTGGGCTGCCTGGACAAAAGGCCTTGAATAAGCTTTTGTTGAGTGAATGCAGGAGCCTCCGGGCGGGGCAGCTTTCAGAGGCCTTTGGCTGTGACAGGTCCCCGCCCGGGATTCTCTGTCTCTTTAGAGGAGACATGCTTTCAGGGAGCAGAGAGCGGCTGGGGCGGTGGAGGCGGGCTGGCAGGAACCTGGGCTCCTGCCTGCTTTATATAAACCGCCGCCACCGATGGGCGACGCTGGCTCCAGGGGACGTTGCACGTACACAGAGACACAGACTTAGATGCGTCCAGGGGACAACGTCTCCTCCCTGGGTAAAGGGAACGTTAGAGACTGCGGTGCTTTGTCACCGGGACCTGGAGAGGATGGCCTGGCGTTTGGGGCAGCTTGGGGCGGGGGCGGCGCTGGGACTCACCAGCTGCCAGGGAAGGGCGGGCGGGGGTCGCCACGACGGTCCCAGACTGTCCTGGGCCCCGACTCGGGGTCTCACCCCGGGGAGGGCACGGAGGAGACCCAAGCAGGAGAAAGGGAGGAGTCCAGCAGAGAGGTCAACGTGGCTGGGGGCGCAAAGCTGCAGCTGGAGCAACCAGGGCCTAGGAGGTGAAGCCCCCCGGGGCAGGGGCCAGAGCCTGTCTGAATTTCCACCGAGGAGCCGCGAGTCGAAACCGCGAGCGCCTGCATTCTGCTCCGGAAGGGCGCCTTTGGAGCAAAGGTGCAGAGAAAGTGGACGAGGCGGCGGGGCGCGGCGCGGGGAGCAGGGCGCGCGGACACCCCCGCCCCCCGGGTGCTCGGGCGGGCGCGAGTTGAGTCCGAGGGACACCCACCCCACCCCGCCCCAGGACGGGCCGGGCGCCCGCGACCCGGCCGCCTCCCTCCCCGCCCCGCGCGCTGCCGCTGCCCGCACCCCTCCCCCGCGGGGCGGAGGCGCCGCGGGGCCCAGACGCGAGCGCCCGGCGCGGGGCGGACCGGCGGGGCCATGGCCTGGGCGCGGGCGGCGGGCGCGCGGGGCCGGCCCGGGCGGTGCGGGCTGCGCGGGCGGTGCGGGCGCGGCGCGCTGCTGGCCTGCGCCGCGTGGACGGCGGGCTGGGTGCTGGCGGCCGCGCTGCTGCTCCGCGCGCACCCGGGCGTCCCCTCCGAGCGCTGCACCGACGAGAAGAGCCGGCGCATCCTGGCCGCGCTGGTAGGTGCCGCCGCCGCGCGCCGCGCCTCCCGGGGGCAGGGGTGGGACCCGCTCTGCTGGACCCGGGAGCCGGGGGCTCGGGCGCGGCCGTGGGGCTGCGGGAGGGCTGCGGACACAGTCGGCGGAGTGCCGGACGCGCTCCACCCGGCCTCCAGCGCGGGGCTCCGTCCGGAGTCCTCTGGGCGCTGGGGATGGTACACAGAGACACAGACTTAGATGCGTCCAGGGGACAACGTCTCCTCCCTGGGTAAAGGGAACGTTAGAGACTGCGGTGCTTTGTCACCGGGACCTGGAGAGGATGGCCTGGCGTTTGGGGCAGCTTGGGGCGGGGGCGGCGCTGGGACTCACCAGCTGCCAGGGAAGGGCGGGCGGGGGTCGCCACGACGGTCCCAGACTGTCCTGGGCCCCGACTCGGGGTCTCACCCCGGGGAGGGCACGGAGGAGACCCAAGCAGGAGAAAGGGAGGAGTCCAGCAGAGAGGTCAACGTGGCTGGGGGCGCAAAGCTGCAGCTGGAGCAACCAGGGCCTAGGAGGTGAAGCCCCCCGGGGCAGGGGCCAGAGCCTGTCTGAATTTCCACCGAGGAGCCGCGAGTCGAAACCGCGAGCGCCTGCATTCTGCTCCGGAAGGGCGCCTTTGGAGCAAAGGTGCAGAGAAAGTGGACGAGGCGGCGGGGCGCGGCGCGGGGAGCAGGGCGCGCGGACACCCCCGCCCCCCGGGTGCTCGGGCGGGCGCGAGTTGAGTCCGAGGGACACCCACCCCACCCGCCCCAGGACGGGCCGGGCGCCCGCGACCCGGCCGCCTCCCTCCCGCCCGCGCGCTGCCGCTGCCCGCACCCCTCCCCGCGGGGCGGAGGCGCCGCGGGGCCCAGACGCGAGCGCCCGGCGCGGNGCGGACCGGCGGGGCCATGGCCTGGGCGCGGGCGGCGGGCGCGCGGGGCCGGCCCGGGCGGTGCGGGCTGCGCGGGCGGTGCGGGCGCGGCGCGCTGCTGGCCTGCGCCGCGTGGACGGCGGGCTGGGTGCTGGCGGCCGCGCTGCTGCTCCGCGCGCACCCGGGCGTCCCCTCCGAGCGCTGCACCGACGAGAAGAGCCGGCGCATCCTGGCCGCGCTGGTAGGTGCCGCCGCCGCGCGCCGCGCCTCCCGGGGGCAGGGGTGGGACCCGCTCTGCTGGACCCGGGAGCCGGGGGCTCGGGCGCGGCCGTGGGGCTGCGGGGAGGGGCTGCGGACACAGTCGGCGGAGTGCCGGACGCGCTCCACCCGGCCTCCAGCGCGGGGCTCCGTCCGGAGTCCTCTGGGCGCTGGGGATGGGGGTATGTTATCCCCCTTCTGCCAGATTGGTCCTCGGTCCAAAGACGCCCTTCCTGACCGACTGTCCTCACGCCGCCCCCGAGACCCCGCTCCTAAGGAAAGTTGGCAGGTTTGCTCCCAGCCTTCTGGCTCGGACGGCGGCGCTCGGGTCGGGTGGTGACCACGCCCCGGTCCCAGGGATCCCGGTTCTCTCGCTCAGCCGCGGTTCTGTGGTTCCAACCGGGTCTGCACCTCGCCGACCCCCTTGCAGACGGCCAGTAGGGCCCCTGCCTCCGCGCGCCCCAGCGCCAAGGCTCTCCCCGGCGTAGTCTGCGGGACCCCAAACCCGCGA
Organism: Tragulus kanchil; assembly: GCA_022376925.1. Taxonomy (NCBI): domain Eukaryota; kingdom Metazoa; phylum Chordata; class Mammalia; order Artiodactyla; family Tragulidae; genus Tragulus; species Tragulus kanchil. The sequence goes on along the minus strand of JAIOJX010000003.1, from coordinate 166,729,496 downwards.
GCGGAGCGCGAGGGAGCAGGCTCGGACCCGCGTGGCCCCGGGTGCTGCTGGGTCCTGCCCGCAGCCTCTAGGGCCTGGGCGAGACCCGCAATTAGGAAAAGAAAGAAAGGGCTCCGCTTGTAGGATGCGGCACGCGCCCTGGGCCCCAGATGCGCAGTTAGTTGATCCCAAATGTGGGCGGAAGATGATGCTCATTAGGAGACTTGAATAACAAGTAAGAACCCCTAGGAGGAAAATCAAGAAAATGAAGGTATTCATTAAGTGAATTTAGGAAGTGATTGTTCGCTTCCTAAGGCAGTGACCATCTAAGTATCCGGTGTGAAAAGTGATCCATTTTCTAAAGACTCCTTTAAGAAACGGCTGGGACGTTTTCAGTCCAGTTGCTTATGTATGGGTGAGCCTTTATGGACTATACATTTCCAAAACGTGGTAGCATAAAGCTTTCAAGTAAATGACTAATTTACTTTATTTATTTGGCTGTGCCAGGTCACAGGTGTGGCATGCAGCATCTTTTTTTTTTTTTTTTTTTTCCCTTCCTTTTTTTTCTTTTGGAAAACTGGAACAGCTTCATTTCAGCAAATAATCACCTGTTGTAGTTTCTGGGCATGTGGACTCTTCGTTATGGCTTGTGCCCTCTAGTTCCTTGGCCAGGGATCACCCCCAGGTCCCCTGCACCAGAAGTGCAGAGTCTTAGCCACTGGACCCATGACTTTTTTTTTTTTTTTTTTAAACTTTTATTTATTTATTTTTGGCTGTGCTGGGTCTTTGTTGATGTGTGGGTTTAGCTGCTCTGTAGTATATGGGATCTTCCTGGTTCAGGGATTGAACCTGTGTCTCCTGCATTGGCAGACGGGTTCTTATCCACTGAGCCACAAGGGAAGCCCTGGACCCATGACTTTTTAAAAGTGGGATTGTAAAAACTAAAGAAATAGGGGAAATGGACAGGCTAAACCAAACCGTCTTCCCTGATTAAACCTGGGTGTGTCCTTATGAATTGATCATCACATTGGCGAGGTTCTCACCGATTCCCTCCATCCTCTCTATCAATAACCCCGTGCTAGCGCGAAGTCACTTCAGTCACGTGCGACTCTTTGAGACTCCACGGACTGTAGCCTGCCTGGCTCCTCTGTCCACGGGATTTCCCAAGCAAGCATGCTGGAGTGGGTTGCCATGATCTCCTCCAGGGGACAGTCCTGATCCACAGATGCAACTTAAATCTCTTAGGTCTCCTGCATTGGCAGGTGGATTCCTCACCACTAGCGCCACCTGGGAAGCCCCATCAATAATCTAACAGCTATCAGGGTTTCCCTGGTGGTCCAGTGGGTAAAGACACCACCTTGCAGTGCAAGGGGCGCCGATTCGATCCCTGGCCTGGGAAGATCCCACGTGCCATGGAGCGGCTGGACCCATGCGTCCAATTACTGAGCCGAAGCTCTGGAGCGCATGCACCCAGAGCCGGTGCTCTGCGACGACAGAGGCCACTGCGATGGGAGGCCCACATGGGCCAAAGAACAAAGATGGATGAAAATAGACAAATGAAAGACCAATAGAAGTGGTCCACCTGCGCCCCGCCTCCCCACCCCACCCCACAATAAATAAATAAATAATAAATATCTATCAGCTATCATATTATCTGTTCACTTTTACACTGCAGTTCTATCAAGTTTTCTCAGTAGCTCATTCAAAAATTCCTTTCACTGATAAAGAAATAATAAAATAGTGTTTTAAAGTAAAAGAAAAAACACAATTTTTCATTTCTTTACTTCGGTTACGCAAGAGAAAACCTAATGGAAATTAAATAGCCTACTATAACTTTAGTGATTGCTAATCATAACTTTCCCAGCATTCCACCTCATAAATTGAAACCAATTCTGTTTGGAGGCTGAGCCAATATATCTGCCCTGGCAGCCAGATGGGTCTTTTTTAGCCCAAAGAGATGAGTTCTGCCTCTGAATGCTGGCAGTTTTTCCAGTTGCCAAAGGAACAATTTGAAAGAGCGAGCCTGACGGATTGAAGTGCCCTTGCCCTGGCCTCAGGGATCTGATCTGGGGGAGCGTCGCTGGGAAGGCCCTTTGAGGAGGCTGTTGTCACACCGAGCCCAGGCCCTGGCTTTCTCTCTCCGCTCTCCTTCCTGGATGTGGTGACTAGAGCCCCGGGGCTCCCTTTTACCCAGGACGCTGTGAACTAGACCGAGGCTTGAGTAGGACCCTGGTCTCCACGGCACAGACTCCGCCGGGCCCGGGCTGCCACGGGCTGGCATTGTGGCACCGTGGCCTCACGGGACTGAATCGAGCCTCTGTCTCTCCGCTCCCCACCCCTTTCAATTCACCCTGCCTGGCTTTTATCCTCATAATAAACTGGCTGCTATTTTTCTCACGGGCCTCCAGACTCTCATTAGCTTTCACTCGGAGTCCCAGAGCACCAAAGGAATGGCGGCAGCTGAGCCGGGGGAGCCCCCATTCTGGGCGGAGCCAGGGGCCCTGTGGGCCCCTGAGCGGTTCCCGGACCCTCCCGCCAGGCAGGTGACACTGCTGGCCTGTGGCGGGGGGTCGGGGTGGGGGGCCTGCGGATGAAGCAGAGGGGCTGGTCAGGAGCTGGGGATTGTGGGTGCTGGTGATCCCCGAGCACCCGCCTCCAGGGGCGGCCCCCCACCCTCCGGTCTCAAGAGGGAACACTGGAAAAACTGACTGGAGTGATTCCAGAGCAGAGTCCGGGTCCTCCAGCTTTGGAATGTTCTAGGCAGACGGCAGCCTGTGTTTTACTGCAGTGTTTCAGCACATCCCATAATCAAGACAGCTCTGGGAGGTTTCTAGAGCCCCACTCTCCCAGGGAGCTGGTCAGGAGGCCGCGCCAGGCGGACGAGCGCTGGGTCTGACCGTTCACAGGCCTGGTTTCTGATTCTGGAGGCAGAGTGCTTCCCAGGGCGGTGGAGGCGTGAGCTGTGGGTGCTGCTGATGCCACTCGGGGTGCGCCACGTAGTGCTGCACAGGCTATTTCATCTCATCCCAGCCCCTGGGAGCCACGCGCTTTTGACTCCCCCGTTTACCAGATGGTGAAATCAAGCCCCCGAGAGGTAAGGAACTTGTCCCGAATCACACAGTCACTGTGTCGTGGAGCAGGACGCGACGCGGGCGGTCGAGACGTGGGGACTCCATTGCCTTTTCCAGTGCTGAAGGCCCTCGGTAACAGTGGGCAGGGGCTTCCCTGGTGCTCAGTGGTGAAGAATCGGTCCACAGTGCAGGAGACCTGGGCTCCGTCTCTGGGCAGGGAAGATCCTCTGGAGGGGCGAATGGCTACCCGCTCTCGTCTTCTTGCCAGGAGAATCCCATGCACAGAGGAGCTTGGCGGGCTACAGTTCACGGGGTCACAGAGAGTCGGGCATGACTTAGTGACTAAGCAATGACAACCCTTCACAGCATGTTACTGGCCGGGAGGACCCTTTCTCAATTCACCCTGCCTGGCTTTTATCCTCATAATAAACTGGCTGCTATTTTTCTCACGGGCATCCAGACTCTCATTAGCTTTCACTCGGAGTCCCAGAGCACCAAAGGAATGGCGGCAGCTGAGCCGGGGGGGCCCCCATTCTGGGCGGAGCCAGGGGCCCTGTGGGCCCCTGAGCGGTTCCCGGACCCTCCCGCCAGGCAGGTGACACTGCTGGCCTGTGGCGGGGGGTCGGGGTGGGGGGCCTGCGGATGAAGCAGAGGGGCTGGTCAGGAGCTGGGGATTGTGGGTGCTGGTGATCCCCGAGCACCCGCCTCCAGGGGCGGCCCCCCACCCTCCGGGCTCAAGAGGAACACTGGAAAAACTGACTGGAGTGATTCCAGAGCAGAGTCCGGGTCCTCCAGCTTTGGAATGTTCTAGGCAGACGGCAGCCTGTGTTTTACTGCAGTGTTTCAGCACATCCCATAATCAAGACAGCTCTGGGAGGTTTCTAGAGCCCCACTCTCCCAGGGAGCTGGTCAGGAGGCCGCGCCAGGCGGACGAGCGCTGGGTCTGACCGTTCACAGGCCTGGTTTCTGATTCTGGAGGCAGAGTGCTTCCCAGGGCGGTGGAGGCGTGAGCTGTGGGTGCTGCTGATGCCACTCGGGGTGCGCCACGTAGTGCTGCACAGGCTATTTCATCTCATCCCAGCCCCTGGGAGCCACGCGCTTTTGACTCCCCCGTTTACCAGATGGTGAAATCAAGCCCCCGAGAGGTAAGGAACTTGTCCCGAATCACACAGTCACTGTGTCGTGGAGCAGGACGCGACGCGGGCGGTCGAGACGTGGGGACTCCATTGCCTTTTCCAGTGCTGAAGGCCCTCGGTAACAGTGGGCAGGGGCTTCCCTGGTGCTCAGTGGTGAAGAATCGGTCCACAGTGCAGGAGACCTGGGCTCCGTCTCTGGGCAGGGAAGATCCTCTGGAGGGGCGAATGGCTACCCGCTCTCGTCTTCTTGCCAGGAGAATCCCATGCACAGAGGAGCTTGGCGGGCTACAGTTCACGGGGTCACAGAGAGTCGGGCATGACTTAGTGACTAAGCAATGACAACCCTTCCACAGCATGTTACTTTCAAAGCCTCTCCAGAAGATTCCCACAGACTCTATGGCTCAGAAAGTCTCTTTCTGCCCGATCGGTCTTGATGTGATTCGGCGTACTTGCCTGCATCTGGGATTTCTTTTTCAACAGAGCAAGCTTATCTTGCTTGGCTCGGACAGAGACCCAAGGCCCCAGTGGGACTCCGGCATTCAGGATCTTGAAGCAGGGACGGACTCTCTTCCCTGAGCGCTCTGGCCATGTTTGCACCGTCTGTCTTCCAAGCCGTCCGGGGGGTCAAGAGGGGCTGCGGAGTGGCCGGCTAATTGCACAATGGAACGACTCCGTAAGGGAATGCACTGTGAGATACGAATGCTGCTAACCACATAGGAACTGAATGCTCTTGAAAAACAAAAACAAATACATAAAAGAAAACCCAGCCCTTAGGCATGACCTCTGAGACTCTGTCATCGGTTTCCCAGACTAGAGAAGACAGGTTTTGTTTTTGCCTGAGAACCGTGATACCAGCTGGAGAGGTTCTAACTAACCCCCGCTGAGAACAGTTCCTGCCAGAGCCAGGGCTTCTAGGAGCGTGCGTTCTCCCGTTTGCACACAATTAATAAAAGATACAGGCTTCACTGGCAGTGCAGACAGTAAAGAATCTGCCCACAGTGCAGGAGACCCAGGTTCTGTCCCTCGGTCAGCAAGATCTCCTGGAGAAGGAAACGGCTACCCACTCCAGTGTTCTTGCCTGGAGAGTCCCACGGACAGAGGAGCCTGAGGGCTACAGCCTACGGGTGGCGAAGAGTCGGACACAGTCGAGCGACTAACACTATAAGACGTACAAATTTACTGTGAATTTCGTGAATTTAAACAAATGCCAGTTAACTACAATGAGAGTACTGACTTGGTTTTTTTCTCAGTTTATCTTAACATCTGATACCTGCGGCTTTTGGGTGCATACACACGTGGGAACAGATTGCACCTGTCCAGGCTGCCACAGACAGCCTCCTTCTATTCAGAGGAAAGTGGTTTTTTTTTTTGAGTGAAAGTCTATAAGCTACTTCTACTGAGTTAAAAAAAAAAAAAAAGAAAACTAGCTACTTGAGTAGGACATGCTGCTGATAAAATCATTTCACTCTTGTCTCCGACACGATGACCATTTTTAGTTCGCTCGTACACTTGTAACCTGCAAGTTTACCGTTTGTCAGGTGCTGAGCGCAGTCCTGCTGTAAGTCTAGCGAGCGCAGGCTCGTGCCCAGAGTCCACACGCTCCCTGAACCTGAGCACCAGAAGAGCCATAGAGGAAATGGATTCTGTCTTCTGTTTCAGAAAAGGAGGAACTGATGTGCTGAAAACACTTCTTCGTAAAGGAGGTGACCTTTGTGACACCACGGACGGTAGCCCGCCAGGCTCCTCTGTCCTTGGGTTTCTCTAGACAAGACTGCTGCAGTGGGTCGCCATGACCTCCTCCAGGGGGCCTTCCTGACCCAGGGAGCAAACCCACCTGATCTCCTTGAGGCAGTGACCTCTGAGACTCTGTCATCGGTTTCCCAGACTAGAGAAGACAGGTTTTGTTTTTGCCTGAGAACCGTGATACCAGCTGAAGAGGTTCTAACTAACCCCCGCTGAGAACAGTTCCTGCCAGAGCCAGGGCTTCTAGGAGCGTGCGTTCTCCCGTTTGCACACAATTAATAAAAGATACAGGCTTCACTGGCAGTGCAGACAGTAAAGAATCTGCCCACAGTGCAGGAGACCCAGGTTCTGTCCCTCGGTCAGCAAGATCTCCTGGAGAAGGAAACGGCTACCCACTCCAGTGTTCTTGCCTGGAGAGTCCCACGGACAGAGGAGCCTGAGGGCTACAGCCTACGGGTGGCGAAGAGTCGGACACAGTCGAGCGACTAACACTATAAGACGTACAAATTTACTGTGAATTTCGTGAATTTAAACAAATGCCAGTTAACTACAATGAGAGTACTGACTTGGTTTTTTTCTCAGTTTATCTTAACATCTGATACCTGCGGCTTTTGGGTGCATACACACGTGGGAACAGATTGCACCTGTCCAGGCTGCCACAGACAGCCTCCTTCTATTCAGAGGAAAGTGGTTTTTTTTTTTTGAGTGAAAGTCTATAAGCTACTTCTACTGAGTTAAAAAAAAAAAAAAAGAAAACTAGCTACTTGAGTAGGACATGCTGCTGATAAAATCATTTCACTCTTGTCTCCGACACGATGACCATTTTTAGTTCGCTCGTACACTTGTAACCTGCAAGTTTACCGTTTGTCAGGTGCTGAGCGCAGTCCTGCTGTAAGTCTAGCGAGCGCAGGCTCGTGCCCAGAGTCCACACGCTCCCTGAACCTGAGCACCAGAAGAGCCATAGAGGAAATGGATTCTGTCTTCTGTTTCAGAAAAGGAGGAACTGATGTGCTGAAAACACTTCTTCGTAAAGGAGGTGACCTTTGTGACACCACGGACGGTAGCCCGCCAGGCTCCTCTGTCCTTGGGTTTCTCTAGACAAGACTGCTGCAGTGGGTCGCCATGACCTCCTCCAGGGGGCCTTCCTGACCCAGGGAGCAAACCCACGTCTCTTAGATCTCCTGTGCCGGCAGGCAGGTTCGTTCCCACTAGCACCACCTGGGCAGCCCACGTACACTTCACTTTCATGTCGACTCTCTCCCGTGACACACGCGGTGGAAGCCCAGGACACCGGCCCTCGTGGTGGGCAGCCCTGGCGGGGGTCTAGGTGTGCGCTCCACCTCCTGCCCTTCCTGAGGCGGCGCAGCCCCACAAGCTGCCGGCTGTCTGGGAGGCAGGCACGTACCTCAATGTGCTGATTTGCAGAAAAACAACCAAGATTAATGCTCCCCTCCAAAACCAGTAGTTACAGCGGTTCAGTTGCTGAGTCGTGTCCGATTCTTTGCGACCCCGTGGACTGCAGCGCACCAGGCTTCCCTGTCGCTCAGGGCCTCCCTGAGTGTGATTGAACCCGTGCCCGTTCAAGTCAGCGAGCCCTCGTCACCGGTAGACTGAGGCCAAGCTTCCTGCAACTCCTGTGGGGAGTTGCCTTCGAAACGTGCTGTGGGGAGCCGGTAGGGAAGGGGTGGCACAGGCTTCCCCGGTGGCGGGGGCTTGCTGAACCGAGCCCGGGGCGGAGGGGAGGCAAGGACCCCCACTGGCAGGTGGGGAAGGTGAAGTCCACCTTTGGTCAGGCGTGCCGTTTGGGGCAGGACGCCACTGGCACTTTGCTCTGACACCGGCCTCCGCTCCCCTGACCTGTCTGCGCCTCTGAGCGCGGGGGCCTCTCTGCGCCTCTGGGTCCCTGCTCTGGTCTTTCCTGCGCTCTCCCTCCGCATCCGCCGGCAGCCAGAAGCTCGCCTGGCAGCACTGGGCTCAGGCCTTCTCCCCAGAGTCACCCCCTGAACCTGAGCACCAGAAGAGCCATAGAGGAAATGGATTCTGTCTTCTGTTTCAGAAAAGGAGGAACTGATGTGCTGAAAACACTTCTTCGTAAAGGAGGTGACCTTTGTGACACCACGGACGGTAGCCCGCCAGGCTCCTCTGTCCTTGGGTTTCTCTAGACAAGACTGCTGCAGTGGGTCGCCATGACCTCCTCCAGGGGGCCTTCCTGACCCAGGGAGCAAACCCACGTCTCTTAGATCTCCTGTGCCGGCAGGCAGGTTCGTTCCCACTAGCACCACCTGGGCAGCCCACGTACACTTCACTTTCATGTCGACTCTCTCCCGTGACACACGCGGTGGAAGCCCAGGACACCGGCCCTCGTGGTGGGCAGCCCTGGCGGGGGTCTAGGTGTGCGCTCCACCTCCTGCCCTTCCTGAGGCGGCGCAGCCCCACAAGCTGCCGGCTGTCTGGGAGGCAGGCACGTACCTCAATGTGCTGATTTGCAGAAAAACAACCAAGATTAATGCTCCCCTCCAAAACCAGTAGTTACAGCGGTTCAGTTGCTGAGTCGTGTCCGATTCTTTGCGACCCCGTGGACTGCAGCGCACCAGGCTTCCCTGTCGCTCAGGGCCTCCCTGAGTGTGATTGAACCCGTGCCCGTTCAAGTCAGCGAGCCCTCGTCACCGGTAGACTGAGGCCAAGCTTCCTGCAACTCCTGTGGGGAGTTGCCTTCGAAACGTGCTGTGGGGAGCCGGTAGGGAAGGGGTGGCACAGGCTTCCCCGGTGGCGGGGGCTTGCTGAACCGAGCCCGGGGCGGAGGGGAGGCAAGGACCCCCACTGGCAGGTGGGGAAGGTGAAGTCCACCTTTGGTCAGGCGTGCCGTTTGGGGCAGGACGCCACTGGCACTTTGCTCTGACACCGGCCTCCGCTCCCCTGACCTGTCTGCGCCTCTGAGCGCGGGGGCCTCTCTGCGCCTCTGGGTCCCTGCTCTGGTCTTTCCTGCGCTCTCCCTCCGCATCCGCCGGCAGCCAGAAGCTCGCCTGGCAGCACTGGGCTCAGGCCTTCTCCCCAGAAAGACACCTCCCCGGCCCCCTGCCTGCGAATGGCCAAGGCTCCATTCAGAGACCACCAGCCCCTCTGCACCCGTCACCCAGCGTCATCCTCCCATGTCACAGACTCTGAACGAGCCACAGGCCGGCGAGCGGCGGAGCCCGAGGCAGGCCCGGTGGCTGGGCCCGGGGCCACGCCTGGCCGCGCTCCCCCTCGCCCTCACTCCGCTGTCTGTCGGGAGCCTGGGAGGCAGCCGCCGGCTGTGACCGCTGAGCCGACCCTGTGGCTGGACCGCGGCCCGGCTCGCACACAGCATGGCTGGCGGGAAGGCGGCCAGGTGTGGCCAAGCCGCTTGCCCACGGCCACTCCTCGCCCCGCGAGGGCTGAGTGGGCATCTCGGTCACTTGGCAGTTTCGTCCGCAGTTCAAAACCGACAGGGCGAAGGCCGCGGGTGGTCACGCCCGGCGCCCCTGGGCTCTGCTCTGGGAGCTGCGGCCAGGCCAGGCCGCGAGCCTCTCCTTCCCCGGCCTGCTCCGCCTCCGCCTCCGCCCCCGGCACCCCGCACGGCAGGATTCTGAAGCTGGACCTCAGGACGCCCCGCTTCCTGCCCAGCTCCACCTCCTGCCCCCTTTCTTTCTTTTTCACTGGTCTCTTCTGTCCCTCATACAAAAGCACCTTTGATTAAACTCCAAACTCGACGACACTCTAACAGTGAGTAGGCAAGAGCGTTAACCATTTTGGATATGCTCAGAGGGTCTGGAGGCTTTAAAAGGCAATCAAGGAAAAAATGTTGCGTTGTCTTATCAGGCTTTTGACAGAGGTGGAAAGCTCTGTAAATATCACATAGAGTAGGAAGAAGTGAACATCCCGCATTATTTCTGTCCTTTAGGGCTTTTTTGTTTGCTCTTGAGACTCTCAGTGGTTTAAACCTTTCGTTTCCACCTCGCATGGGTGCTCGGTCACTTAGCCGTGTCTGACTCTTCGCCACCCTATGGCCCGTGGCCTCCGGAGCATCCTGGCGCGGGGACCCGCCTCGCGCCCTCCCGCGGCCCCGCACCGGCTGACCGCTGTCCTTCCTTCCAGTGCCAGGACTACCGGGGCGGCGCGCTCGGCGGAGACCTGTGTGAGGACCTGTGCGTGGCCGGGCGGCTGCGGTACCGGCGCTGCCTGTACCACGGGCCCGGCAAGAAGGTGCTGCAGGCGGACTGGCGCGGCCGGCCCGTGGTCCTCAAGTCCAAGGAGGAGGCCTTCGCCAGCTTCCCGCCGCTCGCCCTCCTGGAGGGGCAGCCCGAGGCCGGCGGCCGGGACTTCCCCGAGGCCGAGCTGCTGGCGCTGGTGGCCGGGGAGGTCCGGAGCGCGCTGGGCCTGGAGCTGGCCGAGGGCAGCCTGGGGCGCCTGGGGCTGGCGCGGCGGGGCCCCGGGCGGCGGGGCCAGCTGGCCAGCCTGTGGGCGCTGCTCCAGCAGGAGGAGTTCGTGCTGCTCAGCCTGCTGCGCGGCCGCAGCCCGCACGCCCCGCCCGTGCTGGGCTCCTGCGGCCACTTCTACGCCGTGGAGCACCTGGCGGCCGGCGGCTCCGGCCACCGCGCCCTCTTCCCGCTCCACCTGGACGGCGGGCGCCGCGGGCAGGCGCGCGCGGTCAGCGGCGTGGCGCTCAGCTTCCTGGACATGGTCCGCCACTTCGACCACGACTTCACCCACCGCCTGCACCTGTGTGACGTGAAGCCCGAGAACTTCGCCATCAGGAGCGACTTCACGGTGAGGGGCTGGGGCGGGTGTGGACCGCGTGGAGGGCGGCTCGGGTCCGGGTGGTCTGGACGAGAGGGGTCTGACACCCCGGGAAACGCTGCAGCGTCACGCACCCTTCTCGCCTGGACATCTCGGACCGGCCAGACCTTTGGGGTGGAAATGAGAGGATGTAAGAAGGAAGGACCCTGACAGCCCCGGGAAAGGAATTGGAAGGCAGGCTGCGCGTCCTGCAGGGCTGTTCCGGTTTCTCTTCGGGCTCATCAGCAAGTAAACGGTGCAGCTCTTCAGAGGAGGATCGGGAAGGCTAGCCTTTGGGGGCTTCAGTGCAAAGACCCAGTGCTGGGGGACACCGGTCTCCAGCCGCCCAGGCTCTAGGACCACAGCAAACGTCTTCCAATTCTGTCTGCCGGAGACGTTCTAGTCAGTTTTCCTTCAATAGGTAGCACTTCTGGAGGGACAGCTGGATCGCCCGTGATTTACACAAGAGAAGGTCCTTCCCCAGGGTCACGGCAGCCGCCGCGCTGCCCCGGCAGTTGTTGTGGTTGTTTAGTTGCTCAGTTGGGTCCGACTCCTTTATGACCCCACAGACTGTAGCTCAGCAGGCTCCCCTGTCCATGAGATTTCCCAAGCGAGAATCCTGGATTGGTTAGCCATTCCCTCCTCCAGGGAAATTCCCTTCTCCCCACCCAGGAATCAAACCCTAATCTCCCGCACTGGCAGGTGGATTCTTCACTGCTGACCCACCTGGAGGGCCCCGCCCCCCACACGCCAGGAAGTGCAGGTGCACAAAGAATTAACCCAGGCGCCGGAGCATCCGAGGACCAAGCGGCTGAGGGTGGGATGGAGCCATTTATGTTTGAAAGCCAAGCCCTCAAGCCAATTCTGATGCCCGCAATGTGAGAACCGTGGGCTGAGGGACCTTCAGATGCCCAGGTAGAAGGAGGGCGGGTCTTTCAGGTAATGGGTAGGAATCGATGACTGGAAGTCATTCCCTATTTGCAGGTCTTCCCTTGCCGGTCTTGGGAATTTGCCAAGTACTGCAAATGAACTAGGAACAGATCTTTACTTGTTGCTCCCAAACTATGCATTTTGTTTCTGTTCTTACCGCAGGTGCACCGAGTTATGCTTCCAGTAGCTGTAATCCATTCTATGGACTACACTAAAAATTAAAAAATAAATCTGGCTTTTGTTGGGAGACGAGAGGGGAACATTCACAGCTGGAAGGGAGCAGAGATTCCACCAGGGTTCCTTGGGAAGCTGGGGAGATGGCCAGGACCTATCAAAAGAAGAGAAGGGTCTTTCACTCCCCAAAATAAACTATGAAAGATGGTAGACTCATTATCGCTAAAAAATTCACCAGCAATTTAGGAGACCTGGGTTCGGTTCCTGGGCCAGGAAGGTCCCCCGGAGAATTCAGTGGCAGCCCACTCCAGTCGTCTCGCCTGGGAAATTCCATGGACAGAGGAGCCTGGCGGGCTACAGCTCCTGGGGTCGCAATGAGTTGGACACGACTAAGTGACTAAACTGCCACTGATCTATTTTTAGTGTATTAACCAGTATAAATACTGAAATGAGATATTCTTTTGGCTAAATAAAGAGAGAAAATCAACTAAAATAACCATTTTTGTTTGTAGTGCTTAAATTAGTCATTAGGCCAAGCTCCCAAATAGGGAAAAGTTCTCTGTTCATTTTCCCCCTTATTCGCCACATATTTTGAAATACAGGACTTTCCGTCCTCTGTTTTCCTGAAGAATCTCCATGAAACTTCACTGCCTTCTGGCATCAGTCTTGAAGGAAGAACAGAAACAACATGCTGGGAATGTGAATGTGTCTCCTGATTCTGCAGGAATTGAGGAGAAACTATGCCCTTTCTTAGAGATGCTAGAAAGGGGGAGGGCTGGGGCGTGGCGGCTGATCTGTAAAGACTTGTGAAATGCCACAGACCCCGGCAAACCCAAGTCTCCTCGGGCTCTTTAACAACTTGAAGCTATTCACTGCCTGATTTGCGGAGAGTCCAGGTTTTCTCAGAGTTGAGCTCATCTTTTTTTTTTTTTTTTTAACTCAGGTGGTGGGGGGAAATCTGCATAATTTAGATGTTATTCTTTTTCTGGTTTTGAAGCCTATTTGGGTTGAAGCCAGGAAGATCAATCTGAAATGCCAGGGGTCATGCTGCTAGTGGAGCTTGGTTTTTGATGCTGTTGGATCTGGGTCCCTAGGTATTGAGCTTATTTCGACAGCTTTGGCTCTGCCACGTCCCCCTGTCTGTTGGAAACCAGTTGACGGACACAGGCCATAAACAGACAAGGGACGCACTGCTGCCCAATTCTCACCTTCGGGCCCTCGACCAGCACCTCGAATGTAGTTTCCTTTCGTTGCTTGTATTCATAGGAATAGTGACCTGTGCCTGACGGATTTTTTTTTTTTTTTTGGCTATTCTGGGTTTTCTCACTGCTGCAGGCTCTTCTCTAGTGGCAGGGAGTGGGGGCTGCTCTCCAGCTGAGGTGAGCAGGCCTCTTGCTGTGGTGACTTCTGTGCTGAGCCCGCAGGGGTCTCCTGATAGCCGTGTGCTGTTTCCATGGCAGGTGGTGGCTATTGACGTGGACATGGCCTTTTTTGAACCAAAAATGAGAGAAATTCTTGAGCAGAACTGCACGCGAGATGAAGACTGCAATTTCTTTGACTGTTTTTCAAAGTGTGATCTGCAAGTGCACAGGTGTGGTGCCCAGAGAGCCAACAGCAACCTGCAGGTGAGCGGGGGACCCTGTCCTCTCTGTGGGAAACCCTGTCCTTTCTGGAAGGGATGCTGTTCTCTCTGTGGGGAAGGAATCCCGTCTTTTCTGCAGAGGCGCTGTCCTCTCCAGGGGACAAAATTACCAAAAAAAAAAAAAAAAAGAGCAAATTTAAAAGCTAAGTGAGAAAAAAGATCTCTGCAATTGCTCTCAGAGACCAGCAGAGTAGAGGACAGAGGCAGACTGCATCTCCAGCCGCCGAGTCTTGCCATCCCTCAGGCTCACCCTTGGCCCATCAGACCTTCCTCTCGGTGGTGACCCCACACCCCAGGAGCAGTCTAGTGATTGGTCGGGGTGGGGAATGCAATGTCTAGCCTCCTGGCCTCTGTAAGAACCAACTCCGCAGCTCATCTCAGTACCAGAAGTTCACCTTCTCCCTCAGTTCTGTGGAAAGGTAGTTCCCGAGAACACCCCTCAACAAATGCCTGCATGCAAGCCTCCATCTCCTCGTCTGCTCTTCAGGAAACCAACCTAAGCAAGGTGCCAGTGTCCTTAATCTATAAAGAGCATTTACAAATCAATATGAAAAGGGCAACCACCTAATGGAAATGTGGACAAAGAATATCAGCTTGACCAGTCATTGGAAAGGAAGAACAAATACTTTCAACCTGATGGCTAAGAAGAGCCATAACAAATCAAATCATTTTTCAATTTTCAAAAGAGAAAGACAGCACATGTTGTCCAGGGTGTTCTTATTGTACGTTGCTATGAGCATATAACTTGGCCCAATTTTTATGGGGTCAATCTGGTAATATCTACCAAAAATATGCATACCCCTTGGCCCAGAAGTTTCATTTCCAGAAATTTAGTCATATACAAAGTCAAAATAACGTATCTGCAGGATATGCATTGCAGCATTTTTCATAATAGAAAACGTTAGTGAGAAACCTAAATTCTCATCAGTAGAAAGCTAGCTGAATAATTTATGATATGCATTTGAGATACAGCCAAAAAATGGAGTAGGCTTATAAAGAGTGATTTGGAAGGTCTCTTTGATATTTGGTTAAATGGAAGCTATAGCCCGGTGTGTGTAATCTCACATTCACATAAAGTAAAGGAAATAGGAAATGCATGAATATTTCTCTCTCTATAACATGTATATGTATGTACGTATACATATATATGTATAGGTATAAATTATTCGGTAGGACATTCAAGGGAGTGGATGCCTCTCAGAGTCACACCTGAGTTCTGGTGGTCTGGGGTGGGATGGAGCCCAAGAATACAGCCAATCTTTTGGGACATTTGCAATGCTTGCACCTGAAAATGTATTATCAGTTTAAACGAGAAACAGGGGCAGACTGCATCTCCAGCCGAGTCTTGCCATCCCTCAGGCTCACCCATGGGCCATCAGAGCTTCCTCTCGGTGGTGACCGCACACCCCAGGAGCAGTCTAGTGATTGGTCGGGGTGGGGAATGCAATGGCTAGCCCCCTGGCCTCTGTAAGAACCGACTCCGCAGCTCATCTCAGTACCAGAAGTTCACCTTCTCCCTCAGTTCTGTGGAAAGGTAGTTCCCGAGAACACCCCTCAACAAATGCCTGCATGCAAGCCTCCATCTCCTCGTCTGCTCTTCAGGAAACCAACCTAAGCAAGGTGCCAGTGTCCTTAATCTATAAAGAGCATTTACAAATCAATATGAAAAGGGCAACCACCTAATGGAAATGTGGACAAAGAATATCAGCTTGACCAGTCATTGGAAAGGAAGAACAAATACTTTCAACCTGATGGCTAAGAAGAGCCATAACAAATCAAATCATTTTCAATTTTCAAAAGAGAAAGACAGCACATGTTGTCCAGGGTGTTCTTATTGTACGTTGCTATGAGCATATAACTTGGCCCAATTTTTATGGGGTCAATCTGGTAATATCTACCAAAAATATGCATACCCCTTGGCCCAGAAGTTTCATTTCCAGAAATTTAGTCATATACAAAGTCAAAATAACGTATCTGCAGGATATGCATTGCAGCATTTTTCATAATAGAAAACGTTAGTGAGAAACCTAAATTCTCATCAGTAGAAAGCTAGCTGAATAATTTATGATATGCATTTGAGATACAGCCAAAAAATGGAGTAGGCTTATAAAGAGTGATTTGGAAGGTCTCTTTGATATTTGGTTAAATGGAAGCTATAGCCCGGTGTGTGTAATCTCACATTCACATAAAGTAAAGGAAATAGGAAATGCATGAATATTTCTCTCTCTATAACATGTATATGTATGTACGTATACATATATATGTATAGGTATAAATTATTCGGTAGGACATTCAAGGGAGTGGATGCCTCTCAGAGTCACACCTGAGTTCTGGTGGTCTGGGGTGGGATGGAGCCCAAGAATACAGCCAATCTTTTGGGACATTTGCAATGCTTGCACCTGAAAATGTATTATCAGTTTAAACGAGAAACAGGGGAATTATGAAACACGCAACTCAACATTCAGCTCTAAGGAACACCCTGGGTACACCGCAGCTGGGCCCTGACGGACAGACACTTGGCCAGTAGCAGTGCCTGTTAGAGTTTGCTGTGTGAACAGCCCTCCAGCCTCCGCCCTGACCCCAGGGCACATTCAATTGTAAATAGAATCCTCATCCTCGCAGGGCTTAGGAAATGAAAGTCAAAATTATGTGTCTCTCATGAAACAGTAGCTCCATCAAATGGAGGCCTTTGTTAAATGAGTCTCGTAGAAAGTGTGAGGTAGAAACATAGAGCGGAATAGTCACTGTACATTGCTCCATCCGAGGGAGAAAACCACGAAGGCTATAACACAGCGTGTTTAAATTGAGAATTTCAAGAGATCGTCAGGCCTGGTGCATTTCACGCCCAAGGAGATTTAAAGGCTGAGTTCTTGACTCAGAATTTCGACTTCGCCTAAGACAGAACACCCTAGAGGTTCCTTGCCAGAACCTTCAGCCTCTCCCTTCCAATACACCTGTTCCCCGATGCGGCCAAAGTACGAGCACAAGCACATTCCCCTCCGCACCAGCGTGTCCCGTGGCCTTGGGGCCGCCCTGCCCGGTGGTGGCGACTGTCGCTGTGACCAGCCTGTGGATGAGCACGTGTGGCCTGTGGTCGCGTACCTGCAGAGGCGGCCTCGCCTGGCTGGTCCTTGCTCCGCGGCTCCCGCGGGTGATGTTCCGCGGCAAGGTCCTCAGTGCTTCCTGAGCATCACCCGAGCGCCCCTCTCCGCAGCTCCAGCGCCCCGGCGCAGCCTTCTCATCTCCGAGGGCGCTGAGCGCTCGGGGCCTAGGAGGGGTCCCCCGGGGCGGGCGGACGCGCCCAGGGCCTGAGCTGACCGTCGCCTCTCGCCCCCAGGTCGTCTGCGACAAGATCTTCCGCCACTGGTTCTCCTCGCCCCGCGGCAGCCCCGCCGTGTCGGCCCCGCTGCAGACCCAGCTGCGGGCAGCCGTGCGGGAGTGCGCGGCCGCGGGGGCCCAGGGCGCGCCCCGCGTGCTCGGAAGGCTGCGGCGCCTGCTCCAGGCCGCGCTGCGGGAGCTGCGGGACCGCGAGTAGCCGCCGTGGGAGCGGCCGCCGGCGCCGCCCGGAAGACCCCAACTGGCCTCGGCCAACCCCCTTCGAGGGACACGGGGTGCCACTGACGCCGGGGTCCCAGGCGCAAGCTCCTCTGTGCAGGAGCAGGAGCGCCCACGGGGTCCCTGCAGACTCCCCATGTGCAGGGGTGTGCGCATGCGTGTGCACGGGGCGCGCCCGGGTGCCCGCGCACATGACCGTGAGTTGCGCAGGTGTATGCACACGTGTGTAAGCGGGTGGGTATGAACATGTGGGTGTGAGCGGGCGAGGGTCAGGGGCATGCACTGCTCCACCCAGGAAAGGCGCTGTCTCTGGCTTGTCTGCTTGACCGCGGCCTCCAGAGCTGTCATCTTTGTTTTGGAATTGGAAACAATAAAAATCCAAGTCTGATCTTCAAGAGCTGCAGTCTGTACCCGTGAGCATGTGGAAGCACAGTTGATCGTATTGTTCATTTTGAGGAAGGCACGGGTCTCCTGGATTGTAAAATCGGGTTTTCCGGAGCTCCTCTCACCTGTTTGTCCTCCCTTGGAGCAAGGGCTGCAGGCTTGGTGGACTCAGGGTAGAGGGAGGGCCAGCACCTCTCTGCCAGTCCAGTGAAGACCAGGCCACAGGCCTAACATCCAGCGTCTGTGGGCAGAATTGCTTCCAGTGGGCTCCCGATCCCCATGCTCTGTGACAAGAGATCAGCCAGGAGGAACCACCGCGGGTCGCCCCTGATCAGGCAGCTGGAGCCGGCCAGACACCTGTTCACCTTGGGCAGACATGGTTCTAGTCCACGGGTGGTGAGAGCTCAGCAAACCACCACAGGCCACCCCAAGATTCATCCAGAAGGATGCCAAGAGAAGATAAGCAATTCTGTTGAAGGTTTGCACATAGAAGACACATTAGCCTGAAGTTTTAAAAGATTATTGTTGTTTAGTTGCTAAGTCATGTCAACTCTTTTGTGACCCCATGGACTGTAGCTTACCAGACTGCTCTGTCCACGGGATTTCCTAGGCAAGAAAACTGGAACAGATTGCCATTTCCTCCTATAGAGGAATCTTCCCAACCCAAGGATCAAACTTGTGTCTCCTGCTTTGGCAGGTGGGTTCTTTACCACTGAACTGAGCCACCAGGGAAGCCCCATTGCTAATATCTATCCATCCATCTATCTATCTATCTATCTATCTATCTATCTATCTATTTTTGTAAGAAACTAAATTGGAGTATTTGCACTCATTTGACTTCTTTGTGGGCTTCCAAGGTGGTGCCTGCCAGTGCAGGAGACGTTAAGAGACACCAGCTGGATCCCTGGGTCGGGAAGACCCCCTACAGGAGAGCATGGCAGCCCACTCTGCTATTCTTTCCCGGAGAACCCCATGGACAGAAGAGTCCGGTGGGCTACAGTCCATGGGGTCATAAAGAGTCTCCACGGCTGAGACTAAGTACGCGTGTCAGAGTCATTAGCCTGCTCATCAGACTTCCAACGGGTGGTCCTGGACTGTCTCTGACCCTTTAGCCACCTGTCATATCAGAGGAAGTGACACATTGTCCCCGCTTCGCTGGCAAGTGCACCCTCCGACTGCTCCCTGGTGGCCCCCCACAGTCCTAAGAGAAAGCCCTTCGCCCAAGGCGAGAACAGAAACCATGCAGTCAGCCACGTGGTGCTGTGCTCGGTCGCTCAGTCATGTCTGACTCTTGCCGCCCCGTGGACTGCAGCCCAGCAGGTTCCTCTGTCCATAGGATTCTCCAGGCAAGAACCCCGGAGCGGGTTGCCTCGCCCTCCTCCAGACAGTCTTCCCAACCCAGGAATCAAACCCAGGTCTCTGACATTGCAGGCAGATTCCGGACCATCTGAGCCCATGGTGATGTGATTGTTAATTGAGAAACATCTCCCCACTGCTGCTGAGAGCATCCTAACTCGTTTACGCTGCTCACCCCACCTTTGCTGCTAAATCTCGGTGTGCCCCGAAAGAAATCTCTGGTCTGGGGCAGGGTCCAGAGTCCACTTACCAGTCGTCCTATTTAGAAACCCATCTTAAGAAACTGCCGGACCATGTTCAGTGGCTGTGGAGGGTCTTTCCTGGACGCTCTTGGTCTCCTCCTCAGCAGGATCACGCTTCCTCCCTCACATTCCTGAGGACGGTTGGTGGTGTGGTCCGGTTTCCCACTCGGGGCCACCTGTCCCTCCTCATTGGTTTCTCTTCTGAGCAGGGCACACCTGTGGGCATTCTAGGAACACCTGCCCACCTGGAGGCGACCTGACCGGCTCAGATCCTGAGCTTCCTTCAAACCGTGTCCTCCAGGTGCCATGCTCAGTCTCAGAGCCGGGAAAGAGTGGGTGAGGCACTGTCATCTAGTTCTGCTTCGGATCATGTCATCACACTGCTTCCATGACCAGAAGGCAGCGTATGATCCCCAAGCCTCCTTTCTTCAGACTCTAGGCACTTCAAAACTTCATTCTTTGCCTCGACTGTCATTCTCCCTAATCACCCTTCCTGTATTCTCTCCAGCATCAGCCCGGCCTTGGGAATTCTGTCTTTGTGTTTAATTTGTGTTAGCTTCATTAATATGTGTCTTGGTGTGTTTCTTCTCGGGTTGATTCTGTATGGTACTCTTTGTGCTTCTTGGACTTGATTGACTATTTCTTTTCCCATATTGGGGAAATTTTCAACTATAATCTCTTCAAAAATTTTCTCATAGCCTTTCTTTTCTTCTTCTTCTTCTGGAACCCCTATAATTCAAATATTGGTGCGTTTGATATTATCCCAGAGGTCTCTGAGGCTATCCTCTGCTCTTTTCATTCTTTGAGCTAGATTCTGTTTTTCAGCAGTTACTTCCACCATTCTATCTTCCAGCTCACTTATCCGGTCTTCTGTCTCAGATACTCTGCTCTTGATTCCTTCTGCAGTGTTTTTCAGTTCAGCAATTGAGTTGTTTGTCTCTGTTACTTTTTGGTAAGTTCTTGTATTTCTTTATTCAGTGTGTTAGTTGTGTCTTGCAATTTCTCTAACATTCTGTTTTCAGTGTCTTTGATCATCTTTACTATCATTCTTCTGAAATCACTTTCAGAAAGTTTGTCCAAATCCTCTTCATTGATTTGATCTTGTGTGTTTGTAGATTGTTCCTTCACTTGTGTGGTATTTCTCTGCCATTTCATTGTTATTATTAATATTTTAACTGACTCTGTTTGGGATTTCCTTTTCCCAGACTTTGAGTTTCGTCTGTTGGTGTTTGTTGTTTGGATGGGGCTTCTTATTCCGGGTGATGCTGGTGGTTGGGTGATGTCAGGACTTGCATACAAGTGATTACCTTTGTTGGTGTTCTCACTTGTATAGTGCTCTCTAGTGTTAGGTGTTCTCTAGTATTGTAGAATTTTGGAGTCAGTGTTCCCTCCCTAAAGCCCCGGGACTTGTTGCCTGACTGGGGAATGAAGATTTTACGGCTGGTTTGTTATGGCATTAAATGATATTAAAACATATATACGTGAATGAGAAACAGAAGGTATACCTTTGACAAATGGCAATTAAAATACTATGCAAATACTATCTAGCGTATTGAATTATACACATAAACATATACAGCTGTAACATAACCCAAGCATTCCAACCAAAAATACAGTACAATATGTTAGCACGGTGAATAGAGAAAACCAAGAATGATATCCACCAGTTAATAACCAAACTAAGTAGAGTACCAATTGGAGAATAATGCTAGAGCAGGGTCCCTGTTGGGGATAAGGCAATGAGGACAGAAGAGACTAAGAAATATGGTGGGAAAAGTCGGCCCGGCCTTGGAACGCAGGGAGATGAGGCTGGAGAGGTCTAACCAGGAATCTTGTGATTCTGATAAAGCTACAAAATGCTCCAAATGACTGCTCTTAATCAACACTTTGACTCACTACTAAAATCCTCCTGCTTAGTTTCTTCTCCAGCCATGATGTTAATTTTACTATTCCCTCTGAAAGTACTTGACTGAACCCCCTTATAACTGGGGGATTCCTAGGCGATGCAGTGGTAAAGAATCCACCTGCCAATGCAGGAGATGTGGATTTGATCCCAGGGTTAGGAAGGTCCCCTGGAGAAGGAAATGGCAACCTATTCCAGTATTATTGACTGGGAAAATTACTATGAACAGAGGAGCCTGATGGGCTATAGTCTTTAGGTTCATAAAGACTCAGACACAACTTAGCATGCACGCGTTCACTTCTTAAATTATATCCTTCTGCATTATTTCTGACTTTCGGGTAATAATCATTTTGGGTAGTTAAAAATTAATTACACATATATTTTAAAAGTCAAGGATTTCAAAGCTTTTCAAGAGTCAGTTTTCAAAGTTTCCCAGGCAAACTTATCTTTGGGCAACTCCGGGTGATGCTGGTGGTTGGGTGATGTCAGGACTTGCATACAAGTGATTACCTTTGTTGGTGTTCTCACTTGTATAGTGCTCTCTAGTGTTAGGTGTTCTCTAGTATTGTAGAATTTTGGAGTCAGTGTTCCCTCCCTAAAGCCCCGGGACTTGTTGCCTGACTGGGGAATGAAGATTTTACGGCTGGTTTGTTATGGCATTAAATGATATTAAAACATATATACGTGAATGAGAAACAGAAGGTATACCTTTGACAAATGGCAATTAAAATACTATGCAAATACTATCTAGCGTATTGAATTATACACATAAACATATACAGCTGTAACATAACCCAAGCATTCCAACCAAAAATACAGTACAATATGTTAGCACGGTGAATAGAGAAAACCAAGAATGATATCCACCAGTTAATAACCAAACTAAGTAGAGTACCAATTGGAGAATAATGCTAGAGCAGGGTCCCTGTTGGGGATAAGGCAATGAGGACAGAAGAGACTAAGAAATATGGTGGGAAAAGTCGGCCCGGCCTTGGAACGCAGGGAGATGAGGCTGGAGAGGTCTAACCAGGAATCTTGTGATTCTGATAAAGCTACAAAATGCTCCAAATGACTGCTCTTAATCAACACTTTGACTCACTACTAAAATCCTCCTGCTTAGTTTCTTCTCCAGCCATGATGTTAATTTTACTATTCCCTCTGAAAGTACTTGACTGAACCCCCTTATAACTGGGGGATTCCTAGGCGATGCAGTGGTAAAGAATCCACCTGCCAATGCAGGAGATGTGGATTTGATCCCAGGGTTAGGAAGGTCCCCTGGAGAAGGAAATGGCAACCTATTCCAGTATTATTGACTGGGAAAATTACTATGAACAGAGGAGCCTGATGGGCTATAGTCTTTAGGTTCATAAAGACTCAGACACAACTTAGCATGCACGCGTTCACTTCTTAAATTATATCCTTCTGCATTATTTCTGACTTTCGGGTAATAATCATTTTGGGTAGTTAAAAATTAATTACACATATATTTTAAAAGTCAAGGATTTCAAAGCTTTTCAAGAGTCAGTTTTCAAAGTTTCCCAGGCAAACTTATTTTGAACTGTTACATTTAATAACATTATGGGCCAAGACCTTGGTCTATAAAAATCAAGGTTATTTTTGCTCGGATCCCCAGTACAGAATAGTTCTGAATTGGGAAGCAAAGCTACTCTGTTCTCACACTCAAAACATGAGCTACCTATCTTGGAATAACATAGGCAGTATGTGGAAATTTGTTTTCATGAAAGGGGTTTGATTTCATGCTTTATGAAACTTAGAATTTCTATTTAAGAATATGACCCTGTATAAGTACAGAGGCTCTGACAGGCCGTGCTCGTAATTGGAGAGAAGATCACGTCGTTTGAAATGCTCATTCTCGAAAGACTTTCAAACTCAATGCACTGTTTTGTCAAATAAGCTGACGATGAAATTAGACTTTACTTCTGATACTGCCTTTTTTTGTTGTTGTTTTGTGGCTTTCTGGAGTAACTAAACTGTTCTGTTTCATAGGGACAAGTAGATTGTACATATAAATATGCTGTTGTTTGTTGTTTGGTTGTTCAGTCTGATATGACTGAACACCCCCAAGAACTGCAGCCCCTAGGCTCCTCTGTCCATGGGACTCTCCGGGTAAGAACACTGGAGTGGGCTGCCATTTCTTTCTGCAGGGGATCTTCCCAACCCAGAGATGGAACCTGGGTCTTCTGTGTTGAAAGGCGGGTTCTTTACCCCTGAGTCACCAGGGAAGACCCATACCTAAATACAAGTAGATTAACAATAAGCCTTTCAACCTCCCCCCATCCAGCAAAGAGGGGGAGAGTTTCTGATGGCTGCTGCAACATAATTGATCAAGAACACTGGTGTTGTGAAGCCTTTTCTTAAAATTCTCAAGACACAGGGAGAAAAAAACCAGACGGGACAAAGAAAGCAGGTCTGTAAAACTTTGAAGGTGATCCAGAATCCTTGGGGGCACTGATACAGTATTTTGCTTTGGCTTCGTAATGGTTTTCCTGCTTAAAGATTCTTGAGAAAACGTATTTACTTGCAAGCCCGGAGCTGCACCACGGCGACCTCTGAAAGGCTCTTTGGACAGAGGAAGGGGATGACGGAGCACATTCGCTGGTGCGCGGGGCCTGCTGGACGGGGTCCCCGGCACATCTGCGCCTTGGCCGCGCCTTTGTTCTTGGATCCATCTCTGGAGCTGTGTTTTCCAAAGCTTCCTAGGACGGGAACCTCCCCGCAGGGGGACTTGCGGGAGGACGGAAATGTCATCTGGTGACTTGGAAAGGTCGTGATGGGGTGGGTGAAGGGGCCAGCGGTGCACCTCATTTCCAGGCTGACTGGCAAGGGCCCCAGAAGACCACGGTTCCTGCCGTTGGCTTCCTGGGGTCTGTGTGGGCGCACCCTCCGTCCTCGCGTGGGTTTCCCTGGGAAGGTGTGAGCGTGAGCTCCCCGATCAAGCTCTCAGCGCAGCCGTCTCCTCCTCAGCTGACTGAAGATTCACATGGGAGGCTCGTTTTCAACGAACAAACAGCCAAAAGGTTCAGTGCCTGCTCCAGGGAAATGGCTGGAATGTGTTCGGTTTGGAGAGAGAAAGTATTATCTTAGCTATTCATCAATCCACAGAGCCATATCCACCTATCCATCATCTCTATCTATCATACTTACAAGAGCACTTCCTTAAGACATATTCATAGCTCGTGCAGAAGTTGAAAAGAAAATATTAAGCCAAGTGTACTGTTTTGGGAAATAAACTCCACAGAGACCCTTGATCAAGGAAGAAAAGTGATCCCCAGAGCAGTGTCTTTCTGCAGGGATCTCCCAACCCAGAGATGACTGAAGGGGTTCTTTACCTGAGTCACCAGGGAAGACCCATACCTAAATACAAGTAGATTAACAATAAGCTCTCAACCTCCCCCCATCCAGCAAAGAGGGGGAGAGTTTCTGATGGCTGCTGCAACATAATTGATCAAGAACACTGGTGTTGTGAAGCCTTTTCTTAAAATTCTCAAGACACAGGGAGAAAAAAACCAGACGGGACAAAGAAAGCAGGTCTGTAAAACTTTGAAGGTGATCCAGAATCCTTGGGGGCACTGATACAGTATTTTGCTTTGGCTTCGTAATGGTTTTCCTGCTTAAAGATTCTTGAGAAAACGTATTTACTTGCAAGCCCGGAGCTGCACCACGGCGACCTCTGAAAGGCTCTTTGGACAGAGGAAGGGGATGACGGAGCACATTCGCTGGTGCGCGGGGCCTGCTGGACGGGGTCCCCGGCACATCTGCGCCTTGGCCGCGCCTTTGTTCTTGGATCCATCTCTGGAGCTGTGTTTTCCAAAGCTTCCTAGGACGGGAACCTCCCGCAGAGACTTGCGGGAGGACGGAAATGTCATCTGGTGACTTGGAAAGGTCGTGATGGGGTGGGTGAAGGGGCCAGCGGTGCACCTCATTTCCAGGCTGACTGGCAAGGGCCCCAGAAGACCACGGTTCCTGCCGTTGGCTTCCTGGGGTCTGTGTGGGCGCACCCTCCGTCCTCGCGTGGGTTTCCCTGGGAAGGTGTGAGCGTGAGCTCCCCGATCAAGCTCTCAGCGCAGCCGTCTCCTCCTCAGCTGACTGAAGATTCACATGGGAGGCTCGTTTTCAACGAACAAACAGCCAAAAGGTTCAGTGCCTGCTCCAGGGAAATGGCTGGAATGTGTTCGGTTTGGAGAGAGAAAGTATTATCTTAGCTATTCATCAATCCACAGAGCCATATCCACCTATCCATCATCTCTATCTATCATACTTACAAGAGCACTTCCTTAAGACATATTCATAGCTCGTGCAGAAGTTGAAAAGAAAATATTAAGCCAAGTGTACTGTTTTGGGGAAATAAACTCCACAGAGACCCTGAAAGAAGAAGTGACAGATCAGCAGGGAATGGAAAGCCTTCACGGTCGAGTGCCACGTCCTCCCCGGTGGAGTCATCCTGCCTGCAGAGCACTCAGTGTTCCTGGGAGGGGGACGGAGGAGGCAAGGGAGCAGGCGTGAGGTCCTCCCTGACCCCTTTCCTGCCTCAGAAGTTTCCTCTTAACGTGCAGGCCCTCCTCCTCGTGTCAGTGCCAGAGCAAGCCCTGCCTCCTGTCAATTCCCCACCTCGAAAGATCGGGGCTGCTCCAGCCCCCCACGGCTTTGTAAGAAATGGGCTTGTTTCTCCAGCCCAAGGAAGCACAGTCTGAAAAGGTGCGGGGCGGGGGTGGACAACACGTTAGGACAGACGCAGGCGCACCCCCGCCCCTCTGACGGCGTCGCAGGCCTGCAGACTGTGGGCTCTGCGGAAACGCCTGCATTCCTCTGGCCTTGGCTCTGTTGCTCTTCGCTGAGACTGAATTTTGATGCCTCTGTGTGTCTGCATGTTGTACCAGCTGGAAATAAATGCTGAGGGGGTCATTATCGGGGCTGTACACCCCCAGGGCATATTCTGAAGGCAAACTCCAGCCCGGGGACAGGTGCCCCTGGGGTGAGGACGGGCTCCGAGCTGGGGCAGCTCTGCGGGCGAGAGAAGGGGTGAGCCTGTGATTCTCCTGGCGGGCTGGGTGCTCTTTCCTCTGGGTCTGTGGAGGAGATGCTGCTGCGTACTGTTCCAAATCGCCTCCTCTGACCACGCGATTGCCTTCAGTGGCTGCAAATCCTTCAGGAGAATCTTCCTCGATGTCACGGTGGTGGTGTGGAGCAGGTGACACCGGGCAGAGAGGCAGGCCAGCAGGTGTGTGTCTCCCTCTGCTTGCCTGGGAGAGGAGCGTGTGGTGCCCCCAAGTCTAGGGAGTTCTGGGGAGAAAGGGAGAGGTGGCAAGGGACCGGGCAACCCACTATCATACTCTTATCTATCATACTTACAAGAGCACTTCCTTAAGACATATTCATAGCTCGTGCAGAAGTTGAAAAGAAAATATTAAGCCAAGTGTACTGTTTTGGGGAAATAAACTCCACAGAGACCCTGAAAGAAGAAGTGACAGATCAGCAGGGAATGGAAAGCCTTCACGGTCGAGTGCCACGTCCTCCCCGGTGGAGTCATCCTGCCTGCAGAGCACTCAGTGTTCCTGGGAGGGGGACGGAGGAGGCAAGGGAGCAGGCGTGAGGTCCGCCCTGACCCCTTTCCTGCCTCAGAAGTTTCCTCTTAACGTGCAGGCCCTCCTCCTCGTGTCAGTGCCAGAGCAAGCCCTGCCTCCTGTCAATTCCCCACCTCGAAAGATCGGGGCTGCTCCAGCCCCCCACGGCTTTGTAAGAAATGGGCTTGTTTCTCCAGCCCAAGGAAGCACAGTCTGAAAAGGTGCGGGGCGGGGGTGGACAACACGTTAGGACAGACGCAGGCGCACCCCCGCCCCTCTGACGGCGTCGCAGGCCTGCAGACTGTGGGCTCTGCGGAAACGCCTGCATTCCTCTGGCCTTGGCTCTGTTGCTCTTCGCTGAGACTGAATTTTGATGCCTCTGTGTGTCTGCATGTTGTACCAGCTGGAAATAAATGCTGAGGGGGTCATTATCGGGGCTGTACACCCCCAGGGCATATTCTGAAGGCAAACTCCAGCCCGGGGACAGGTGCCCCTGGGGTGAGGACGGGCTCCGAGCTGGGGCAGCTCTGCGGGCGAGAGAAGGGGTGAGCCTGTGATTCTCCTGGCGGGCTGGGTGCTCTTTCCTCTGGGTCTGTGGAGGAGATGCTGCTGCGTACTGTTCCAAATCGCCTCCTCTGACCACGCGATTGCCTTCAGTGGCTGCAAATCCTTCAGGAGAATCTTCCTCGATGTCACGGTGGTGGTGTGGAGCAGGTGACACCGGGCAGAGAGGCAGGCCAGCAGGTGTGTGTCTCCCTCTGCTTGCCTGGGAGAGGAGCGTGTGGTGCCCCCAAGTCTAGGGAGTTCTGGGGAGAAAGGGAGAGGTGCCGCAAAGGGACCGGGCCACACCCAGAGGACTAACGCAACTCCACACCTCCACTGCAAAGACTGGAGTCCTTTCTGATCCACTACAAAGACACTCTACGGCTTCCCCGGCAGCTCAGATGATAAGGAATCTGCCTGTAATGCAGGAGACCCAGGTTTGTGGGAAGATCCCTGGAGAAGGAAATGGCAACCCCTCCAGTATTCTTTTTTTTTTTTTCAGAAGACTTTTTTTTTTTGGCCATTTCTATTGATCTTTCATTTATTTATCTTTGTTCTTTGGCCTGTGTGGGCCTCCCATCACAGTGGCCTCTCTTGCTGCAGAGCACTGGCTCTGGGCACATGCGTTCCAGATCTCCGGCTCGGTAGTTGGACACATTGGTCCAGCCGCTCCGCGGCAGGTGGGACCTTCCCAGGCCAGGGGTCGAACCGTTGCCCCTTGCACTGCAAGGCGGTGTCCTTACTCACTGGACCACCAGGGAAGCCCCCCACTCCAGTATTATTGCCTGAAGAATCCATCCCATGGACAGAGGAACCTGGTGGGCTATGATCCATGGGTAGTGAAGAGTTGGACACGAGTGAGCACCACTTTCACTTTTCAAGAAGAGACCCCAGTCGCTCAATTAGTGACTGTAAATAACTTACAATTGCTGAGCAAATCACTGATGTGCCCGGCGAAGCCATCCATTTGAAGTCATAGGAAGGAAAAGAGACGCTCACTCACAGTTGGCAGAGCAACCAGGAGGGGACTCATGCCAAATGGCCCTCATTTCTGGACGGGGTAACAAGCTCTGTAGACAAAGGAAGGGCAGTGAGCTAGAGCATCTTTCCGCTTCTTTGAGCGTTTGTGGCCTCTTCATAAAACCAGCGAGTTTTATATGCATAGATTACAGTTCTATCGACTCCTGTTTTCTTTCCCCAGTGAAATCACCCACAAAGTAGTCATTAATAGCTCCATGTCAAATCAGGAGGAAGTATTGACCTAAAGGAAGCACTTCTCTCAATGTCTCCCAGGTTTGGAAATTGAAATTGACATTAAGCTTTCTGATTCTTTGGAGAGGATAAATGGGAATCAATGAAAGAAGACTCGGGGAGGCCTCAACAAAGAAACAGTGGTTGGGAAAAGAAACACCAAAAAAGTCAATGAAAAATGGTGGAGACAGACGTTTGAGCAGGCAGAGAGGTGCAAGCCATGGAGGAAGACCCTGTGAGGCCCCGCCTGGGTGCCCACTGTAGCATGATTCGAGTTTACCCACCATTTCTCAGAGGGGTGGCCACGTACCTACCAGTCACCCACAGGGACTCTACCCAGGCGGCTTCCTGACCGAGCTCACCATCTCACGGGTGGAACCCAGCCCTGGCGAGGTGCCTCCTCCACTCTCAAAGGAGGGTGCGTTACGGCAAAACTCAGGGTGAGAGGACGTAGAGCAGGGTTCTCCCAGGGCCTGTGCGGGAATTCTGCTGATGTCGTGGCTTCTGAAGTCGCGCCTGGGGAGCCTATGCCGCTGCAAGGAACCTGGGGTCGAACCGTTGCCTTGCACTGCAAGGCGGTGTCCTTACTCACTGGACCACCAGGGAAGCCCCCCACTCCAGTATTATTGCCTGAAGAATCCATCCCATGGACAGAGGAACCTGGTGGGCTATGATCCATGGGTAGTGAAGAGTTGGACACGAGTGAGCACCACTTTCACTTTTCAAGAAGAGACCCCAGTCGCTCAATTAGTGACTGTAAATAACTTACAATTGCTGAGCAAATCACTGATGTCCCCGGGCGAAGCCATCCATTTGAAGTCATAGGAAGGAAAAGAGACGCTCACTCACAGTTGGCAGAGCAACCAGGAGGGGACTCATGCCAAATGGCCCTCATTTCTGGACGGGGTAACAAGCTCTGTAGACAAAGGAAGGGCAGTGAGCTAGAGCATCTTTCCGCTTCTTTGAGCGTTTGTGGCCTCTTCATAAAACCAGCGAGTTTTATATGCATAGATTACAGTTCTATCGACTCCTGTTTTCTTTCCCCAGTGAAATCACCCACAAAGTAGTCATTAATAGCTCCATGTCAAATCAGGAGGAAGTATTGACCTAAAGGAAGCACTTCTCTCAATGTCTCCCAGGTTTGGAAATTGAAATTGACATTAAGCTTTCTGATTCTTTGGAGAGGATAAATGGGAATCAATGAAAGAAGACTCGGGGAGGCCTCAACAAAGAAACAGTGGTTGGGAAAAGAAACACCAAAAAAGTCAATGAAAAATGGTGGAGACAGACGTTTGAGCAGGCAGAGAGGTGCAAGCCATGGAGGAAGACCCTGTGAGGCCCCGCCTGGGTGCCCACTGTAGCATGATTCGAGTTTACCCACCATTTCTCAGAGGGGTGGCCACGTACCTACCAGTCACCCACAGGGACTCTACCCAGGCGGCTTCCTGACCGAGCTCACCATCTCACGGGTGGAACCCAGCCCTGGCGAGGTGCCTCCTCCACTCTCAAAAGGAGGGTGCGTTACGGCAAAACTCAGGGGTGAGAGGACGTAGAGCAGGGTTCTCCCAGGGCCTGTGCGGGAATTCTGCTGATGTCGTGGCTTCTGAAGTCGCGCCTGGGGAGCCGTGAGGCAGGAGAGGCCCTCCTCACGCGGTTCCGATGGGTCCTGGATTCCCTGCTGGCTCAACAAATCCCCGTTCAGCCATCTTCCTAAATCCTGCTAATGATCTCATCGTATTTCTGCTTTAAAATCTGTCTCTAGAAAAAGCGCAAGGGCTGGCTGGGTAACGTGGGTTGTCATGAGCTGCTGGACTGGTCTGCAGATTGAATTGGCTCAGGCGAGCTCTGCACTAAACCATACTATCCAAAAGAACCCTTTATTTCTTGGAACAGTTTTAGGTTCACAGCCAAACTGAGCAGAAGGGACAGAGAGTCCCCATAAAGGCAGGGTCTCCGCCATTATCAGCATCCCCTGCCAGCCTTGGGGCCGAAGTCCACAGTTCACAGCAGCATTCACGTTCCGGCTCTGGACAGGTGGACAAAGCCACACCCCACGATGACAGCGTCGTGCGGAGTTGTCTCACTGCCCCGAGAGTCCTCTGTGCTCCACCTGTACACGCAGGAGGGGAGCCCGGCGCGGGGAGGGAAGGCGGCTGCAGGCCCGCAGGTTGGTGGTGGACTGGGGTCCGGGCGAGGAGGGGAGCCCGGCGGGGTGAGGGAAGGCGGCTGCAGGCCCGCAGGTTGGTGGTGGGCTGGGGTCCGGGCTGGACGGGAAGATGGTCGAAGGATAGGATGGGTTGGCTTTTCTCATCCTTGAAAGGAGAAATCATTCACAGTGGTTCCATCTCTCTCTAGAGGGCTCCTTCAGATGGTTGGGAAAAGAAAAAAAATTTCAGCGTTTGAGCAGGCAGAGAGGTGCGCCATGGAGGAAGCCCGTGACCTACGCATGATTCGAGTTTACCCACCATTTCTCAGAGGGGTGGCCACGTACCTACCAGTCACCCACAGGGACTCTACCCAGGCGGCTTCCTGACCGAGCTCACCATCTCACGGGTGGAACCCAGCCCTGGCGAGGTGCCTCCTCCACTCTCAAAAGGAGGGTGCGTTACGGCAAAACTCAGGGGTGAGAGGACGTAGAGCAGGGTTCTCCCAGGGCCTGTGCGGGAATTCTGCTGATGTCGTGGCTTCTGAAGTCGCGCCTGGGGAGCCGTGAGGCAGGAGAGGCCCTCCTCACGCGGTTCCGATGGGTCCTGGATTCCCTGCTGGCTCAACAAATCCCCGTTCAGCCATCTTCCTAAATCCTGCTAATGATCTCATCGTATTTCTGCTTTAAAATCTGTCTCTAGAAAAAGCGCAAGGGCTGGCTGGGTAACGTGGGTTGTCATGAGCTGCTGGACTGGTCTGCAGATTGAATTGGCTCAGGCGAGCTCTGCACTAAACCATACTATCCAAAAGAACCCTTTATTTCTTGGAACAGTTTTAGGTTCACAGCCAAACTGAGCAGAAGGGACAGAGAGTCCCCATAAAGGCAGGGTCTCCGCCATTATCAGCATCCCCTGCCAGCCTTGGGGCCGAAGTCCACAGTTCACAGCAGCATTCACGTTCCGGCTCTGGACAGGTGGACAAAGCCACACCCCACGATGACAGCGTCGTGCGGAGTTGTCTCACTGCCCCGAGAGTCCTCTGTGCTCCACCTGTACACGCAGGAGGGGAGCCCGGCGCGGGGAGGGAAGGCGGCTGCAGGCCCGCAGGTTGGTGGTGGACTGGGGTCCGGGCGAGGAGGGGAGCCCGGCGGGGTGAGGGAAGGCGGCTGCAGGCCCGCAGGTTGGTGGTGGGCTGGGGTCCGGGCTGGACGGGAAGATGGTCGAAGGATAGGATGGGTTGGCTTTTCTCATCCTTGAAAGGAGAAATCATTCACAGTGGTTCCATCTCTCTAGAGGGCTCTTCAGATTAGTGGGAGACAGGACGGGATGAGCCAGCGTGGGTCAGAGGGCAGGGATTTGTGTGCGTTTCCTTCACTTTTATACTCCTACTTCCTGGCGTGTAAGAGGTGCTCGGGAAACATCTTGGATGAAGGAGTTGGACAAGCTAAGGGCTTCCCAGGTGACACCAGCGCTAAAGAACTCATCTGCCTATGCAAGAGACGCGAGAGACGGGGGTTCGAGCCCTGGGTGGTGGTCTCCTGGTGGAGGAAAGGGCGACCCACTCCAGGGCTCTTGTCTGGAGCACCCCACGGACAGAGGAGATTGGCAGGCTGCCGTCTGTGGGGTCCAAAAGCGTCAGGCACGACTGAACCAAAGCATAGAGAACTTGGCCGAGCCTGGGGAAGGGTTTCCCTGCCTGGCCGTCCCCGGCCCTGGCGCTCAGCGTGGCATCCTGCCTCTGGAGGGCGATGCGATTCAAAACCCGTTTCCTGAGTGCTGGGAGTGCAGGGCGTCAGCAGTGATCAGAAGGTTTCTTAAATACTATCTGACCCGGGGAAGCGGCAGCTGCCCACTTAGCTATACACAGAATGAGACAACGCTCTCAGAAGAAGGAAGACGGGCGTGGCCACAGCACAGCTTCCCTCGGCTGGCCGCGCCGAGACTCCAAGACAGCTCCATCCGAACCTCCTGAGTCAGAACCTCCGGGGGCCACTGCTGCCTCCCGTCTGCCACAAGCTGCCCGACGTGATTCTGATGATCGGCGGGGCTGGTTTGCCAGCTGTTGGTGCAGAAGAACAATGGAGGGCAGTGCCCTCGAGGACTGGCTGGGCTGTTCAGACGGGTCCTGGCGCAGCTGCCCGTGGTGGCCGGGCCGGGGCGCCCCTCCAACACCGCCCTTCCTTCTGCCGACCGTTCCACCCGCAGAGGAGGCCCAAGGACGCGCCTCTGCCGCAGCCGACGCTGCATTTCTGGGGGAGCGGGCGGTCACGTGGCGCGCGCTGAGCCACTGCCGGCGTGTCTGACTCTCTGCGGCCCCCTGGACGGTGCCCACCGGGCTCCTCTGTCCGCGGGATGCTCCAAGAAGACCGGAGCGGCTGCCAGGCCCTCCTCCGGGGACCCTCCTGACCCAGGGAGAGAACCGGCCTCTTTGGCCTCCTGCGTTGGCAGGCGGGTTCTTCCCCACAGCGCCTCCCGGGATGCTCTTCTCCGACAGACCTACCTTTGTTTCTTGTGGCCCCTGTAACAAAGCTCCACAAATCTCGTGGCTTTAAGCAGCACAGGCTGATTCCCTTACATTTCTGGAGGCCTGGCAGCTTCCCCGGGCTGGACTCGCGGCGTGGGCAGGCCTGGCTCTCCTGAGTCCCGGGGGCCGTCCTCGCCGCTCGTCCAGCTCTGGGGGCTCCCGCGGCCCCTCAGCACGTGGCTGCACCCCGCACCGATCATGCCCTCGCCGCCTTCTCTTCCGGAGTCTGATAACCGCCTGCGTCCCTCTTAGAAGGCACTTAGGTTTA